>OZ012654.1:3710504-3847349 GCA_963942575.1 Priocnemis perturbator
TTTTACTCCTCATTCGTTCGATATCGAGTCCCCGCGCGCTGTCCCGTGACTCTTTCCTTTTTTTTTTTCTCATCGTGCCTCATACTCGCCAGCTCGAATTGGCAGCGCGAGCGAGAGAGGCTGAAAGTCTCGCGCGGCGGGTGACAAAAAATGCTGGGAATGTGGTGGATGAACGATTCGCTCGGCGCGGGCAAGGGCAGTCCTCGATCGCGGCCGCCTGCGTCAGCAGCCTCTTGCTATCTCGTCGAGACGATCAATTAAGAGGCCGCGCGATACGTCCTCGCCTGCGATTTCCTCTCGCCGAGCGTCCTTTGACTTCAAGATACGCCCGGTGTCACGCTGCGCGCGGTGTCTCGCGTCATTTCGATGCGTTCATGAAATTCTATGGATCGGCGCGGACTGTATGATCGTTCGTGCGGCTCGCGACCGGCTCCGGGTTCCAGCGGTTCTTAATGAAGGAAGTCGGGGAGGGAAAAAATGATACGTGTCACGCTTGCAATTCCGTCGCGTCCGCTTCATGCAGGCCTGGGGTAGAAGAAAGTGCGCGGGCTACTGCAGGAGGTCGCAGGTTCGGTTCGGCGAAAGGTCAGTCGCTTTTTCGCTGGCCACTGGAACTTTCGTCGGAACGAATTCTTTGGCTTCGCTGAGTTATACAGAAAAGTGAATCAGAAAAGTTCCTCGAAATTGAGCCTTCATCAAATTCTAATTTTGTCCGCTGGATAATTCTAGCCTGAGACGAAAGTGCGGACGTTCGACGATCGTTCCGATCGCACCACGAGTCCCACCCACTCCTTCCCCCGGGACCGGTGTCCGCAACTTGTCCGGCCGTGCTTTCTCTCGTTGCGCGACGATCGTCCCGTTCGCGGCACGAGAGTTAGTCGGTTATCGACTTAACTGCCGCGATAACTTGGACCGAGGCTTCGTCGTCGCTTTTCCGCGAGACTACACGCGCGCGCGCGCGCACTCTCGTCTCTAACGAGAGAGACCGGCAAGTAGTCACATCCTACGTGGGTAGGTCGGTTAGGCGCGTTTACTCGTTTCACAACTCTTTCTCCACCACCATCGCGAGACTGCCACCAGCGCGACCTCCTCCTCCTCTTACCCGAGCTGCTCCTCCTTTTCCTCCTCCTCGTGCACGTGCTCCCCTATTGGAGTGGCTCCTTCGTGCTCCTTCTCTCTCCCTCGACCACCTCCCTCGATATCTGCCACTTTCTTTCTCCCTCTCTCTTCGTTTCTCGTCTTTTTACCTTTTATCACTCTCTTCTCTTACTCCCCCTCTCTCTCTCTCTCTCTCTCTCTCTCTCTCTCTCAACTCGACTCGCACCGCGCTCGACGTTTCGACGGTGCAGCAGGCCGCCATCCGTTAGTTCTGCTATTCAAATGCACGCCTGCTGCCTGCCGCAATTTAGACCGTAGGTTATCCACTTAACTGCGCAATAACTTTGTGCCATGGTAGCGCCTTACTTTTCCGGCGGTTTATACCGGCGGTAACGTTGGCACCGGTGATAACGAGCCTTGTGGGGCTCGACTCGTTACCGATATACGTGTTCCACCCTTCTTTTTCGTCCTCTCCTCCCGGCGCGCGCGCGCACGCACGCACGCACGCACATACGAGCCTTCTCACTCACGGCCGACCTCCTCCCCCTTCGGCTCCTCTTCTTATTCCGTTCTCTTTTCCCTCTGGCGCGGCTTCCTCCCTTTTTCTTTTCGCCAGCGCAGTACATGCTCGTTCCGCGAACAGCTCCCCGAAGCTAAAGACCACAATGGAGCTCGGACGATCGGTTGAGCGCAGCGAGAGTGCCGCGGAAAGAGCATCTTTCTTTCTTTCTTTCTTCCTTTCCTTCCTTTTTTCCCACCTCCGCGCGCTCCCGCCTTCTTTCCGTTTTTCGCCGCGAGACGTGTGCGATCGTGACGCGCATAATGTCGGCGGGCGAGTGCGGAAATTTTCAATAATGACGTCGGAATCACATTGGAATAACGTCGCGATCATTTTCTCTTCATTTCTGTCACTGTGTCTCCATGCTCTATAAAATACATATAATAGACAAACTACCTAAATATTCCGCCGTCGTCTCAAGTACGCGCGACAATAACCAATGCATAAATCCGCTCGTCCGCGAGGTATCGAACGATTAACCAGAGTCCCCGGAGAAATTACACTGCGAGCCGGCCTCCTACGTAATAATCCCGAAACAGGAACGTGCAAGAAGCAATCGCGTTTTTCCCCGGGGGGTATCGAGACAGAGGTCGGTCCTCGTAATTACTCGATTCGATTGCCGGCATCGCGGCCGTATCCTCGGCTCCGTTCGGAATGGTGCCTATCGCGTTACCCGAGCGAGACTACACGGCATTACCGGCCGGTGTGTGCACGAAGCCACTCGCGCGCTGATTGGAGCACTTTGCGGGCCCGCATTATGCTGGAAGAGACGGACGCGCGACTTCCTTCGTTGACGTCGCCGCCCGAGCCAGTCATTTTACGTCCGTCTCGGACCGCCGCACCCTGTGCGACCCTATTACATGTCAATTATCGCAAGCTTCTCTCGTGCCCGACGATTGCGATTGCGGCGGATGAGACGGGAGGAGAGAGAATGCGAGTGGTTTGGAGCTTGAGAGCGTGAGGGTAGGAAAGGTTGGAACGGGGAGGTTGTGGAAGTTTTCAGAGACAGTGTGGGAAGGTTTAACCCTTTGGCGTATAACCACGAGTCTGACTCGTGGTAAAGTATTTGGGTCAAAAACAAAAACCACGAGTCTGACTCGTGGTAAAGAAATGTGTCATAAACGAAAACCACGAGTCTGACTCGTGGTAAAGAATTTGTGTCATAAACGAAAATCGGGAATCTGACTCCTGGTAAAGCATTTGTGTCATAAACGAAAACCACGAGTCTGAAAGTCTGAACAGCTGAATGGCACGGCGCGCGATCGAGTTTCTTGTTTACTATGGCACGCGCAATTGGCAGATACCGTGTAGGCCAAGGGGTTAAGGGTTGATTTGATGATTTTTGTTGGCTGGTTTCCTGGTTGGCGGTCAAATTTGTTGGATTTTATGAATAGTGACGTGTACAAGCATTGATTTGACGGGTTTTAGGTGCATTTTTTAGAGCTAGAGAACCTTTGCTGTTGGGAGGAAAAAAGGAAGTAGCTGTGATGAAATTTGATATGGATTCAAAACAGGAACGGTGAACTGACGTGCTTGAAGCGTCGAGATGCGATCTGTACGTCTAGTCCGTCGGCCAAAACGTAACGATATCACGGCTCGTTTCACAGTCAGGCAAGAGTGCGGCTTTTGCCTTGGAGGTCCAAAACGATCTTTTCCGCTTGGCTTAGAAACGGTTTAGCGTCGTATCGCATCACGCGCGGCGCTGTAGAACGATAGATGTACGGGTGGATCGTTGGTTTAGGTGATCGACGATACGTCACAATGATCGATCACCAAACGCATAGACACACAAGTAAACATACGCATCTACGGGCTACGGTCTCATCCATATGTTCTTTTGTTCTCCGTCCGTGCGAAAGAGAACAAAAGTATTTATTCGTACGACAAATAAAACTATTACCCTCACAATTCATAACACAACTCACGCTTTTCCCCAGAAAAACACGGCCCTCGATTACACCATTAACTTCACCGTCCAGCATACGTACCTTATAAATCAATAAAACTGAAAATATATAAATCAGTGGACCCGCGCGTCCAGATTGACGTACAGATAGTTCCACGAAGAGCAGCGTACGAAAGAGAAGAAAAGTTGAGCGAAGGGCAGCGAGATGACGTATCTCTCTTTTATCTCCGATATGACCGTACGCATATATATGAAGACGTCTATGCACGCTTATGCCCCGGACTCGAGGCATCGGACGTCCCGCGGAATGCGACGACCGATAGATAGGAGCTTCCATTCTTTTATTTCGTAGGTAGGCCGCGGTTGGTATGTATTCGTTCCGCTGTCCCTACGTGAACCGTCATCTATCTCCCCGATTCTCGACACGCGAAGAAATAAATCTCGCCTCGTGTTCCTCCCGTCAGTGCGTTGTCCAGGTCGGCTCGGAACACGCTCGATCGTTATGCCCATCCTTGCCTCGATATTTCGTCTGCTCCGCTGATCGCCTTGGACGCATTACTCATATGGGACTTATTAACAGGTGTGCCTCTTCCGACCGACCCGACGTGGGCCTGAAACGGTGCTTAAGATGGAACTACCGACGCGGCCCGAAACGACTTGTTTGACATTCCGCGCCTTAATGATTGCTCGTTTGTGGATCACGTTATTTCCGGAAATGTTGGCCGACGTTGACGATGATCGAAGCGAAATGTGGGAGCTGTGGGATCGACGGCTTGGCAGTTGAGGTCTTTAAATCGTGAGCGGGCGGGTTGGGAGGTTGTGTGAATGAAAAGTTCATTTTTCTTCGAACGGGAATGTATTATAATTTGGCTATTTATTGAAGAGAGAATTCTGATTTATTTTTGTAGATATACGGAGCAGTCTTCTAGGTACGAATATAGAAAACTATGGTAAAAACTCGTGATGGCGTTCTTAAGCAAAACGAAATGTATATCTTCGATCTAACGGCACTTAATACATTTATCTGTTATTTCAATTACTCCGTGCACAATACGTGTTATTAATTATCACTTAGGCGTACCTGTCAGTGCGTACAACCGGCAATACAGGCAGGCTCTTCGCTTTTTTACATCTATACTTAATGGAACCGACAATCTGCGGACATACACAAACGAAGTTGCAATTCACCTCGCAATTTCTTCAAACGACCACTCACGCTCAACGCGTTACAATCGACGATATTCAGTACTTCATTGTATAATTAATGAACGGCTTCGTTGCAAGGCACCGCCCGGCGATTTCCAATTGGAACTCATTACATGGCTTTGACTTCGGGGCTAGCATTCGTTTTTACGCTCATCTTCGACATCTTCTTATAAAAATTGCTCATGTTTAGCTCCCATTTTCTCATTACTCGTATCGCATCCTTTGAATTTACGTTTCGTGAAACAAAAATCTAACTGTTATTTCATATACAATATTTACTTTGCGGATACACACTCATTCTATCCTAAGAATAAAATACATTTTCCATCATCGAGCTGATAAAAAACGTATCCAATCCAATTCCAAGCCGACTACGCCTCGTCCGCTCGTTCGACTCCGCGCACAATGTCTGGAGCAGAAATTTGCCAGAAATCTGATCACGCTCGCGGCCGTTATCAGTTTCGGACTGGCCGTGGATCGTTTCCAGCGGCCGGCCGAGCTGCTGCCTAACGAACACTACCGACGCCATTCGTTACGAATCAGTTTTCATCTTGAGTGACGTAAAGTGCCCGAGAACGTATCCCTCGCTGCGCGTACGTACAAGGCACGTACCTACTAAAGCAGATATACGAGATGAGACCTAACCCACGAGGCGTGACGCTTGATCGCGAGACAGGAGAGAGAAAGAAGGGAATGGAGGGGAGGGTGGGGGGTGGGGGGAGAGGAGTGAGAACAGCGGGAGGGGAAGAACGAGATCTTGCAATAGATCACTGGATCAGATCCGCGATCAGTGGACCGCCTCGTGCGGACACGGAGTAAGAGAGAGAGAGAGAGAGAGAGAGAGAGAGAGAGAGAAAGAAAGAGAAGAGAGAAATCGACGCGAGAGTGTGCTTTCTCTACCTTCTTTCTTTCTCTGTCTCGTTTTAGATGCCGGATCAATTTCTTTTTATTCGATTTTACTTCATCGAAATGTTTTCCGCACAAACGCATTCGTAATAAACATAATTTACGACTTGTACGATACCGTATGTGACGTATGTTAGCGGTGTAATATGTATGAGATTATGGGGAACGATCGTCGGTAGAACGAATATGAAATCATGCAGCTATATCCGTCAGAAGAAGTCAAAGTGGATGAGATACGTGTCTGAAACCGAGAAATCATTCCACCCACTTTGACTTCCTTTGACCAGTACAGCCGCCTGACTTCATATGCATCATCATATATGAATATTCGGCAAAAATTCGACGCATCCGATCCTAACTTCTTTCACCCACCATGACCAGTTTACAAGCCTGTACGATAGCGATCGACGATCGTAGCGGTTGGAATTCAAAAGAAACGCGCGCGGAGAGGAAGAACCCGGCGAGATAGACGGAGGAGGAAGAATAGCAGGATATAGAGGCACGAAAGCGCTGGGGGAAACTATTCGCGGAATGGCGTTGACACCTACATAACGATCGTCTCGTCGCAGCCATTCGCCTCGTTGTATAATCACGGCCCACATCGTCTCAGGACCTGTCGCGAGGAGAGCAGTACTGGAAACCCCTTGCGAAACGAACTTTATCGAATCGAGATACAGCTCCGCCGCTCGTAATTGCACGTTCGGAAAAGGAAAACGACGGTAAGAATGGAAGAGCAGAATTAATAGTTGCATAAGAGGTTACGTGTAGGATTGGGCCGGACCGAGAGTGGAAGACGTGATAAGAGCGTAATGCAACGTGTTTGTCATAATGCAACGGCATGTCTACCGAAAGAATCTAATAAGGAAGCGGATTTGATGTCGTTTTACGCGGGATAACGCGGGAGCAGTGGTCTGTACATTTTGTTTGAGCAAACAGTCTTACGTGTTTGCATGAGACAAAGATTTCTGACAGACTTGCGCGAAAGTTGTACGTGAGCTCGCATTTTCCGACACTAATCGTAAGAATCCGCGCTTCGTGGATCGGTCCTTACCTCATGCTGTGCCGCCACTTGTCGCCAGTTCGCGCATTATTATCGTCGATTTACGATAATTGAGCCGTCCGCGAAGGAAGTCGGACCACCCAGTGACGCTAAAATGTTTTCCGCGGCCGTTCAGAAAATCGAGGTAACGTTGAAGTGCTCGTTAGTCGATATGCTCCGATAAGAACGTGTCGTTAATGAGTATACGAAAGGTAATGCTCGCCGCGAACAGCCACGGAAAATCGACGTTTTTCGCTGTTCGCGAAGTTAATTTGATAATGTTGCCGGGTGCTCGTAATTTGTCGGACGTGTTTACGATGAAATTGTACTGCGTGGACGTGACGGACCACCCAGCCGCTCCAAATTTTTCTACGCTGGCCGGAGAAAAGGCGAGGAAAACAGGATACTCGTTCATCGATACGCTCTGATAAGATCGTACCGTTAATTACGTGAAACGCAACCCTTTTACGTGCACGAAATGCGCGGAGCATTAGGATTTTTTCGACGCATTCGCAATACTTATCTTTTCTTGCAAAACCGATGTTATTTTACACATTTTTACTGCACTGTTCACCTTACTTTGCGTTCATCGATTTTTGTAAAGCTCACGAAACTGCGATTCACATGAAAGTACCTTAATAATATAAACGCTCGCTACCGTTCTGATCCGTTTAGCGGGACCATAGATACGCGCGCATACCATCAAGTGCGAAGCGTGTCGTTGCATAGATACCAGAAGACGTTTCTTTTTTTCGCCACCACGAGTCTGAGAACGTTCTACGCAACCATTACGGGAGCGCGTATGCGCGGAGAACTTTACGACGCATTGATTTAGTGACAAATAAATCTTGAGCACCACTGTCGCGTACGTGGGCATTGAAAGCAAGCCATACAGTCAGGCAGCCGAGCCGCTTTGTACAGAGGACGAATGTAATTGACAGCCTATCAGCTGGCCGTGATTTCGGGTGTTAATGTCGAATTGTCACATTAGCGCAAATTAATGAGAGAAAGAGAGATAGAGAGAGAGAATGGGATGCACGTCTAAATCGTAATAAATTCTGCAAATAAACGCAGCCGACCGGCCGTCCGTGTAATTTTCCATCTGGCCAGCAGAGTTCGGTGTGGCAAACTTGGCCGCTTGCCTCGACTCCGTTTCTGCACGATCTGCACGCGATTTCATTACACGCAAGTCATGCACTTCGTGCCGGATTTTTCGACGCTCGTCACCTTCCCTCGTCCTCCGCTTTTTCGCTCCTTTTCTTCCTATTTCGCTGACTGCCCGGTGTCATCCGTTGCCGTGCAGTTCCGTGCATTCGCTCGATATCTCAGCACGTTAAACGGCCGCTACATTCCGATTCTGTGTCAGCGAACAGTGCATCGCGCGCATTGAAAGTGTTGTAACTATTTCCTCAGCTTGAATCGCTGTGTTCGGTACACGTTTTCAAAGTCGAACTATTCATTCATTAACGATCTGCAGCACTGTTTCAAAATTACAAAATTGCATCCAAATCTAGAAACTGTATAATTGTAGATTTGGATGCAATTGTTGGTCCCTGATTAAATTCTTCCCCACTATCTCCAATCGTCTATTGTGTAATTCTTACTGTATTACACATTTGTAAAGCAGAACATAAATTAGTAATCCGACAAAGTTTATACGCCCTCGCTCGCCGTACCGCTAACTCGGAATTACA
Organism: Priocnemis perturbator; assembly: GCA_963942575.1. Taxonomy (NCBI): domain Eukaryota; kingdom Metazoa; phylum Arthropoda; class Insecta; order Hymenoptera; family Pompilidae; genus Priocnemis; species Priocnemis perturbator. The sequence continues at coordinate 3,718,913 of OZ012654.1, forward strand.
TTGTACGCGGACGGTATAGTTACGTGTTTATCTTGCTAACAATTCTCAACCTTCATTACACCCCCCCCCCCCACTCTCCGGCTTTCTTCTCATTCCTCGCGCCCTGCCCAGGCAGCTTTCGTGCTTCCTCGTGCCGGGGCAACGGTCAAGTCGAGGGAAATCTCGCGTGAGCAGATTGATAGAAGTTCATTGCATCATTACGCGTGAAACCGTGCATTAAGGTGCAGGTAGCGCGATGGATCGCGCGGGCCAAGCCTTGACGAGAACGTATCGTATCGTTGTCGGACTCCTCGGCCTGGAAGTATGCCCTTTTGAAGGCCGTCGGTGCCAACGATCTAATAAGCAGCGTGGCCGCATACGTCAAATACCTGCTCGCTAGCGACAGCGTACTTATATACGGTGCTGGAAATGTGCGTTGCAACACTCGAGTTTCGTGTGATGTTATAGGATGTTGTTGAAATAATGAAAATTGATTGAGTGAATTGAAATAAATATTTATTGTTCAAATTGTAACCTACTCTCTTGAATCATGTTGCTATGAAAACCGTACGCTCTCGGCAAATTTGAGTGATGCACTGAGTGTTTCCAGTACTGTATATACTGGGTGTATCGTGACACGTGGGACAATCTCCAGAGACGCGAAAGCTATGAAAAGAGTTCCTATAAACATATGCACAATCAACCGCGTTATAGTACTGAAACACAAAAAAAGTGCCGGAAAAAAAATATACCCCACCCTTTTTCAAATCGATTAAAATTTGCTGAATGCGGACGCAACCTCCAGTACACCACGTATCTGTATAACAACTGATGTCACCGTTTCTGTGCCCTTCATGCACCCTTGAAGTACGTTCGACGTGTTAGGTCACACCCTGTATGTATATGTACCTCTGCAACGTTTGCCCCCGGCCGAGCAAATACGCCATTACGTTGCCGCGGGAAATCGTGGCGATTCGAGCGGACCGACAATTTCGTCGGCACGCCGTGGCCGCCCTTTGCGCGCCCCGAGGACAAGGCGCTCTCTCGTGTACCGTAATAATTACGCCGACCTGCTACGCTCCACCCGGTCGAACCGTCGATCGGAAACGGAGAGAGGACAGATTATTTTACGTTCGCAGACGCCTGCCTGGATTTTCTTGGTATGCTCGCTGAGAGTCGTGGCGATATTCAGGTACTGAGCGTTGCATTGATTTTTGTTCGTTAATAATAATATTCGAGGAGTGCGACTAAATTAACGGAAAAATTGGCTTTTTGAGTCGATCAACTGTATCCAAGCAATATGCCTTTAATAAGGCACGAATCTCAATGTATATGTATTGCTACGTCTACATAAACGCTCGGACGATTAATGTTTAACTTTAACGTCGAAATCAGCAAGCAGCTTTATATACTCGCCCGATAGCTCAGGAATTACATCGAAAGCGATTATTTCAACCCTTTAACTTTCCGCGAACACACCAGAAACGCTTGCGCGCTCCGAACGGCCAAGCTCGCGTGAGCAAATTAATAGAAATCTGTTGCGCCATTACGCGTGACAACCGTACATTAAGTTTCAGGATGCACCTGCGAAGATTGTGAGCCCTGGTAATGCATTCCTTTTAAACGACATGCACCGTCGAGTCTCACGTGTCTTCTCATCGGGACGCGCGAGATTGGTCTCACGACCAAATCGACTGACGAGCTTCTTCCTACATTAGACGAACCATGAGTGTTCGTGCGCACTTCTGTAACACACACTTCCGTCACCGTTTATAACCATAATGCACTTATTAGACATTCCAAGGAGTATTTCTTAAAACTTTATTTCAATTTATTGATCATTATTTTTAATCATATATATAAACATTCCAACATCATCATCCCCCAAAAAGATTCCACTTTTGCATCCACCAAAAGGTCACTACCCCTTTCATCGATAAACATACACATACCTACGCGGATGACGTGGGACATACAAACGCTCATACCTCCGCGCGCACGAGCGTACATACGTATCCACTGACTCTCGACGACCTTCGGCTGGATGCACTCGGCCGAATCTATCGCGATCTACCCCGCCGACCTTTCCTCCCTTTTCTGCTTCTTCGCTCGCCTGACGTGTAATTACCACTGATCTATACATACACTGCATGCACGATCCAAGCCACAACATCTGTGCCGATCGGAGACCGAATCCGTCGTGTTTAGAAACCCCGAATACTCAGGCACGAGCGATTCAAATGAATTAACGTGTAGTACATACATCACTCAAAATACTCACTTCAAATATACTGTTACGGACGCGAAGGCGCGAAGACACAAATCCTATATTGATTTTGTGTCATAATGTTATAATGCTAATTAGTTCTATCGATTTTATGACGTTCGAATGTTATTGTTGTTGCTAACCAAACCAAAGAGTCTGCCTCTGATCTTGATACCAGACGGACGTGTTATATTAAACTGTTGTCTTTGATAATTCTGGTACGTTGTAATGTCTCGCCCGCGTCCACGCAATACCTCAATATACCCTCTTCATTGACTCATTGTCAATATGGAAATATGCCGGCCACCGGTTCGATTCGGCATATGTTTTCCTTCAAAATATTACATTAGTGTGTAACACTATATATAGATCAGTGGTAATTACGCGTGAGCCCGCGACAAAACGGGAAGAAGAGGACGTGCGAGGGCGAGAAAAAAGAGCGCGCCGAGGAGGATCGAGTACGTCGGGAAGATCGATCGTGCGCGCCTCGTTGTGCGCGAGACGCCGAGTAGGCGGCGCGTCAAAGAGCGCCGGGGCGAGGATGATCACTCACGTATGCTAATAGAAAATGCTGGTATTATGCATAGGGGAAACAGTCGTGCCGACTTTGTTAGCTGGCCCTCGCTGAAATTAATGAGAGGTGTTAATGAAGTAGCCAGTCGGACTGACTGTTCGAGGTTCGGCGAGTCGATCGGCGAGCGCGAGATGGATGGGATCGGTGCTGGGAGAAAATGGAATATGTAAATTCGGGGAAAAAGGGGTCGATGCTCAGAAGTTTCTTCTGCGAACGACGACACGGGCGGTGCAGAATTTTTGTTCTGATGATATTCGCAGGAGTATGCATGATTAAATATCGACAGTGTTAGATAAAATGAACTATAGTCGCGGACTGATTTATGAAGATACAATTAAAATGTAAACTATTAACTATCGAGTTCGCGTTGACTGACACAACTCAACTGTCCGCGCAATTGGAAGCTAGTTAACAGCGGCTACGGACGCGGACGCTGAGAATGAAACAGCGAACTGTCCGATATCCGGCACGGTTCGCGACGTGTTCGAGAAGAAGCTCGGGCAGAAGGACGCACAATAGTCGGTAAATCGAGCCGACGTGGATGGAGGAGACAAACCGCGCCGCGCGGGAAATTACAAGCGCGCGTGCCAATTAAGCAGAGCTTACCAGGCAGCGCGACATTAAGCCGCGAGGCCGTTTGTGTCGGACGAGTCGCATGGTCTCGAGTCTGGACCGTGATGTCGCGGGCCGCGAACGCGCTTGCCTCGACTTCGAACATCTGTTGTTCCCGTGTCGTTGCGCTTTCTCAATCGGCACGCCGCGCTTACATTGTCCCGCGACGGATACAATGCGTCGAGTCACACGACGCGGCCAGCTTCGTAAACTGAGCAGCGAGTGAAGCACACTTCAGCAGTGATGCTTTTGCAGAATAAGAGATTCGTTTTGACAAGAAAGTATTGTTGACACTTTTTACACGTCGACGTGGAAGATTTGTTAGAAGTGGTACTTGAAACATTAAATAGCGAAAGTTCATTAGACTCGCGTGCATAAAGTTTCGCGGACCGGCATTCATCAAGAAATACGCGTCGGCGGGAGAACTTTCAAGTATGATTTATTCTCGACCCCATTCACTACTGGTGTTCTTTTCATTCGCGCCCGACCTTCCGCGGAGTATCAACTACAGGCGAACTAAAATATGAGCAGACTGAAAGAACGAACAATACCCGGCGAGAGGGAAGAAGAGAAGAGCAGAGGGAGTGAGGAAAACGTTGGCGTGGGCAAATTAATAAAAGCCGTTGCGCCATTCCGCGCGAAACCGACGAGACCGCGCGTGTTAACGAACACACGTCGACAAAAGGAGTCTATTGTAAGATACAGCTCGAATCCCAGTGGTACTCGCAACTCACGCGCCTTTCTCTCCGCGAAAACCTCTTCTGACCGAACAACACTCAATCGCGATTCAGTGAGCGACAAGAAAAAATCGTAATTGGCGATAAGTATTCAATTGTCTTCAAATTACGCTTTCACCGCCGAAAGTACTCATTTACGGTACAGCTTTGAATACGAGGGCCTTACTCGCGTTACTTTTTTACAGTCGTCCAAAGCGGTACATGATCTAAGATTCAACCAACAATATCCTACTACCGACAAAAAATAAAATAAAATTCGTACAAGTCAAATCTCACCCCTCCCCTCTTCCGCTCCACTCCCCCGTTACAATCCATCGAAACACACCCTCAGCGAAGTCGAAGAAACAACATCAAACGGAAAGCTCCGTGGCGGAGCGAGCGAATCGCTGGAAGTTCATCGCGTCATTACGCGTGAAACTGTTTACACCGGGGCGCGCCGGCTTGGCGGGCATTAAGGTACACGAGTACCGCAATATGTAGTTGCGGCACAACGGTAGGAGGGGCGCGCATACGTCCCGGTGTCCGTTTGTAATAGTACATCCAGCGGGCCCGACGGACAGCGCGGCCGCATACCGGCCAATTCGAACGTGTCGAAACGCTTCGACGTCGTTCATTAACGTCGTACGTGGTGCGCCGCGTCCTCGAGAGAGAAAGAGAGAGAGAGAGAGAGAAAGAGAGAGAGAGAGTGGTCATCTCGCGAGCCAGCGAGACCTGGCCCCGCGCGTCCCCGGGATCGCGCAGTCGTTTACGGAGATTCCATCGATAATCGTACGTTGCCGCGCCATCCCCCTTGCGATCGGGGTTACATCGCACGTATGCCCCGGGGCTCATTCGGCGAGAATCCTGGAAGCGCCGACACAGTTGCCGGCCGTTTTACCTCTATAATCGATCGGTATAACCGGCACTCGTCTTGCGCTCGGAAGGTCTCACCTGGGCTGCGCCGGGGAAGAGGAGGAGGAGGAAGAGTGGGACGGGGAAGGTTGTTGTTTAGAGGCGGATTGTGGAATAGGTGGGATTCGGGCGTCTAAAGGCGATCCGAGGCGTTTTCCGGTTTGATATCGATGGAGCGGGCTGATTTTTTATGAACGCGGTGTCGATCGAGGGATTTGAGAGATGTCTTTTGGTTTTGGGATTTTTTGAACGAATAGTCACAGTAGAAATATGGTGGAGAGTTTACTATCAATACTTGAAGATATTTTCTTAACATTTTTCACCCGCAACAAATTCCACGAATCAAGAGCCACAATAATCGCGGCATTCTAACACCACTCATAACTCCGGACCTCCATTACCATCCCCACACACATACACACCCTGCATCTTCCCTACATCGCTCGAAACTGAATGAGCCGAGCACGGCAGCGTTCACGAGGCCGAAGCGCGAAATATCATCCCGACCCTCGCGGATCACGAGCGTGCCCCCGAATCAGTTCGATTAATCGCATTTAGCGACAACAATCGATAATTGGCGTTGGCTAATCGCGACACAGCGAGGTATCGACGGTTAGCGGAACGATGATCGAGACGGTCCGAGCGACTGCCTCCCTCTCTCTCTCTCTCTCTCTCTTTCTCTCTCTCTCTCTCTCTCTCACTCCACTCTCGCCGGGGCCACGATCCGTCCATGGGGGCCTCATGCTGGGCCCACTCCTTATTTACCTCCATCGCTGCCGTTGCTGCGGGTGAGGCAACGTGCCCACTCGGAAACCAATGGCCTTATCTCCATCAATAAGTACCTGTCGGGTGCACGAACGACCGTGTAGTAACCTCGCGAACACCGGCGCGCCGCCTATTTCATCTCCATTCACAGGGTGATCGCAATAAGCACGAGCGGCCGGGAAGCGATTAAACGGCCGCGCCGTGCGCGATTTATGCCGCGCGCGCCCGCCATGCTGGAAAAAGCTCGTTACGCGAAACGCGCCCTCCGCGAAGCTGCCCGCTTCTTGCAACCACCTCTCTCTCTCTCTCTCTCTTTTTCTCTCTTCCGTCTTCTTTCGACGCTCTCATTTTTCGTCCCCCAGCGAGAGACGCGCAACATGCGACATTGTCGCGCGCGCATTCCTATTCGCGACTTGAGTATACATTTACGTTACTTCCTCGGCGTCGCGCAAGAAGTCGGACGGTAGGGATGATACCTGTGCAGCGGCTCTCGTAACGAGCGTGTCGCCCGACGTTGCACGGCGAGCTGTAATTAGTTGCTTCGTCGGCGATGCCACGCGCGCTATGGTAAGTTCCTGCGTCGTCGGGTTGGGGCCCGGTGTTTTGGCGCGGACCTTTTATGTGCTCCTGCTTCTTTTTTCAAGCACGCTTGCGAGTGCGTTCTTCTAGGCACGTGTAAGGGTAGCTTTTGTTTCGATCATGTACTCGTCAGACTTCATTCATTTTTATTTGTTGCCTGTTGGCGGTGGTAGTGGCGGAATGCAATGCTTTGTAGTTGACTTTCTTAGCATATGACGAAAAGAAGTCTAATTCTTCACGAATTTGATTCGCTAACACAGAAATTGATTTCGGCGATCTGTATATTGGAATTTATGTAACTACGTTAGAAAACGTAAAAATTTCTCAAGTGTCCGGAGGGGACATGAAAACAAAAATGACACGTTTCATCAAAATTTATCTTTGATCGTGATAAGAACATAATATCTTGCGACGTCAGTAAAAGAAACAAAAATCGAATAGTAAGAATATCCAAGTCGTAACACTGTCTAAGCAACAACAGACGGCCGCGCACGACGCGCAGAGGTAAGGTGCACGAGAAAGGTAACACAGAAGACGTAACATCGGCCGGCGACCCGAGCGTTTCCTCTTAATCGCGTGTTACGGCCGCTCCACGCGATAATGCGCCTCGCGGTTGCCGGCCGGTCAATTTGTTGCGCAAAATACCTAATTGCTTTTTGCGCGAAGGGATCTACACTCCCGGGGCCGATCGATCCGGCAGATCGATCGTTTGACCTGCCTGCCTGGAATTTATATTTCGCTCCTTTTAATAGCCCCCCCACGATCGGCTTCTACTCTTATTCACCACGAGCGCACACATACATATACACACCCTCTTCTGTGCCTAGAGTCCTGCGCCGTGCGCGCTTAAATGTACAGCGCCGAATAGAGGCAGGCGGTCAGGCCCGCGGCAATCTCAACGATTAAGGCTCTCTTGCGCTAATAGAGGAGGCAATATCTGACGGAATGACGGTAGTGAACGCAACGCCGGCCTCAGGACCGGGACCGTTGCATTGTGCTTTGTAATTGTTGTAAATTGAACGAGTCGGTGGGATCCCGACACCGGCCGCGGCCCGGCCGAGTGATAGGGATCTTGCCTTTCCTACCGTGTGTCGATGTCTCCTTGACTTCGCCACGCTCGACGATGACTGACCGCTTTCGAGCCGATTCGCTTACTTTTCAGCGGCCTTCGCCGCGGGAGGATTGCGGACGGCGAAAAAGTCGCGGGCGGATCTTGTTCGGCCGGAAAAGTAAGCAGCAAAGGAATTTCGTCATCGACGATCTTTTTCTCTCTCTCTGTTCTCGCGAATCACTTCATTTTATCCTAGGTTAACATTAAATTTGGAATAAATTATGCGCTCAGAACTAAGTTTATTCGAATGCGAGAAATAAGAGCGATCTATACTGGTTTATAATCAAAATTATTTTTTTATATAAATAGAAAAAACGCACTGGCAGATTACAGTACTCGCGAAGTATAAGAAAAAGAATAAAATCAAGCGAGACGCTTACCAGAGAACCGGCTTGGTAGTTATTAAATTTTAATACCTCGAGGATCGTATTGCTTCGCGCGATAGATGCAATTAATCGATAGGACTCCACCTCTTCTACTGTATGTCGATACTTCTTCTGCTTTACAATGACTATACTATAACGTCTTCAATCCGATACAGTTACTATCGAAGCAATTTATTCGAAGCCTCTGCAATCTGCAACTTGACAATCGAACGATCCGTGCTTACTTTTCAAAAAATATGTTCCTGAACGAAGTCATGCTTCTTACCGGACCGCTTGTAAAATTTACAGAAAATCAGTAAGAATCTCCGAACGTCTCCGAACGGTACTAACAAAATTTCAATAGCCCATATCGTTTGTTTCGCAATACGTGACTGATCAATACAGATCCTGCCTTTTCTACCGTACGTGGAATACGTTAATGTCTCCTTGATTTCGTCACGCTCAACAATGACCGATCGTCTTTCAGCGCGCTCGCTCGCTTTTTAACGGAATCGCGCGCGACGAGTTATGAAACCATGAAAAATCGAAAACGGCAAGAAAGCGCGGCGTGACTTTTATCGTTCATAAAACATCGAAATTTTCATTGCGCTGCCATTTCGTCACACCTCACCGAGCTTTGTCTGCCGGGGAATAACAATACCGCGAGAAAACGTCAATGAGACACTTGTTAGACCATATATATATATGACATGACGTCACATAAGCGATTCGATCTAAAGCCGTGTCTATGAATGAATCTATCTTCTAATCCAAGCCACCAGCACCTCGCATTCAATTTCAACGGCTCGAAAATCAATTCTTCGCGCCGAGAACGCGCGTGAAAATCGAATCGAACCAGAGTTACATACGCCCCCGACTGAAAAAGTGACCTTTAACCGTAAAAGTAGACGGAACGATGTCGAACATGTCGAAGAATTTTAACGCTCCACGGGACACGTCCTGACGATGCATCGCGAGTCCTGCGCTCGCGGAACTTTACGGCAAGCCGCAGAATTTATCCGTCCGCGCTCGCTGCGTCGTCGGCTCGTAACTTCGCGCCGATCCGCGAGAACGACTTCTGCGTAGCGCGGCATAAATTTGTGTATAAATAACGCGCGACGCATAATGTCAGCATAATCCGGCGTGTTCAGGCGCGCACCGAGTCTCGGCCCACTCTGTCGTCGGCCTTCCGATCGAGTTCGCTACTTCGCCACCGTGCAGCCCCGCTCGGCTTCGAACTCTTAAAACCGGCGAGCGACGGGTTGAACAGGTTAACCTACGTGCGTTTCAACGACTTCCATTTTTTCGCCTGCTCCCGACGACAGGCGATACGTACCCGCGCGATCCAGGTGATAGAGGGCGTCGATGCTGCTCTCGTCGATTCTGTCCGAGCGATATCAATAGATAGATTTGTAGTTTTGCTTCTTTCTATCTTATGTGTACTTATGTTTGCTAGACACGACTGGATTCTTTCAATTTTAATTTTTCCTTCATTTTAAAGTATCTAAAGAGTGTTTTGTGATTCGTTAGACTGATACAATAACTGATGCGATAAAAACGTAGCTAGGTACAAAGAAGGTGCTACTCTATCTCCACGGCAAGCTTGCTTCCCGCTGAAATTGAATGGCGCCGTCGGAATCCTCGATCCGCGATAAACCGACGCGCACGACGGGATTAAAATTCGTATCGACGTAATGGGATATTATCCGCGTGATCGCGGAAACCTGAAACGGCGCGCGAGTCCTGCATAAAGACACTCCTTTCGTCGGTTCACCGTTATAGATTGGGGTCAATGCAATTATTTCCGCAATTAAAGGCAATTAGCGTTCCCCGGGCCGAACGCTCTCGATCCTCGAGGGGGGCCGAGAATTTGCTCGAAGCAAATCGAGACTATCGGGGAGATACGTTCGAGAGCCGCAGTTGTAGCGCGAATCTTTCATCCTAGACGATCTCTTTCTCGACGTTTTTGCGCCCTCGATTTCGCCACGTCAGTGTGCTCGATCATGGGATAGGCGTGCGATGGACTAGTGTGTGTGCTTCTTCGAGTGCGGATTGATTTTTGTGCCGGTAATTATGTGGCCTAGGTCGAAGATAAAAAAGAAATCATTTTTTTATATTTCTTTATTAATTCTCGGGATGAACCCTTTCTGTTCAACAATAAGCCAAAGAAAAAAAAAAGAAATTGCACAATAAGACAAAACCGCGCTGCAATCGAATCCGTCCAATTTCATCCACGGCAATATACATTGTTGGCTGTTTGCCGAAACATTCCGCAGGGCAGCTCGTGCGGCCACGTACTACGTACTTGCGGAACGCGACAACCAGCCGCAAACTCCGACGAACTTATCACGAGGTCCGTCTTCCTCATGACTCTCCGCCGATCCTCGTCTCGAGTGATCCATTTCTATCGGCTTCGACCTTTTCATTGCTCTCTCTCTCTCTCTCTCTCTCTCTCTCTCTCTCTCTCTCTCTCTTTCTCTTTCTCTCTCTTCGCCGCGACGTGTCTCGTCCCGTCGTCTCTCCTCCTCGCCGTCCACTTTATCCGTCGCATATCGAGAGCTCTCCGCCGCGGCATGGATCCTGGCATACGGCCGGGAATATTTATGGTATTACTTGGCGAAGCTTGAATAGCAAAGCCGCGGTATGTCCTACAAGTTATCGGAGAGTTTGCTTCTTGGGTGGCTTCTCGGCTCCCCAGGGGGTGCCTCGAGATCCTTTTTTCTCCCCTCGCCTCGCCCCCCGTGCCAATCTCTCCTGAGTAGTCTTAGTGGCCGCCCGATATTTCTCTCCCTCCAACTCTCTGTCTTTCTCTCTTTGTTTCGACTTTCCTCCCTCCTCTGCGCCTCCCCTCCGGACCTTTCCTCACTGTCTCGCTTTCCGGCTCTCATCTCCTCTACTCAGGTACCGTAACGTATTCTAATGGAATTACTCGCCTGTTACTGTGCGCTGCGAGCACGTACGGCGAGCTGCCGCGAAAACTTCTCGTCCGCAGACACCTCTCGCGAAATACGTTCTTGCGTCTCGAATGTTTCTCTGAAGGATGCTCTTCCGCAGGCAGCAGCGACGTCGCTGTACTTGCGTCCGCCGACGTTATCGAATATTACTGATGTATCGTCAATGAATAAAGAATGTGATGATTTTCAGTAGCGACGACCTTTATCACGTTTCTGTCCGTCCCACGCTTTATCTCCCGTCGTCCGCGCACGTATCGCAATTAATATTTGTCACAGGACCCAGGACACGTAGCGTCGCATATTATGTATGTATCTAATGAAGACGACTTATCAGTCGTACATTCGCGGCGTGCTAATTAACCCTTAATCGCGCGATGCCACTCTTTGAGAGATATGGCGCCGTCGGCCTATCGATGAGACCCGGGACATGACAAACAGGTTCCCGTGGAACGTCGGCCAGCGTTCGTTCCCGATTGAGAAAAAGTCCTTCGCCCATGTATCCGGGTAGCCGCGAGTTCACATGACGAATGACCACCGAAGTCTCGAATTCATGCCGGCCCGATCCGCGTTTCTTTCCTCTGTCCGGCTAATATCGATCGGAGGATTGATCGCAGCACCGAAATTAGGACTGCGATATCAAATTTTGTCTCATGATCTGAAACGCATAGTCGAGTTTCGACCGGAACGCATTTTAAGTTCAGTGAAGCGCAGAACGAAAATCGAAAAATTCCTAACGCAAACACGACAAGACCAAAGCAGCAATTAAGCATCCGAGCACGTATCGCTCGCATTCAATAACTCCCTCCCCAACGGATCCGTCCTAGAGCAAGGTTTTCCAGTCCGACCGAAACGTCAACTCCTCTCGTCGATGTAATCTCGGAGGTGAAAAAAGCTCGCGCTCTCGACCGGAGGGCGCATCTGCCTTTGATAAATCCAATCAGATCGTCTGTCGGCAGCGCGGGCCTCTCGTGTCTCCAACTCCTCTCTCTCTCTCTCTCTTTCTCTCTTTCTCCCTCGCGCATTCTCTCAAACCCTCGCCTCGGTCGCTCCCTCCGGCCTCAGTGTAAACTAGTTTTGTGAGAAGGCTAAAAAGAACCAGTGCATCCTCCAGTGATCACATAATCGTGCGTTCACCTCCGAGACGGGCCTACGCGATCCTCTTCTCTCTCCAACCCCTCCTCCCCTCCCCACCCACCCCCCGACCACCACCCCTCGACCGTCTACGTCGTCCAAGGCGCAGCCTCGTCTTATTTTCTATCTTACCCGCCGATCCTCGTGCCCCGGCAATCTCTCCTATTGAACATTCTTCTAGCGTCTACGGTCGATCGGCCCTGATCGAATCATCATCTCTTTCTTCCCGTTCCCGATTGTCCTACTCTTTCTCTCTCACACTCTCTCTCTCTTTCTCTCTTTCGTTTTCCCGTTCACTGGTTCGCGCGCGCTGTCTCGCAGATCGTCGAGGCTTCGTATGGAGAACATTGCTGAAGATGCGCGTCGACAGCGTCGGGATGTGAGGTTCGATCGATCGTGTTCTATTGGGCTTGAGAGATGTGCAAATCGGCGGAAAGAATCGACTGCGTATCGAGGCACGGCGTGCGCGCTCGTGCGCCTGGCGTTTACTTAGCAAGGGATCGTGTTGGGAGAGGGGAGTGTTGACGATTGGGAATGAAGGAATGGAATATGTTTTCGGTGCGCTTTAATTCGTCGATGGTGGTGCGATGATCGGTGACAGAGCTGGAATTATATTTTTGTTTCTTATTATATTTTGATGATTAAATTATTTGCCTTCATTTTATACTTGATCCCATGATCGCGTCCACGTTGAAGAAAAAGAACCTTCAAAGCACAATGATACGCAGCCGATAAAATCGATATAATACCGAATCGCATAAATCTCCCAGACATAAACATCTACCCTCGTTTTACTTAAACCACCTCGATCAAAAAATCCTTCAATCCACCTCGATTTATATTTGATCGACAACCACCATTACCATCGCATCTCATCGATCGTCAAGTACTTCTGCATTTACGTGCCTCACATACCTCTTCACCGGCGTCGCGCGTAATTTGCTTTTATGACTCCAGCACGGCCGTGGATTATATAAAACCTCGCGCCTCTTGCTCTATTCAAGCACGCACGCGAACAGAGCCGAGGACCTCGGCACCGTCATCCGTGCCATTTTTGCTCCTCGCCCGATGATTACGCGGAGACATCATTGAGCCAGAATTTGTGCGACAGTTATGACTGATAACTCCCTGAGACAAGGTTGCTAGTTAAGCGAGCGGATCGGGGCGGTCCGCGATCGCTGCTCTTACCTCGACGCAGCACGTCGATTACTCTCGGCCATCGTGATTAGAAGCATTTGCATACGTGGGAAAAAAAAGGACGGGACGGAGCGCTGGCTGCGGGAGGATGCGCGTTCGGGGGAGGAGGGGGGGCAGACGCGCGGCCGAACATGAATGGACGATCTAATTTATTGACCCAATCGAACCGGTCCGGCAGCAGATGCAACGACCTGGAGTCCTCGAAAGGATCGGAAGGCCGACTTCCTTCGCCCACGGCGATCGTGTGTGAGCGACGGAAAACAAGTACGTGACGGAAGGTGTATGTGTGTGTGCCTGTGTGGATAAGCGTGCGCGGGTCTGTACGTGTATGTGGTTGTATGGACGTGTCATGTATATATGTACATGTACTTAAGCGTATATGTATTTATGTGTACGAACTAAAGTGTATAGGTACGCGTGTGCAGTTTAACGTACATCTGTATGCCGACGTGTGTTTGAGCGTGTTGTTTATGCGACAGAAGGATGCGCGAGCGCGCGGGGAGAAGAACGATAAAACAAGAGAATCGACAGGTCGAGAGAATCGATTCTGTCACGGTCGACGTAATTATTGGAATTCTCCTGTGCCACGTGTGTCTCCTTCCTTTTTTCGCTTTTTTTCTACTCGATCTCGTTCTTTGCGCCGTTCTCGGATGATTAAAGAGCGTTCAGCGCCGATCGAGCTATTTTCGTACACGTTACGTGCGCGAGAGGTTCTTCATGTCGTGTCGCTATGAAAGTCGGAGGGAATGAAGGTCGTTATAGAAATTCTTTCTTCGTAATGAGTTATAGGCAATCGGAATTTGGGGCCGATAGATTTTCACGCTGATTAAAATGTAATTTAGGTGCGCGATTCATCTAGACCGATTTAATAAAAAACACATATTACGTTGTTAAATCATGTTATCAATTAGATGGCTACGAAAATTGTGCGTAACCTTGAGTCTTGAGACTGATGAATAGTTCCACTACCGTAGAAGAAAAGATTCATTGCGTCGGTGCAGTATCTGAATGCCTCTCCGACATTAGCGGATCGTCGCGGACTCGTCACGGAAAGTAGAAGATCGCAGACACTTAATACCACGCTGCTAACGGGTTATCGCGGAAAGACCGGTGTGCTTTTCATCGAGTCGCCAATGGGAGTATGTAACACGAGCCGGTACGCGCCGTTGCGTGTCACTCTTCTCACGACTGAAACGCGATGGATGGAAAATTTTCCCGCGTCCATTCTGAATTCTGAACGTCGCGCCACGTTCTCCGACCGATGCTAAACGTTTCGATACACGTGCGACATTTTTTGGGACGATGCTTTCACTCGTTCCCTCCACGAGATATATAGGGTGTTCCACAATGTATTTCGCGATTGTCAGATATAATTTATTTAAAACAGGTCTGGATTTTCGAGCGATTTCAATACACTCCATTGAAGTGATTATTTATGTTATACGTCGCAATTTTTGTCAATTTGCCAAGAAAAAAAACAGTGCAAGAAATTGATCAAATTAAGTCAGGCAATTCCTTGTGAAAAGATGAATAAAAAGTGTAAAATTATATTTCTTTGACAGAGCGGTTCAGCATCGAATAAAAAATGGTTGAACCTTTAAAGTCCATTAGAAATCTATATAATCCCCATATGAAATTACCCACATAAAAAAATTAACTTTTTTTCGAGTAGAAAAAGAAGTTACGGTCTTAACAAATATTATACGGAACAGCCTATACTCGTATGCGTGGCTTGATATACAGACCAGGAAGCTATTGACGTAAGAGCGCGTTAGAGAAATAAACGAATCCGCTTCGTTGTGTTAATCACTCTGCGGGGAAGTTTGCCGTGCGACGCCTACGAGAGCGGTTAAGAGATTTCTTATTTTCTTCGATGGATTTGTATGACAGATATATCCTTTGTGAGGACGGCCGTGAAATTGATTATGATTTGACTTAACGGTGGATTTCATGACGGGACGTAAAATGATATTCTTATTGGGCATTATTTACGGTGTTGTTTGCCGGACGACGTTAAACACATTTTTACGATGTTTCCCGGATTTTACTAATCGAAGCGAATAATTTCCAAGCTCGTTACGTCGCTGTGAGAATTATTAATCGTTCCAAATTGAATTCTGATTCTGAATCGGTACATTAAAAACGTGGTGATTCCCGTGTCGAATTTTTTGATAAAAAAAAATACAAAACGTTAATTTCTTCAAACCCAACCTTTGTCCACAATCAGACTACAAATGCCAAAGCACAAACAAACACGATATCAGAGGCACACCGTGACATCGAACATTAGACATCGACATAAAACAAAGTTACTCTTCCCTTCACACGGTCGATATCCACAGCTTTCCGACACTGCCTCCTCCTCTTCTCGCGCGAGTCCCTCAACAGATCTCTCGCGTGTCTCGATGCGAACGAAAAGTCGAGCCAGCTCACGCGCAGAGTCGATGGTCTCTCTCGACGTGCCGCGAGAGACAGGGCGCATAGGTGAAAAACGTCTAGCGCCGCGTGGGCGTCGAGTTAATAACCTTACGCCTCGTCGCATTAGCGTCTTCTTACGGGAAATTACGAGCTATGCGAGATTCGCATGAACGCTCGCCGGGACGCCCCTTGACGATCGATAATTATTAGTCTGCGCGACGCGCTCCGAGCGTTCCTACGCCTAATTGCGATATATAGAAAATGCGCGGCGAACGTGTTTGCATACGTGTTAATGCGCGAATCGTTAAGGGCGCGACAAAGGTCGCGGGCGAGAATGGGAATCAATGGGATCTGGTACTTAATTAATATGTTCCGCGCCGAGTCGATTCGCCGTGACTTTCCGTGGACCGGCCGATTGTCTTGAGTCACTTTCCGCGCGGCTGTTCGAATGTACGGGATGGGCCGGAAATCGTCGTATGAGTGTGAGCATGGTAATTGTATTATAGGTTAAAAAATTATGATTGTTGTTCGAAAATTATGGGGTGAGTAAAATGAACATTTACGCTTCATTTTCAAAATATCACGCTGTTATCGAACCGTGCGCAACGTTAAGACTGAGGTGCACAAGTACGATGTTACACTTTGTCCATTTCGAAAATTGTGCAAATCTCATGTTATTCTCAATGTCATATTCTTTCCAAAATTCATATTTTTACAAGAAAAAACCATGATCTCCTTTCGAAGTACATCATAAATTATGCGACACACTGTATAACAAGCCTCATACTGTCATATAACGCAATTCACAATAAAACACGCTACATACCGTCCACACACACAAATCTCACCGATCGTAAAACACTGAATCCCATAATCTCTCGATCCTATCTGATATTTCGCCCACATAAGAATGTTCCGCCGATCACCGTGAGTCCCCTCGTCGCAATCGTCTCGATGACATTTCTAGTCAATTCCGCATCGGAAAAATTTCCAGCCGTACGTACACATACGTGCGTATACGTACGCGCACACGAAGACAGGGTTGCGGGAGCAGCAGAAACACACCGAGATTAACATTCGTCGTTCCGGCTCAGTGGCGAGCGAGCCGCTCCGGCAAAAGTACGCGCTGCTGCCCATTGTCGTGCGTTAATTAACTTTTTGCGGCCGTTTTCGAGGGCAAACCCGCCTGCGGTAACGATCGCCGCGGGGTGTTTCGCGGGGGTTTCTTTCGCTTGAGCTCGTCGGTGCACGATGAGATTGCGATTCCTTTTTGTCGGCGCGGAGAGCGAGCGCGTGCGTTTCGCAGCCGCGAAACGATGGATCGAACTGGCCTGACTAACGATAAGGGTGGTGCCTGCTGCCACACGAGCGTCAAAAGTACGTGCATTGACTTCAATGTAGCTTTACAACAGACGTTATAAAGCTTGTCGTAGAAATACAATGTCATTCATGCATGAAAGAACACGTGAGCGTTAGAAGTACACGCGTGCGTTACAACGTGCGTTTCACGAAGCGTCGAAAGTACGTCAGTCGATTTTAATCCATTTTCGTGACAGACGTTGTAAAGCTAAAAATCAGTATTTAATTGTTTTTGTTCTTACGGTTATAATCGGTGCATGCTGTAACGAATCCGTCTGAAAGTGCGAGAAATCGTGCTGCAATACGAACGTATATAGATGATCGCCAGAACAAGCGTGTAACTGCATATAACCAAAGCTTTATGCGTTTCAGAGCAAATGATAGCCTAGGCTAAAGTTTGACGCGCGTTAAGACGCATTATTCCCGAGTCACGGAATCTTTTTTCCCGCGGAGACAAATGCGATTTTAAGCTCCACGGGGCTGGATACGCGAGGCTGTCCCTCGCGAACAGGTGGTAAATATTATAATTTATCACGTGCGATTCGGTGTCGGCGCGGTCGGTTCATTATTAGCATCGGTGATTTATGTGTTTCATGCGATACGATTGGTCTCGTTATATTGTTATACGAGCTATACGCGCAACGCGCGCAGACTAATGCACTCGATAAATGATGGGTGTAGCTGATATGCCGTAATGCTTTGCTATCTGATGGGAAAATCGAGTGATTGTATGGCGTTGCGGTAAATGATTTTTCTATCGAGCCAGCCGCGAGATATTGCATAACGATATATGGGTTGGATTTGTTTGCGCGGAAATATTCTGTGTTGTTCGCACATTTGTCGGCTTATATAATAATGTCATTACGGATTTGTCGTAAGCGGATTAAGAAATATGAAGCAGGAACATGGGATATTGGAACAGTTATTGGTAGAGTGTGGGTGTTAATATATATATCATCCATTTTTCGTACGTACCACGTAGTAAATTTGATGGTTTTACAATACTGCACACAGCTGGTAAACCTCATTTTACTTGACTTGTTTTTTTTTATCATTACAACGGATCGGAATGTTAAGGGTAATCTAAATTGAACTTTCTAGTCCTTGTGAATCGAGCTCTACAATTATATCGAACATCTAATCGGGGTATCGGATCGTAGCAAACTTCTCAGGATCGTCACACGAGTACACGCTTATTAGCATGAGTTAACATTCAGACATTTTATAGGTTCTCGAATACTGTAGTACCGCAGAAACAAACGTTTCATTTTGCATGAAAATAATGCCTAAAAACGAACACACTGAATACATCATTCATACTTCTAATTCACTCAGCTATAAGTCGACAAATATATTACAACACTCCGACGATCTAGTAGGAGCATTCTATTCGTATACGATGAAAATTCAAATAAATAATGAATATTCATACACGGAATATGTCGACAAGTACTTCGAGCCTTATCTAGGACGACTTAGCGAGGCACGAAGCGCACGCCGTACGTAGGACGCCCCGCGGAACGGCTTCATTATCGTCAAGACGGAGTGCTAATTACCGAGGGGTCGTTAAATCCCACTAAATTGTTGGCAGTATCCGCGCCGCGTGAGGGAGCCTTTACGCCGCGTTTACGAAGCGCATAATGACTAAATTCTTGGCCTACAAAGGCCGACCCGCGAAGGCACCCGTCGTAAAGGATCCTACTTGGCAACCGCGAGCCGTTTACGAGGACCTGAATAGGAGATACATACCTGCGACTGGACTACCTATTTCGTGCGTGCGAAGATCTCGTGACTTTTAAGAAATTTATTTCATTCGCTCTCGCCTTCCGGGAATACTCGGGCGAAATTATCGACGCAGAATTTCTCGACATTTTTCGTGGAACACACTGCTTGGGGAATGAGAAAAAATATAAATGTATTATGGGAAAAATAAATAATTCTTCTACTTCTGCTGTTGTTTAATGTCGCATCGCCTATGCGAAGAAAAATCATTTCTGTACATCCAAAATCGGATACGTTTGCACGGATGCAGGGTGCATAACGTGACGTCTTAAACTCAATGCAAAATCCAGCGTCCCTTAACACGATGTTGCACGCGCTCGTCGTGTACCTCCGTCAGGCCGTCCGCACACCTGCGCGACCGAAGCACGCCAGGGAAGTTTAAGGAACGTCCGTAGATCGGCGTACGATAAACTATCAGGACGAGCCGGGTGATTTGCCGCTGGGAATGAGAGCGGAATGTTTACATAGACAGTAATGATAGGGATCGGCCATCGCGAAGGCACGTCGCCCGACCGCAAATCGACTCCAATGACTCCCGTGACTTCGGGATCGATATACATCGCGGGTTGGCAGCGATTTTCTGTGGAAACGGAACGACACACAGAACGCTGCGCGAGCCAAATCGTACCAAGCCATTTCCTCCCTCTCCAGCCCTCGCGCTCCTCGTATCAGAGACGTTGCGTGCAACGTGATCCCAGGAAGTCATTCCGCGCGGTTCTAAGTCGATTACGGACGAGTATTGAATCGGGAATAACAATAATCGGCAATAACGCGATTCCGAATTGGAAACGGCGAAGATACGGAATAATTGGCGGTGCGGTCGTTACGAGGCATACGAGAGTGCGACGACGATCGGCGGACCTGCGTATTACATGCCATAAAGCGGACAATAAGCATAGCCTGCGAAACGGCGTATTGCGGGACTGCGAATAACGAGGACGTAATTGATAACGCTCAAATTACGATCGATTATACGTGGCTAGTGTCGGAGCGGATAATAATAGATTTAATGCTGCGGGACTGCGCGTTAGAAATCATAAAGAGGGCGATGAACGCGCTGATGCCTGTGGGTCTGATTGTAAGTTGTGAAGAATCGTTACTTTTCCGACATGTGACGTCAGGTAGATGATTTTATCCTTGTTTCAACGCAGCTGCCTAAACCCGTGTCTATTAGTATATACGGTCTAACAATAAGTTGTACGCCGAATCCTTCTTTTCAGTAATAAAAAGCACGCAGTATGATATATAAATTCTGCCTACGAACGGCGCGCGGGCCGCAGAAAATGCGCAACAACAATGGCTATGAGCGTCGGATAGATCGACTGGTCTCGGATCACGCTATATCGATAAATCATACGTCATAAAGAGAATAATAATCGTGTCTGCAGTCACGTACGTGCGCGGAGTGGGCGAGGTGGAAAAAAGCTCGGACGCACGCCGTTTGCCTTATTGCGAGCGCAACGATGCGAGTCGCAGCGGAAAAAGTAAATGCTCTCGGCGCGGACGTAAAGAACGAACGCCACCGGGATAAATCAATCTCGGTGTGTCTTGCATATTATATCCGCTACTGTTACTTCTGGTTACGCGCGCTCCGGTGTGACGCTTGAAAGCAGTCGGTAATGGCGCACGTTATTAGTCATAAGTACACACGGGTAATGTACGATTTCCTGTGGAAGTTGTGCACTAAAAGCTTGGTGGGGGAATAAAAGCGAAGAAATCGGCCGGTTAGAGAACTTATTGTTGGCTTAGTTTTCTTGTGAATCAATGCTGGTTCAGATTAAGAATATTGGACTTTCCTACTTTTTTTTTTATTTAGTCGTCGAAATTCGACTTAAGACTGTCTGATGTATAAGGATAAAATCTGTCAGTCCACGAATTCTCGATCACGAAACCAGCTTCGATCGACGCAGCCCTATAAGACATCCAGCGCTTATCGCCGTGCTTGCGCTGAAACTATCTCAACGATACGCAGGATAAGGAAACACTTAAACGCATCGGCGAGACAGCGGCTAGAAAGTGCTTGGCACCATAAGCCCCGACGATTGACTCCTCTTAAAACCCCGCATTCCGTCCGCTCGCCTCTCGATATCTCTCCGCGAAGCGGAACGATAGTCGGGACGTAGCGACTCTCGTGCAGTTGCGTTTACATATTAAACATCCAATGTATCAAGCAGTAACTTTAACGAAATACTGTCCTAGTAAGCTAAGAGGTTACGTTACATTCCGCTCAGAGAATTCTAGAAACACTCTTCCTGACTACGATGAAACCATTGAAAATGCTCCGAATTCCACACATTTTTCCATAAAAATTATAAAACCAGAATTTTTTGTACAAAAATCGCCTTTTAAAAAAACATGTATCACGAACATTTTTCAAGCGGAACTCAACGCAACCTCTCAGCCCACCAGGACACAATCGTCTACATAATCTCCATGTTCCTTCAAATTTAATTTAAAGCAATACAAATTACTGCTTGACACACCGCATTTTTAATACGCAAACGCTCGAGTCGCAATGTCCCAGCTTCCTTATCTTTCGTCCGCGCGAGGACGAGGAGCGAAGCGGGCAGCAGAAGGAGGCGCGAATAAAGAAGCGGTCGGCGGCGCATTAAGGTATTACTAGCGCTGGGTGCCGTATCAAAAAGGGGCTTCATTATTTGTTTTCAATTGCGTCAGAAACTTCTTACGGCCTTGATTCAATCCATGCACACATTCCGTATACATATGTGCACACTAGTATACTTGGCAATAATGCATACTGCCGTTTGTACCGCAGTTCAAGCTGAACACAAGCACTCAATTTACAATTTTATATTCACCATCTTTTTTCTCCTGAACTAGACGGTGAAAAGTCTCTTTTTTCCCTTTAAAATGTTCCTCGAATGTTAATCTACAATCTGGAATTTTTTCAAAAAAAGTTTAAGTACCGTTTTCGAGTTATCATCAAAAAACCGTTTTGATGTGATCATTACCATTGCTTTAGATGGAGAAAACGCTAAACTTTAATTGTTAATAACTCGACTTCTAGACGGTGCATCAAGTTCATTTATAAGAAAAAAATTGTTATTTCTTAAAATCTTCAATTTAAGTCTGGTTTAAAAAAAAGTTCAAGTAAAATGATTCAGCGCCAGTAATACCTTAACGACAGACCGACGCGACGTCCGGCGGACGCAGAAGCACGCCCCGGGCGCGATAAGCGTCACCCTCGCGGAAGGAGTCCCGGACGCATCGATATAATCGCGTGGAATCGAGAAACGCGCGGCTCGCCTCGCCGCCGGGAGCGGCAGGCAGCAGAAGACGAAGGAGGAGGGAGGAGGGATTTATAGAACGGACGGGGCCATTAGATCGGATGTTTATTCAATGGCGCGCTTTTAAATTGAAACGTCTCCGCGCGCCGACAATGTCGTTCTCTATCCGGCCAGAGAACCAGCTCGCCGACGTGCAACGCACTAACGGCAGCCTGTGTTGCGAGTACAAAACGCGAGCGCGCGCGCGCCTGCAACGTGTTTCCGATGTAGTAGCGGCGATCCGGCGGCTCCCGAAGGATACGATCGATATCTTCGCATCCCTCGGTCCCTCCCCCGGCCCTCCCCCGCCAAGAGACTCCCTCGTACTCACTTCTGCGCACTTCGTCTTTTCTTTAGCCCACGCGGTTGGCGCGTCGGAAGATCGCTTCAGATGGGACCGCGCGTATGTATTCGATGTATGGTAGGGATAAATTATGAATTTCCGCGATTGTGACCGCGAGGCCGGGGTGAAGGAGAATGGGAAGGCTGGAGATGAAATTTATTTGAGAGAATGGAGAGGGTTGTTTCTTTGACGAGGTGCGATGTATTTGAGTGGAGTGTATGTGAAGAATGTTAACGGTGGATGAAAGGATTGAGGATCTTTGGGTGTTGTAACCGTATTTT
The DNA here is from genome assembly GCA_963942575.1 of Priocnemis perturbator. Taxonomy (NCBI): domain Eukaryota; kingdom Metazoa; phylum Arthropoda; class Insecta; order Hymenoptera; family Pompilidae; genus Priocnemis; species Priocnemis perturbator. The sequence continues at coordinate 3,741,544 of OZ012654.1, forward strand.
TCGACGGTCACATCCGCGCGCGCATAACATCTATGACGCGCGCGTACCACCAGTAATGGGCCGAGCGCATAACAGAGGGAGAGCCCTTCGCGCGCACTGTATACACTAAATCGAACACCCCAGAGAGGGAGATCTTTCGCGCGCCACGGCACTTCTCACCACAGAGGGACACCCCCTCTCGCGTGCGTAATAGTTTCACCGCGGGTATACAAACCCTGAATTTTCAACGTTAAATTGTCTTATCTTGAGTTAGAGGACCAGTCACCCTCAATACACAAGAACGAGACCCTTCCTAAATTCTCTAGCCTACGAGTATTGTATAGTCGAGGTACGCATAGTACACTCACGGTAACGAGGATTCGAATATTGCATCACGGTCTTGGAAACGCGTTGTAACGTCTCAAGCGAGCCTGTGTGGATGATAGGGGATTCACGAGTAATATCTGATTTCTGGTATTAAATTCACTCAGAGCTATAAAAGAGTTAAACACACGTTCCGTAACTTTCAATTCACGCATGCAACATCCTACGAGCTGACTCCCTTACTCGAGGAATCACTAGATCGAATAGACGCGTTCGTTCTTCAAGATAAGTCCAAAGAGTAGAAAGTAAGAACATAGAAATTAGATCCACGGAGGACGAAGGTGCCTGACAAAGACAATCGACCGGTACTTGACTGTACCCCTTGCTGTCCGTCTTCGGCCTACCCGACTCCTCGCAGTGCGTTAACCTTTCGGTGGATGGTAACTGACAGTGTCGACTTTGCGTAATTGCGAGTTTCCATTGAAGGCGACTTTTTCCCGTGGAAGGCAGTTTGCTTAAATACGAAGCACTACGAGATAGCTATCGGCAGGTAGACTGGATGCACGGCTGGCACTTGACTGTTGTCCCCCGCCGTCTGGTTAGATTCCTTCGCCGAAGTGTTCTCGTAGTAAGAATTACAAAGAACAATTTGCAGTAGAATCATAGCTTGTATTGACCTAAGTCCGAGTCACCTTTAAATTCAAGTAACCTGTGATAACAAGGCGAAACTGTTTGGTTGCACGGCCGGTACTTGGTTGTATCTCCCGCCGACTGGACATTGTCATAGCCGAAGTATTCACAGGTACATTATACATGTACATTTGCATCGACTCGTATTGATACTAGGTCACCTCAGAGGAGTTATCTTGATCGACGCCGCGTTTTAGCGACTCATCAGAGAAAGCCCTCTGCAACTCTGATATTGCACCTCACGCCAGGCTTTCCTGACTCGAGACACGCGCGTAGACACCGACGCGTTTTTGCGTGTAAAGGAACAGCTGTGTACGGCTCTTCTAGTCACTGTCTGCAGTTCCCAGACTCATACACAAGCGCCTGTGTGTGCATATCTATTTTGTCAACATACCGGACATACCTATAAATAGCACGCGTACACAACCTCACGCGTATCTCTATGTAAGAGATCTCATACACCTCGCCGATCAGCAATACGTACGGTGTGTCGTACGCATTGCAGCACACAAACGATCGCGCTGACATATTCATATTCTGTAACATCACCATCATAAGCAGAATATATTGATTTTTTACCAGAAACTGACCATACCCTCTTATTGCATTTGCCTCTTGTCGCCTAGTGGTTCGAGTCCACGGGCATTTCACACGTGCCCATTATATAGTCAGTGACAACTATCTATTAATTATTTTTGGTTTTCCTCGGTCATTGCCATAGGGATCTGCTACTCCTTCTGAGTGCCTATCCGCAATTGCCGAGGGACTATGTGACGTGTCACGGTCACAGTGTTAAGAAAATTGTCGGCATTTTTGTTTTTCCGGAAATATACTACCAAGTACCACGCGAACAAGACTTCATTCTTACCATCGTTATCTAAAGAATACATATACGTAGCGTATCATGTAGGATAAGCATGTACAATAAACGGTATTATATATGTACTACGTCATCATCCCGAGTACCTCCTCACTCTTGTCATTCATGTTAACAGTCCCGTCTACACGTACACGCAATGCGAGGTCGCGCAAATCAGCATCACCTGTCCTTTCGGCGCGGCATTTATCAAACCTTCGCGCTCGACACCGAGCGAATTTCTGACGTCAGTATCCCGTCGACAGCTCGCTGGAATCTAGCCCGTACGCTAAAGATTAAGTACGCAGCGATCTGCCTCGGCAACGGACGCGTCTCTCGTTGTCGATTTGCAAAGAGATCGACGGCCGTCGTGCCGGCCGACGACTATTCGCGTGATGGATGACAGAGACGCGTGTCAAATGGCAAAAACGGAACGTGCCGTATCGCGGCGCGTTCGATTCAATCAGGGCGCATCGCGCGTGCCTGCTGCGACAATTGGCGGCTGAATTTTTGTTTAATCATTCTTGTCCGAGCCGCTGCCCGAGGTATGCTTATACGTAAAGTGTAGTGTGTTCCTCACATATGTACAATTATAAGTAATTAAAATATTGTTGTTAACTACAATAGTTTACACATTTTGTCCTCATCATTTCACAATAACTACCCACATTCACTACATCATTCATATTCATAAGTTGTACCTTTAACCTACGTCCATTAAAATCCGCATCGAGTGCATAACCATGTGACCGTGACACGTCACATAGTCCCTCGGCAATTGCGGATAGGCACTCAGAAGGAGTAGCAGATCCCTATGGCAATGACCGAGGAAAACCAAAAATAATTAATAGATAGTTGTCACTGACTATATAATGGGCACGTGTGAAATGCCCGTGGACTCGAACCACTAGGCGACAAGAGGCAAATGCAATAAGAGGGTATGGTCAGTTTCTGGTAAAAAATCAATATATTCTGCTTATGATGGTGATGTTACAGAATATGAATATGTCAGCGCGATCGTTTGTGTGCTGCAATGCGTACGACACACCGTACGTATTGCTGATCGGCGATGTGTATGAGATCTCTTACATAGAGATACGCGTGAGGTTGTGTACGCGTGCTATTTATAGGTATGTCCGGTATGTTGACAAAATAGATATGCACACACAGGCGCTTGTGTATGAGTCTGGGAACTGCAGACAGTGACTAGAAGAGCCGTACACAGCTGTTCCTTTACACGCAAAAACGCGTCGGTGTCTACGCGCGTGTCTCGAGTCAGGAAAGCCTGGCGTGAGGTGCAATATCAGAGTTGCAGAGGGCTTTCTCTGATGAGTCGCTAAAACGCGGCGTCGATCAAGATAACTCCTCTGAGGTGACCTAGTATCAATACGAGTCGATGCAAATGTACATGTATAATGTACCTGTGAATACTTCGGCTATGACAATGTCCAGTCGGCGGGAGATACAACCAAGTACCGGCCGTGCAACCAAACAGTTTCGCCTTGTTATCACAGGTTACTTGAATTTAAAGGTGACTCGGACTTAGGTCAATACAAGCTATGATTCTACTGCAAATTGTTCTTTGTAATTCTTACTACGAGAACACTTCGGCGAAGGAATCTAACCAGACGGCGGGGGACAACAGTCAAGTGCCAGCCGTGCATCCAGTCTACCTGCCGATAGCTATCTCGTAGTGCTTCGTATTTAAGCAAACTGCCTTCCACGGGAAAAAGTCGCCTTCAATGGAAACTCGCAATTACGCAAAGTCGACACTGTCAGTTACCATCCACCGAAAGGTTAACGCACTGCGAGGAGTCGGGTAGGCCGAAGACGGACAGCAAGGGGTACAGTCAAGTACCGGTCGATTGTCTTTGTCAGGCACCTTCGTCCTCCGTGGATCTAATTTCTATGTTCTTACTTTCTACTCTTTGGACTTATCTCGAAGAACGAACGCGTCTATTCGATCTAGTGATTCCTCGAGTAAGGGAGTCAGCTCGTAGGATGTTGCATGCGTGAATTGAAAGTTACGGAACGTGTGTTTAACTCTTTTATAGCTCTGAGTGAATTTAATACAAGAAATCAGATTTTACTCGTGAATCCCCTATCATCCACACAGGCTCGCTTGAGACGTTACAACGCGTTTCCAAGACCGTGATGCAATATTCGAATCCTCGTTACCGTGAGTGTACTATGCGTACCTCGACTATATAATACTCGTAGGCTAGAGAATTTAGGAAGGGTCTCGTTCTTGTGTATTGAGGGTGACTGGTCCTCTAACTCAAGATAAGACAATTTAACGTTGAAAATTCAGGGTTTGTATACCCGCGGTGAAACTATTACGCACGCGAGAGGGGGTGTCCCTCTGTGGTGAGAAGTGCCGTGGCGCGCGAAGGGCTCTCCCTCTGTTATGCGCTCGGCCCATTACTGGTGGTACGCGCGCGTCATAGATGTTATACGCGCGCGGATGTGACCGTCGAAAAATACGGTCACAACCAAATGCAGCTACACCCAAATGCACTAAACATCAGACACAGTCCGCGTTACACTTATGTCAACCGGACTCACGAGAGTACATATCTCATGAGAAACTAAGTTGTCCCTCCGATAACACTCTCCTTGTTCCATGCTCATGTTTATATCGAATTACTGATAACCATAGTCGATCGAAATGACGGCCAGCGCGTTAACACCGTGCGCTGTACAAGCATTGAACCAACGATATGTAACCGAAGCATACGTGACCGAGTAGTCGAGGCGATCGAGTAATGCCGAGCGCATTTGTCGGTCGTGTCATTATGGCCATTATCAACGTCGAATCGGAGTTTCACTCGTATTGTGGCCGCGTCGTGTCGTGTCATTGCTACGTCTCGCAGGCGAATGTCGACGTACTGACGCAAGTGGCGAGAAATAGCGCGTAATCATCGAATAAGCCACTTTCGAACGGTGGTGGTTCGATTCTTCAGGGCATTTCTGCGCCGAAACTATATGCAAACATAATGGATTTTACAAGAGCATGTTGTATTCATTGTACACTTATTATTTTTGTTACAATATGAACAAATTGTTATGCTGTTTGCGCAAGCAGAGAAAATATATGCATTGAGGTAGGGTAAATTCAATGTCGGCACATTGTTGCTGCAATGGTCCTAGGTAAAATCTCATCACATGCTATAATACACGTTAAAAATGAATTTATTAATCATTCGAACATACACGTTTAAATAACACGGAAATATTCCATCAAAAAAACTCATTCACAAAATCCTAATTGAACGAAAGAAAAATCGCAAGCAGAATGAAACGAAACACAATTCTCTACCATCCACACACACACATACACACGCAACACTCGCTGTTAATTAACTCGATTGCGTAGCATCGGCACTCACGCCATAAATTCCGAAAATGATCCGCTAATTGGAACGACGCGCACTAGTTACGATCTCAAGAAAAGCGAACCATGACGTCTCTACCTTGGCAACACAGTAGCAACGATTTTCCGTCGCCGCGTATATGGCTTTATGGGATCGGGAGGGCCGGCTCAAAAAGTTCCGAAGTACGTGCCGACAATGTACGTACGACCGAAGGCACGCAGAGACCGTCCTCGCGAGTCGGGTCGTACTTCTGACGTGCGGGAGCATTTATCTCGACTCGCCGTCTGACCATCTCGGCCGTTACCACTACGTCCAAGTCCGCGGCGGACTCACGGTACGCACGACTGACTATACAGGGTGTAACGAAAATACCTGCACAAACGTTAAGGGCGTGTTCTCCACACTGAAAGAAGAAGAAAATGTCATATAAATGTGAGTCGTGAATTTTTTCGGCCAAACTGCGGGAACATGTTCTACGAGTGGAGATAAGAAAAAAAATGTTATTTGAAGTTCGGTCAGAAAGGCTTGACTAGAAAGTTGCATAAAAGAATGAAATTGGAATAGGTAGCTGCGTATTTGACTCCGTAGAGCCGTGTTTCTCAACCCGTGTGCCGCGAGATATTGCCAAATGTGCCGCGAGGGTTTTTGATAAATAATTAAAATTGCATGTGTTATGTAACTTTCAAATAGTACTTGTAATTACCTCAACGGTTTCTAAAAAATCTTTTTTAAATTGTAGTATCGGCGAAAGAAACGTCTCGCCGTGCTGCGTTCACACATTGTCGGTGTATCGGTGGACAAGATCGCGATACATTTTTTATATTCAGGTGTGCCGCAACTAATTCCAGATATTTTTAGTGCGCTGTCAACCAAAAAAGGTTGAGAAACACTGCCGTAGAGTATGAATCGTCGAACGGAGAGCACGCGGTCAAAGTTCGTGCAGGTATCTTCGTCACACCCTGTATAGCGGCGTGACAATAGGCGCGCAGAGAGGGCAGGAACGCGCCGGGCCGCTCGTGATTGCGTCCGTAAGTCTGCCGACGACGAGACGTCAGACGTTTTCCACTGCGCGTGTCCGACCATCAGGCTGTCACTACTGTGCTCTCTACACGCCGCCGAACCGCGTTCCCATCGTTTCGACCCGCGAATTGACGTAATGACGACGCTTCTTGTGCGGAGACGCGCGCGCTCCCGAGCTCTATTTCGCATTCAGCGCATTTCTGCTACGTTCGGAGTACACGACTGCGTCGGGGTAAGTGACGTGGGTGGAGCAGTGTCTGTATGTACAGTGTTTCAGATATTAAATAAATGTCTTTTATGTCTCGGAGCATGTAGGGGCGATCATCAATGTTTTGTGATGAAGTAATAAATCAATTTTGTGCGCAAGGTGATTATGAAGAACTGAATTATTTCTGTACTGTGAAATATCTGATTTCAAGTTCCTCATAAGTAGAAATCCGTTGCTATGTACCTACATTATCCCACTTCATACCATATTTAATATTTGCTTCTTCAGAATGTCTATTATAACATTATTAGTGCACTTTATTCGAGACGTTCTACCGAAACTATAATAAACTAATAAGTCGACTGTATATCTACTCTGAATGCATACGCCGTACGATGCGAGACCTTGCGAAACGGGCTGCGCGTTTTCCGCGAACGAGCAACAACCTGCAGTCGTCTGCATGCAAATCGGGCGTGTCAATTTGCGGGGCAGCGCACGGGGAGAAATTGATATTATCATCTACGCCTGCCGTCGTGTCGATCATCGTCGTCCTCGTCGTCGTCGTCCTCTAATCTCACTCGATCAAGGCTTTTTCCTATGACCGAAGATTACACGAGGCGCGCGGTATTTCTACTGCCGTATAATACCCACTGGCCGCCACCGAATTATGTTACACTGTAGTGTCGACCGGTTTGATAAACCCGTAATCAACTATCGACCGTAATTTGCATTTTTAATCGTGAGCGCGAGATGTGAAAATTAAAATATCACGACCTTCCCCTTCTCTCTCTCTCTTTCTCTTTCTTCCTCGTTCGTCCGCTTTCTTCCCGTCTCCTCCCCTTTCGACTCGCCGTGTTTCATGCGCAGGTTCCATCGCTACCTCCTTCTTCCCACCCCTTTCGCAATTTATGACATTATTGCAGTTTTAATAGCGATCCGAATAAACCGCGCGGAACCGGTCCAATGACAATATTAACGTCCTTTCGTCGATTCGCGGTATATCTTATGACACGCTTCGCTCCCAGACTGCCGACCGTTTGCCTCCACTTACCCTGCTTACAGTGTAATACTGGGTTTCGCTGAAGGACGTGCGCGAATGCGTAAATGCGGCGTATCTATCTGTCCTTTTCGTCATGCTCGCCGTCGACCGAACTCAATTTTCTGCGTGCCTTTTTTCATTGTACACATTTCCATTAAATGACAATAAATAAATAACACATATTTTCTGTCAAACGCGCACAACGTTTCACCACAAAGAAAGCAACCTCATTCACACCGACCACTCCATCCCGCTTCATTACCTTCTCACTTTACATAACGAACCCGATCTCAAGCCCGACGCCTATCGATCCGCCATCAAATTATCGCATTAATATCCGCGCGCAGCAGATTTCGAGCGCAGATTGTCGCGTATGAAGTCCGTGAAGCTCAGCGAAGGACCAAAACAAAACGAAGCCAAAAAGAGCAACAAAAATGAGAAAGATCGAAAAAAAAAAAAATCATCATTGCAAAAATAAATCGCTTCCCTTTTCGACGGAGAAAAAGAGTCGGCCGGGGACGAGTTTGGAGCGATCGTCGGCGAGAATCTCGCCGAGAGAACTTCCCCTGGGGGAGCGACTTCGTGTCGTGTAGCATTCCGATGGCAGGAACGGAACGGCCGGCCGGACGACGTTCCACCGAAGATCGGATCACCCTCACTTCGTGCTCGTTAATTCGTCTCGCTCATTCGACTTCGGTTAATCCGCCGTACGGAGAGGCAGATATCGCCGCGGCCGGGCATGCGAAACTTCGCGAGCCCGTCGAGCGTGAAGATGTGAGCGGGCGGAGTGCTCTTTTTGCATAATGCGTCGATTTATTCGTTTTTTTTTTTTCTGCATTCGCTGTTTCTTCGCTCGAGCCGTCTGCCGTCTCGCGGAAAGGGAGGGCTGGCGGATTATGTCTTGCTGAGATTCGCGCGAGAAGGCTTGGGAGACTGTGCTTTTGATCGGCGGAGTTGGAGGGGTGGTGAATGAAAGTTTCGCGACGCTTGAATGACTTGACTGTGAAATTGGGACAAAGATTAATGCAACGTGAATACGAGTCTGATCGACTCGAATTTTGGTTGGATTCTACATTTACGCTAGATTCATTGTCACTGCACTTATATGAAACAGTTATAATTAATTTGAATATATTCAAATCCCAAACTGTGATACGAAAGAAAATGTCAAATCAGTCATTTGGACTGCTCGGCACCCCAGTCTTAAAATCCCAAAACACCGCGTGAACGTCGTCATCAAACACTCTCCCAAATCATACCCTCACCTACACAACCCACTCCGCCACAGCATCCGGCGACTTTTGCAACCCGAGAAGCTCGCCGTCAATGAAGCGCCGAGAAATTCATACGGCAACAGAGCAAACACACTCGACGTCTGAAACCCGTTTGCGGTTACAAAGTGGCAGAATTAGAAAGCATCCTGACGGGATTCCTCGTAAGTCCTCTCGCGTCCAGAGATCGCGCAGGTTCCGACAGTGCGTGGCTACTCGGCCGGGCTCACATCGGGCACCAGCATCTTCCGTCCGTCCGAGGGATGGCGAGGGGGCGAGCGCGGAAAATTACACCTAATTAAACGCGTTTCTCCCTTTTGCCGCGGCTACTTGACGCCCGGGAGATAAACCACCTCGTGCCGGCCGCGATGACTCTGTCAGACACTGAAGTCCCACTGAAACAAACGCCGGCAGGATTTCCAGCCGAGAGGCACCTCGATGCTTCTCCTGGCCGTCGCGTCGGCAGAGACTTTTTGCGCCGCGCGGATTTCATGTATGTACGTCATTGTACGTGCACGGCTTGGGTCAGGTGGGTAATTAAGTATTTTTTCGAAATCGCGGCTTTTCTTTCGCGGAGGACCGTTCCGAAGGAACGCGAATCTATGGAGAAATTTTGGATGTATAACGTCTGTTATAGTCGGATGATGGTAGATTGGAATTTTTGCTGGAAATTGTTCGCATCGCGAATGGGGAATTGAAAAAGGAGAATTAACTAATTCAGTACATATTTCGGCCGCAATAAAAATGAACACATTGATAAACTGCACTCTTAAACATACGGCAAAGAAATTAACATAAGAATAATATCTGAAGACGAGACGATGAGTCCGCTTTCAAGAAGTAAAGCTTTCAACTGTCATCCGTGCCCCCGTGTGTGTTTATAGAAAAGAGAGGGGGGAGCAGTGTAATCGGCCTTATCGTTCAACTGCATTTACACCACGTGGCGCGGCAGCCGGCTCATTACTCGCGCGCTCACGTACGCCGCTGTACTTCGTTCTGGATAATTGCTATGCGTGCTCCGGAGGCCTCGGCGCGGGCCGCGCATTTTATCGCTCCCGATGTTTTCTCGGCATCTCGCGGCTCAAGCCGCATGTCCCCCGACGATCGCGGTGGTTTTCCACATTTCAGGATTTTACGTCTCACTCAAACGGAGCAAGAACGGAAAACTTTCCGTCTCAAGAATATGAGCGACTGACCTCATCTAGCTTTCTTTATTTGCGTTGCAGAATTAATCCTCTTAACAACTGTGAACAGATATCTCAGGGTTTCGAAATGAATTTTACTTGTGTATTGATGCAAAATAATATTATCAATGACTGGCTTCTGGTTGTGCATGTCATATTACTGAACAGTTCCATAAAGATGCATGCCACAAACATTTAGCAGCAAACAAGCACCACCGGTATTATACGCCTATCGAGCCGTTCGATAAACTTATCCCAACACAGCCGTTTCACAATCCACAGAACCCACTTCCTCGATTACTCTCCGATCTCCCCAACTGAGCCTATCTCCAGGACACGCATTTCTCACAGCTTCGCCATGACATACGTAGCGCCACAAGAGAAAATCGTCGACCCGGCAGGAATGTTACGAACGAAATCTTCGCAAGCATGCACGTGCATACCGAGTAGTGATGCTCGATGCAGTATCGATATTTCGAGTATGTATACATATATTTTTCTGTTTCATTTACAACAGGTGCTACTTTTGCGATCGTTGCCCAAACCGTTAATTAATTTTCATTCCTAAATTTTCCTTCTGATTTATTTACCAGTATTCATATCGATATTTCATGGCCCGACATTGTGCATCGATTCCCCGACCATCAACACGTATCGACACAATTCAAATGTATCGTCATCCCTAATACCGCGCGCACGAAACAAAAGCCGTCCTGTTAACCAGTGCCCAAGACATCCCGCTCGTCTCTCAGAAGTGCACAATCAATTCCACCTTTTTACCGTCTACCTCTCTACCGATCCCTATCTTCGGATCCATCCCTCCGCACCTCCCCACCTCGCACTCCTCTCTCTCTCTCTCTCTTTCTCTCTCAGCATCTTCCATTCGCACGCGCACACACGCTCGCCCGCGACAGTTAACATCGTAACGCTATCCGTCGGGTCGTGTTTACGGCGCGCGAATACCCCTATCTCACGGCAGCGCTCTCCGCATCCCAACTTTCACTCTCACTCGCCGGTTTTCTCACGGTGGCTGTCACAGCTGTCGAATCGACGACAAGCAGCGTGTGTGTGTATGTGTGTGTGTCTTCCATATGCCCCCGCCGCGCTTCTATCGGCGTCGTTTTCCAGAGCGTCGCGCGGCAGGCCGACGAGGCGTACTTATTAGCCTGACGGCGCAACATTCGTCCTTGATTAATTACGCCGACTCGCCGGAGTAATTGCACGTGGCCGATAACTCGGCGAAAGCGAGCATTATGGCGCGCCAGGGAACTGGAGTGGAGTGTCAGACGCTAGGCGAAATTTATGTGAGAATAATGCGGCGCGAGAGGATCGGAGTCAATTTCTAGGAGGATTGATCCGTCATGATTTTGTGCGGAGCTGGGCTGGTGTGGCGCAACGTGTTGTCGGATTGTCGGGAGTCGTGTAGTCGGCAGACGCGGAGTGGCAGTTTCGGGTTGTGGGATTGCACGATTGTTGGATTGGCGACGAAGGAGCTCAATGAAATATTCATTTTTGTCAAATGTTTCATTAGGAATTGTGGTAGTATTTGGAATATGAGTAATGTGTAAAAAAAGCTAGTTTGAAATCTTAATAAAAATGAAATTGTTCAACTTATATTGTGCTGCATCGAAAAAGTTCATGCAAAAAAAGAAAACCACAGCAGAAACGGTTAAAGAAAAAGCGAAAGCATCTAATGCGGGTACTTTAAATAATTCCCGCGTCGAGTCTCGCGAGAAACATGCGAGTCGAACTGCGGAGAATGACGAACAGGAACGCGCGCCAAGGTATTTATTACTACTAGGGGCCGGACGGAAATTTGCGTGCTTGATTCGGCGCGTCGCTCGAATACTGATCGCTCGGACTTTTAATTACTACGTATGAACGTCAGAAGCGCGGCGTGGATCTTCTCCGTACTACCCTCGGCCCCCTCGTTTCATTTTCCACGTCGATTCATCGCCTGTCCGCGCGAGACACGTTGCACCTGCTCGACAATCTTTGCCGTCCGCGGATACGTGCGCATGTGTGCACGGTACGAAGCCGAGCGGGTGTACTGTATATACGCGTACAGCGATGCGCCACGTACAAGAATGCACGAGAATTGCTGTGGCCGTGTAGATACCTCCGGGATAGTGCTTCGAACATGGCCATGCACGTTTGGGAATTATTTTCTAGCTACGCTGAATAATCGCAGACGTGTATAGGAAATGTACATATAACGTTCCTGTCATTTTTTTCACCTTCTCAATCTGCAGGATTCATTAATCTTAAACTCGAACTCTATTTGGTATTGACTTTTTCAGAGAGTCGATTCTGAATCGATTCACAGATCGATTGTTTCAGAAGAATCAAATATCTTTAAATTCCAATGCACATACATATCTTACCGTCCGCGCACGTGACACGTAAATGACGCTTACATGCATGCGGCAGGTAATTCAAGCGGCCGGCTACCGTGGTAAATTACCCTAGCTAACTTTGGCGCGTAACGCGATCCGCCGACGTTCCGCGCGAGGATCCGGCCGGGATCTCAATGAGGGAGCGTTGAGGCAGGTCCGGCATATTTGATACGACAAAGCGCTTAACGTCTCGGCGAAGGCTGCGTCTCGCTTTCATGCCGGGGCAACGTAATTATCGCGAGCGGAGAAGGTCCGCTCGTCGAAATTACACGGCCACCTGTTTACCGCTATTACGCTCGAATCTTTCGGTCATCAGCGGATGATGTATGTTCGAGTCGAATTACGGAACGTTCAGCTGGCCGCGTATCAGCGGGACGGAGTGACTTATTGATGTCTTAATAACGTTTCACGTCGAGCGACTTATCGCCAGGATTGAGGGCTTTATGATGAGACGTGGGACTGAGAGTAGAAATGTAGTCGTGAAAAGGAGTAATAGGAGGAAGTTGTGGGGACCGTGATCGGATTTGTAGGCGTGCGGGTATTGTTGCGGGTGATCGAATGAACTTCTGTTTTTATATTGTTTTGTTATGGTTTTATAGGAAAGAATCCTTGAATATCGTGTACGAAGTATGTTGCGGCTGACAGGATAATGACAAGGACATGTCAAAATATGAAGAACGACTTCCAGAAGCCAGATCGACTGGCAAAGCAATGCCGACTCTCGACGAGTTCACAAATCGGCTCATAACTTCGTTCGACCGGACAATATTTTTCTTCCGATAACTATAATTCAGTGCCGAGCCACTCCGTTCTTCTGGCACCCTTCATCAATCTGCGAGTCCGCGATTCCACATTCTTGCCCGATCACATAATCGTCCCACACTACCCGCCTGCGCCATTTTGCGCGGGGCAAAAATCTGAACCGCCAGAAATGCGGCAAGTGGATCGAATCGACCGATCTCATCTGGAAATATCCTCCGCAAGAATGTGCCTCCGCGTTCCAGCGCTACGTACGTTTCAACTGCTGTCACTCGTCTACAATATCTTCACGGTTGTCCGCGATGCGCTCGTTAGCCGTCTCGATAAATCGAAGGTATACAGGGTGTCTGAGGTTTATCGCAAACTGGACTTTATTACAAAGCGATAACATAGAATGCAAAACCGCCAATTTTCTCGCTCAGAATTATTCGATCGATGAAATACAATACGCAAGACTCGTTCTTAGCAGACTTCAATGTAAACGAACACGTTCGAATCCCGTACGAACACTCACCGGTAGAACTTTCGATACCAATCGTTCCCGATGCTCCGTCAACGTACTCATAGAAGCCTCGAGTGTACTTAAAATGACTGCGATCTTCTCGGATCTCGAGTGCACTTAAAAGTACCGACTCCTATTATCGTGCGCAGCACTCGTACGCGAGAGAGCGAACATTCGTCATCTGATTTCGAAGCCACTTCCAAGTAGCTTGATCCCATCACTACTCGGAAGAGGCAGTGGAGATATCGTCGTCATTTTTCTCGCAATCGTCCGCGTCATCGTCGTCATCCGCGGCCGGGGCCCATTCCCAGTTGATCCCAGGACGGCATTTGCCGGCCACACGACTGCCTGCCTCCGCGAGATCCGAGATCGCAGATCGGAGATCGTGTTTGCTTTGCCATGCCGCCGACTCGTTACCAGATCGCTGCATCTCGCGGAGTACCTGGCACGCACGCGTGCGTGCGTGCGTGCGCGTACGTTCTTCGTCCTCCTGCGAGTCCTTTCTCTCTGTCTTATAGAAACACACACGCCGAAGGATACACGGAGTTGTGTGCTGCGTCTCTTTCTTAGCGACCGTACTTCTTTGTTCTTCCTTCGTGGCTCTGTTTTAAGACCTTTCTTCGTTCCTTCCACTTCTTCACACCATCTTCTTCTACAGTCTCTGGCAGAGCCATTCTCTCTCGCACTCCATCTCAATAGATACATAATTCCCAATTTATCAAGACCGTCTGCCAGGCTCCATCAGCACACAAATGAAGCAGTTACATTTTTCGCGCGCAAATAAACTAGCCGCACAAAGTCGGCCGAGCGTAAATCGTCGGCGAGCGACGGTTTCTTCGGGGCAGAAAAATGAAATTGACACTAAATCAGCCCTGAAGCCAGGAACTCATATCGTTACTCTGCTCCTAAAGCGGCGAATCGGTGCTCGCCGAGCAGCGACCGCTTTTTCTCGACACCTCGCCACTAGCCAGCTCGCCTCTATTTCGCGTCTCGGCCGCCCTTAATCAACCGGGGCGTTAATTAGCGCGCCGCGCAGCGCTCGTACTGCGCGCGAAACGTAAGCGCGCGCGCGCGCGTAAAACGTGCGCACGGAGAGCGTCCCGTGGATCACGTTCTTCGCCGCCGCTTTTTGCCGATAATTCCTGGCTGGCTGGCTGGTCGGTCGATATGAGCTCGGTCCATATTTTCCGTTCGTCGCGTGTTTTGCGTCGCGAGTATCGATCGAATGAAGCGACCGGACGACGATCGGCGAGAATTAGTAATCTTGGAATCGAAGAAAGAGCTGGTGTGTGTAATGTAACAATGTAGGAATGGCACAAGTAACATGTAATGTGTAACAAAGATAAAATCAATTATAGGAATTAATTGCCGTAGTGTGCCGGTCAAAGATTGCACAATTGAACAAAAAACGATGAAACTGCACTAAATCGTCTGGGTATGAATTTATTCAAACAACGTGAACATTCGATTCCTCGGCAATTCAGGTCTGCGAAGGGGAAAATCGAACAATGAGCGACACAGTAATAAGTTAAAACGGTACCGGCGGCTGGGAATTCATAGTGGAAATCGATGTTTCGTCGACGGAATGTGATTGAGATAACCATTGCTGTTACGGTACGTTAGGCTCGCGGCCGCTCGATTCTTTTTATGCAACTTTGGCGGCTCCGCGCTTTTCCGCGCACAAAGTGTTGCGAAGCTGAAGCAAAACGCGCGAACTTGTCTGACCTCCGAGGCATTTGACAGAGACAGATTTCCCCGGCACGGTAATTCAGCTGTGAACCCGGCCGGGCAACTCTCTATTTTCAACGCTCGAAAGTGGAAACGTCCCAACAAAAAGTCAATTGTAACGGATCATGAGTATGCGAGTACAGAAATATACGGGGTCTATCGCGTAATTTCAGTGGTTACGATCAAAGCGACTTCTGGTAAGATTTTTCTTCGAACTCTGTTTATACAAATTTAGGCGAGCTTTTTAGTGATCGTAAAATTTGGTAAATAAACTGTTTAGTCCACCGACCGGTAACCGGCAAAATCCATCCATCTTACCTCTACAAAAAAATATGCATCAATCCACGTACAATAAAAGAGAAGTAAACTTTCAGAAAGTAAGATGACTTATTATCGAGTGTCACGTAGCACAAGATTCTTTGGTCTACAAGGGGACAAGATTCTAATACCGCCAAAATTCAACAAACATCTCTCAAAAAAAAAAAAAAAAAAAAAATTTTACTCATCCGTAGTTCTATCCGCTCAGACACTCCTGCGCCACGATCAACGAAACACTTTCCGCCACCGGCTCTGCAAAAAGGCCCCGAGAGAACGTCGTCAACCCCTGCGCGCTCGCGTCGAATCCGGCGAACTCATTCGATTACCCGTTCTTGCCGTTCCGGCCGCTTCCGAGAAGTCGCCGCGGACTCGAGCGCTGCGATTCGCGATCGCCTCGAAAACGGCAAGGGATTATCTGGCGATCGATTTCGTCGCGGCGTCTCGCGCCGCTTAAGGCGCGACACGCTCGCGCGTCCTCCGTTGCCCGCGGCCTCAACTTCCGTCGACGCGCGTCTGCCATGTATGTACGTCGCGGCAGGTGCAGAGATTCAAGAAGACGGCGAGGACGAGCAGGACGACCCCGGCTGGCTCGCTCGACTTCTCCCTTTTTCCGTCGTCCGCCTTGCGTCCCGTCTCTTGCGCTCGTTTTTGTCCTGCTTCTTTTTTTTTTTCTTTTATTTTTTCTCGTCGCGCCTAGGAGACGTGGAGAATGTCGCGCGGCTGCGCGGTGAAAACTCCAATGTGTCGAGCAGTGAACAATGAGAGTTTCATCATTTATTGTAAAATACAGCTTCGCGGTTGCAGGTGTCCAAACTTTGCTCTTTCTTTTTTTTTAAGATGTTTATTCAAAGAGTGTAGGGACTAATACATGCAATTGTTTCGATAATAATGAAGAAAAAGTGCGTGTCACAGTTCGAAATTTCCTACGTTCCGCGCCGTGTCGAGCCTCGTATCCTTCGAACAGCTGACCGCCGATGACCATTGGAAAGGCAACAACCTTGGCCGAGTGATTGGTCGCCAGGGTCCGTTACGAAAATTGATCCGCAGGCGTTCCGGCAACCGGCGATTTTCTTCGAAAGACAGTAACGGTGCGGTCGACAATGATTCTCGATCGCAGGCGGTTCGCGGAATGAGTTAGGATCGGGGATTTTGCTCGCGGTGTGCGGCCACGAAGACGTCGATGGCGTCCGTTTGCTGCACTCCGATTTCGTCGAGCACGTAATGCTTTCTGTGGAAGTCGATTTTTTTCGGTGACGAATCGGGATAGACTTGTAAGCAAAATCCGTTGAACGGATTGCCGCGAAGAATGTGTAGTGGAGGTAATGAAACTGTCGCAAAACATCGAGGCTGTCAGAGACTTGCATTACACTTCTAGAGTATTTTGCGTATTTCATGGTGCGAACTACCACAAGACGTGTAATCCAAGCATCGCACTCAGCATTCTGTTACTGGCGGGCAAGGACATCGTCCTTTAATCGGCTTACGGTGCAAATCCTGGATCAAGTTTGCGATGAAACTTGTGGAATGCTCAATTGTGCTCCTTCTCTATCCTTTGAAAGATAAAGTGACATTAGCGGTACTGAACGGACTGAGCAAACTAGTCCGATATTATAAGGAGTCCTTTAGAAGAGGACGTTCCCGGATATTCAAAGAGGATCACGTTCTTGGTTGCTATAAACTACCAGAGTATGAAATGATACTGACGATCCTTTATGCCGTTTAAAAATAGAATAATACGGTTTTATAGTCAGTACGAAGATTTATTTCGACACGAAGCTCGATGTGAACATTAATGCAGCATTGAAATGTCTAATTGTGTTTCGAGAAAAAAATGACAAAGAAAATAACTGATTGATGAAAAACGTGTAATCAATAGATGCATATAATGCTGAATAGGTACTTTCAAAAATGTCCAACTTAACCGACATCCGCGCAATGAAAAGAACGCAAAAGAAGGCACGCACGATTTACGTTCGGTGAAAGAATATTACTTCCCACCCCCCCGAAGAAGAATCCGCATAAAGCAACGAGCCCTACGTCCCATGCGCGACCGGTACATGGTAATGGAGACGATAAATTGTTCAAAGCGCGTCATTTTAATCTGTTCCCCGGGATTTACGAGAGCGCGTCCGACGAAAAAACGTCTAGCATGAAACGAGGGACGCGCGTGTACCGCAAAAATAGTCGAAAGCACTCAATTTTGCCCCTCGCCCGTCTCGCGGGGTCCGCTGAAAAAAGGATCTCGACAAGACGGCCATCCATCGAGCGAGGGCCGAAGGTATTCATGTACAAGCTCGATTTGCATAATGGACGCATAAGCGCTCCTTAACGCTTGAATTTCGAATTAGCGTCCGACGACGATTCTGTCCCGGTAGTCCGCGCCGCGTCGGCCATTAAGTAACGCCGCAACGAGTGGCCAATTATTAATAACAACGGCCGCGGAGAGCGGATCGGCACCCCGGAATGCCGCCAGTTTATACGTCCTTTTTTTTTCTCTCCTTTCTTTTTTCCACGCGGCCGCCGAAGGTGGAGTTTCCTGCATTCCCCGGCCTCGTAATGCGAAAATAATAAGATACGCTTTTACGATCGGCAAACATATGAGCCGGCAAATTATTGGAGGCAGGAACTGATATTATTGTTATTATTGCGCGTCGAGAGCATCGATTTCTAGGCTAATAGGAATGACGCGTCGAATGAGCGACTTTTTTCGCAGATGAAAGTGCGGCCATTTTTGAGATCGCTTTGAGATTGTCGACGCGGTCGTAGAGGTGGCTGAGATTCGTTGTTAGAAATATTTATGTAATTTTATTAATTTGTTTATCACACTGTCAGTTCTTGTATACTTTCGATTGTGGGCTTAACAACTTTTGACTCTTCGAGAAATAATTTTTTGCCGACGCAGAAATTTATTTTCTTCGCCGAAAACGAATGTGCGTAAAAATCCATGTAAGATGCACGAGCTCGTGTAGTGAGAGAAACATGTGAAAAACATAACGAGAGTCGCCTAAAAGCGGAACGTGAATTATTGCTACTATCCGCGATTCTTCATTCGACAGAGACGCATAATGGACAACGCATGAGACACCCCGGCTTATACAGGGTGCCCCGAAACACGTGGCGCGACCGCAAATCCGGCCGTATTTTCCATGAAATTATAATATTTAAAAAATGTATGATTGCACATCGGGAGAGACTTGAAAACATACAACAATTTTATATAAGTACTGGAAAAAAGTATATACAACGCCTATTACCTATTTTCGACCATTTTTTTAAACAAACCATCACTACCAAATGGTATGCATAAAGAATTACATTAATCGTATCGTCACACGTGACCATTTCGAATCCTCAATATTGACAACCACGACGAAGATTCTCTCTTACAAAACGTCTCTCACATTTTAGTACGTTTTGTCCTGGCTCATGAATTTTACAGTGTACCCTGTAGTAGGCGAAGATGCGAACACTTCGTTCTTCTTCCTCTTCTCCTTCTGCCACCACTCCCCTGCATCTTGAAACCCGATATTGCGCCGAAGAGCCGGTTAAGCGAAGTCGAGAAAAAAATGACAGGGATAAATAGACGCGCGTACGTTGAACGCTAGAAGCATTTGTAAGAAGCGCTCCCGCGTCTAATGCCGGCCGCGAGTTTCGCGTTTTCTCGCCTACTGTATAAACGAGCTCCGACGGCTTCGCGTCGTTCCTCGCGAGCCTCGAAAACGTCGTTTCCGGGCGCAGAAGTCTGGGGTCTGACGCGAACAAATTAAACGTGCGTTTTAAGATGTACCATCATTTTCTAATGCCATTGTGTTTGTGTTAAGATCTTCCTCGCTCAGCAAGATCGTATTTATTGAAGCTTACTCTTGAACCCATCACTGACTGATTTCTCAATTTCTTTCGCTAATAAGAAATCACTTTAAAAACGCCAAAAACCGCCACCCACTTACGTTGCAATCTGACATTTAGAAAGTCGACGAGAGCGACGCTCGTAATTTAGCGTCGTTTAACCGAAAGCGCTTCGAGCCTCGCTCTCGCTGCGAAAAAGTGCGGGAAAACATGGAAATGAGAATTCTCTGCGCCGTTCGATCGCGTCTAACGTAAGACCACTCCGCGCGCGGCTCAGAGTGAAGAAAAATGAACGGAGCCGGGAGAAAGGAAAAAGTAGGCAGCGTTAGAAAAAGCGAATTAAGAAGTTGGCTCAAATAGAGACGTATGAAACGGTACGCGTAATTTCCATCCAATATCGGCTTCGACGCGGCGCGTTCACTGCACCGTGAATACGTGTAATCTCTATTAATTACCGCCAGCGGCGATTGGGCTGAAATTAATTTCAAAGCGGAGCGGAACGAGAGGGAAACAGAGACTAAGAAATCGAGTCTGAGAGAGACGGAGAGAAAGCGAGAGAGAGAGAGAATGAAACGGGTCGTGAGCAAGATCGTTGCCGTACGCGTAGACTGTAGACATACGAGTATGAAGAGTGAAACAAAGTGAGTCGAGACGCGGATCAGCAGAGATGACGGGGATAAGATGCAGACGGGATGAGAATTAGACGGGAGACAGAGGAGGAGATAAGTGTATCAAGAGTTTCGTTAGTCATACTCTGCTCGTTAAGGATTACGTTGGCATCAAAGCATACTGGGTGGTTCGCATCAAATGGTCAATTGGATTTTCTCGGCCAAATGGATAACGTGATTGGTTCGGTGATTAATATGTCCTGTGTTCGTGCGTTGGTAAACGTAATCGTTGCGTTCGTGCGTATTAACGACGTTTTAGGATTAAATGGATAATCGTGCTGATACGGTTAAAACGAAATTTTGATACTATGCTCAACAGCTCAATATTCAAGTTGCCGTCCAGATTGACGGTTATATTAAATCAGAAATGATCTATAATAGTCTAAAAAGTACATAAAACGATAAAATGACAATTTCGTAAAACAATAATTGCAATACAAAGACGAGCAAGGATTTATACATAATCAGCATCTCGCACAACCGCGCAGACTGCAAGCTCGGACATGGACAGTGGCACGCCGACAGTCGCGATATCAATAAGAAACGACGCAAAACGTGCAAGTAAGCAATCACGTCGCCAGGAATCGATGCGTGATTTGTCATTTCCCGAGGCACGCCGCCTTTTTCCTCTCCTCTCTCTCTCTCTCTCTCTTAACCCGCCCGCCGAAAAAAAAGTCGCAGGAATGCCGAGTGGTAAAAGCCGCTGCCGTTCCCGCCGCTAAAACCGCACTCGTAATTCGCGGCGCTCACAATTAACGTAAATCATTGCGCCGGCACCGATACACCACCCTTGGGAGGGGGAGGGTCACACCGTGCTCGATCGTGCCACGTGTGCAGCTAATCGACATTTCTTTCGTTATTGTATACGACCCAGCCCGTGTTTGCCTGGCACGCACCCATAAACTCGCGTTTGTCCGCTTCTGGCCGCGCGCGCGTACATGTGTTCGCCGGTGGCTGCTTGTATGACATGCAGATTCTTGGGTTTGTTACCTGCTCGGCCCGGCTATTTATTGTTTGACGATTCGGAGCACGGGAAAAGTGCAGGCGGTGAGTTAGATTCTGCGCGCCGTTGGTACAAGGTTGTTCGACATTAGGCGGACGAGTGTAGGTACGTTTTTGTGCTAGCCTCGGTGTGTCGTTGCAGTTGGTGATTGCGCGTTTTAAGAAGGACTCGGATTTTCTATGAGTGATGTGACTTTGGTGCGGCATATGTATCGTACATCATAAATTGTACATTTTTTTATCATTCTCTTGCTTCCATAATCGAATTATTGACAACCGAACATTTCAATCATACTAAACTACAGCAGAGAAATTGAATGGCGAAGCCTCGAACGCTGTCTGAATACAGTATTCCGAGAAGTTCGTCCAACTCAATTTCAAAGACATGGCATAAAATACTTTAATCGCACCTATGAAGGAACTGTCGGAACAACGAAACAGTGGCGAACGGAGAATAAACGGCAGAATAAGGACTCCGTGTTTGCGCTCGCTTGATCACTCCGACGACTGCTGACAGTCCGTGTCCGTTTCATCGTAAAACGATTTACGTATTGTCGGCGACGCGTTCTCAGTGACTTCCCGCGAAACGACCGTGCCGTCACGATCATTCAGAAGACCACTCGTCGGTCGCCCCGTGTTCCCATAATTTATCGTTGTAATGAAACTCGCGAATGATAGGGAGCGAGAAAATTGTTCCGCACAGCTCGCGCGTTGTTAAAGGAACACGTGAAATCAGGGAGTGACAAGCGGATGGATGGTGAAAGAGGAATTATAATAGAGGTATCAATTCTTCGAAATGTGCATATGAAACGTAAGAATGTATACAGATAAGTATTAATAGCAGCACAATATTGCAGAATAATTGAATAAAAATAATTCACATAAAAGTGTAAAGTCTCCAGTAGACGACAGCAAAAGGAAGAAGAAAAATAAAATCGTAAAATGAGAATTGGCGACAGAAAGAGGCAAACAGAGTGTGTGTGTGTGAGAGAGAGAGAGAGAAACGAGGAGAAAAAGGGTCGGAAGAGTCTCAGCTACCGGTCATCTGCATGACGAGTAAATAGGTTCGCATTACTCGCGCGAACACGGCGGTTTATATCGGCTGATCACGGCGAGATAAGTCAGCGAAGCGACTCGACGACGCCAGCCGATTAAAGTCGCGGCTCTCGCCGGCAGTGGCGAAGAATTTATTCGTCAAGAACATCGCGGCCCTTCCGTCGGCGTCGGCGAATGGAAACACGCTATTTCTGTCCCGCGGTATCTCGAATTACGCATCTAGCCGTTTTATCGGATGTCCGACCGCTGCTTTTATCGCTCGCGAAGTGAGAGGAGTGCTGTTAAAATTTCTTCGTCAGCGCGCCACGGTCGTCGGATGGAATAAGTGACGACACTGCGACATGAACCGTATAATTCGTATCTCTCAACGAAACAATGCTACCAAAGAATCCGTAAAATCGATCACTTCGTCACCACGCACTGGTCCATCACAACGCGCCAAAATACTTTCAAACGACGTGAACGCTCGCGACGACGCCATTGCACGATTCAGTACTACTGAATGTCGTAGATGTTCCGACTCGACAGAGATTTACGAGCGACCAGCACGTCCTTCGGCTGGTCCCACTGTTCTGGATTAAAAGCGAGGGTACGGAATGTTATGGCGCACTCGGGTCACGTGCTCCGTGCCCATGACGCACGCGCAGGATCCCAGTAAATTGTGTCTAGGTGACGAAGGACTAAGGGTGTCAAACGGTCAGGATAGTATAAAGGGAAGGAACGAGGAGCGGAAAACAGGACGAACCTGACCTCGTGACCAAGGCGGGTTGGGGTGAGACAAAAGTAGCTGAGGTCAGCGGCACCAAATGCTAGGGAAACGAATTTTATGAAAAATTATTGAAATTAATCGATTACAGTGAGGGCAATACTCGCGGCTGTGGGCACTTAGAAAAAGAGACCAAGGATGCGAAAAAGCTTCTGGACAAACAATAAAGGGAGTGTGGTTTTTGAAAAAATTGATTTATTTTTTTCGATACGATCGTATATGAAAGAAAATGTGAAAACGTGTTCGCCGGCGTGATTATCGCGACTAGACTTGGATATTTGCCGGAAAACTCAATCATATCAACTAATTACTGATCTTATTAGCCGCCGTAATTAATAACAACCCGGAATACAAGAAACAGCATGTTTTCTCGAACAAGAATCCGGCACAGAGCCTGTAATTGATTTGTAAGTATGTTATTTATGTAAGGATAAACAAGCGGAGAATTTTCAAACTTCCTCTATCACTCAGTCCTCGCCAGAGAGCAACATTTACAGACTCCGCTCGTCGAGTCTCACGTCTAGCTAACCCGTCGATACCATAAACTCTATTAAGTTGTTAGTTAAATCACGTCTAATTGACATCATTTACGCGTGCTTGAAATGCGCTCAACGCGCGCTGCAATCCGCAATCAATCATACTCAATAAAATCTCCGTAATTAAGAGATAGACTCGTACCGTGCTCGCGCTTGAGCATGTACGCGAATTAAGAGAAAACGCGCGCGCGGCAGAATTTTCACCATCGACGAACGTTTTAATTGGCGAGAGCGATTAAGACGCCGCTCATCAAAAGTCAGCGCGCGTTTCATGATCTTATACTCTCTCCCGAACCGTGCACAGTCTAGTCATTGAGTCACATTGCAATAATTTACAACACTAGTGATTGCAATGTTGTATCGATTAACTGTATTACGTATTTCATAAAAATTGAAAATAAGTCATATATAGAAAAACAGAAGTCCTCAGAAATGCCTTATTATTTACGTAAAAACACAAACGAGCATCAGGCGTTAATATCAACGCGCGTGAGCGCACGTGTATTTCTTTACGATTTCTTCGCAACGCATTAATGATATATAGCATCCATTTATTGATTGAGTCACGCGTCGCCGGCACAGGAAGGCTACCTTTGCGTACGTCGGTACGCAAAAAACCACTAAATTCTACAAACGCAGATCGTACCCTAGTGTGCCAGCAGCCTAACCCGATCGAAGAGAGTCGACAGGGAGTCCCTCCAGTGGGCCCCGTCCGGCTGGTTCTGGTAGCCTGGACGTCAGGTTGTTAGCCATGTTAATTTATATTAGCGCGATGATTAATTATCCCGCGCCACGTTAGGTCCTCGTCGTCTCGAAGGCGGAGGCAGTGGCGTGCGAACGAGTCGAAAACTCTGCTGAATGCCACGGCCGGGGCTCTCGCGCTGGGAACTCGCGGAAAGAACTCGCTGGCCGGGCGCAATTAATAATAATTAATTATTGTACGTCATCGCGCAGGGCCTGCGCCGCTCGCGACGTCTTGCCGCTCGTCTGCACGTGAGGGACGCGGAACAAAGAGGTGGGAAGAGGAATTAGTGGGGCTCGGGCTGTATATCGTAAGAAACAATTAACGGAGGGAGCATCGTTAGCGTCGCTTGTCAGCGGCTTCGGCGTTGTTCGTTGTTGAGCAACGACCTGGGTGTGATACAAGAGAGAGAGAGAGAGAGACGGAGATTTGGTTTTCTTCCTTTTTTAATTTTCCGGAAATTCAATCAGTTGATCGAGTAGGATTTATTTCATATCGCTGCCCTCGATGCTTCTAGTTTGCTTTATGGGATTGAGTATCGAGATTCCGAGAGCAATTTAGTTATTCGTGTACGTGTGTGTGTTGGCCTGTGCGGTGTGTATTTATGATTGGGTTGAGAGATGGTGTGTTGAGGCTTGGGATTCATCAAGTTTGCACGGCAGGCACAATTTGTATACTCTGACGTGGTTTATGTTTTCGGAAGGCAGGTAGAGGGATTGTCGGTGACGTACGTGGGTCAGTTTATTGTGCACAGAGTCATATTTGATTGTATTTGAGGTAGTTTTATTTTATGTGTACTCGTTATAATTATTAAATGAACAAGGTGGTACTAGCATTTAATTAATCGATAACTTCGAGAGAATGCAAGTTTCTATCGTATTTGCCTGTGAAAAACTAAAATTCATAGCACATATTCAATTTGACACCGAAATACGCCGGGCATATTCGAACTCTCCTGAAACCAGATAACTCCCAAGACGAGATAATTTGATTAGACAAAACGATACACACGATTCGGCCGACCTCCGAATGGACATTCATTGGCCAAAGCGATCGTCGAGAAAAATCGATCCGTCTTCGCGCGTCGAGACCCCGACTCGACCTTCCCCGTGGGCGTTCTCCGGAGTAAAAGCTTGAGGGGGGAAAAACTTAAGGCGGCTGCCTCCGGTCGTTAGGTTGACGTTTACGTTTCGCGCTTAACGAAGCACGGTAAAGCAATGTCGTAGCTAACGATCGATAAAGTATAACGTCCGGCGAGCGTACGGTGGGAGGGAAGGAAGTCGAGTAAAGAAAGAGAGAGAGAGAGAGAGAGAACGAAAAAGTGCTTAACCTGGAAGAAAGAGAGAAAACGTCAAAGATCATGAAGACGAGGAAGCGAGAAGGAAGGAAGAAGAGAGAGACGGATGCGAAGAAATAGACAAACAAAGAGCCGCAAAATGAGAAGTGTTTATGTACGACAGCAAGACAGAGAAAGAGAGAGAGAGATAGAGAGTAAGAAGGACAAAGATACTGACACACGAGGGCAACGTGCATTTACAAGGATGCACTTCGCCGGGGTAGAGAAACGAGAGAGGACGAACGGGACGAAAAGAGACAAGGAGGCACTTAAAGCGAAAGAGCGAGGAGAAGAGTGGAAAACGGTAAGAGCGGCTGGGTATTCGCCTGTCGAATCATTCACGGTCGATTTAACGATCGGTAGGAGGATCGGCAGAAGGTCCTGCGTACGCGCGCGCGCGAGTGTACATACGTGCACGTGACTACGCGCGTCTGATGTATTCACAGGGCGCACACACAGATAACGGCACACGTATGCGGAGTGCGGAGTGGGCCTTATCGAAGCGCGGGGCTGCTTTCGATAGCGCGTAATAACGATGATTGTTCATTAGCACCCGACAACAACCGGGCTTTAATGCATGTATCGAGATCCGTTCGCCGTGCGTTGTTACGCTTCGCCAATGGCGCCCATTAGCATCGAGGCCCTCTTCGACCCTCTCGCGCTCTGTCTCGCTTTCTCATCCGCGCCGCAGATAGACTAATGATCATGTCACCCACCTCCTTAATTGCTAATTGATCTTGCGCCTGCGTATCCATCTTCCGGACGAGCGCGGTTTACGCGGCCGGTTTAGCTAAGCGCGCGGTCGTTCTGGGGTGTGATGAGGGAGCAGGAAGAGGGAGGGGGTTGAGAAATGGCTGTGGCTTGTGAGGCGGTGTGCGTGAGTGCTGCTGGTGGCCGTAGCTTTCTTTTTTGTGACCGAAGTTTTTTACGATTTTACGAAATTGTGGAGCTCGTGTGTGGCGTGTCTTAATCAGACATTCGATGAAATAAAATGTACGAGAATTTTGTTGTTAATTTGTTATGAATTTGTAATTGTTCTGAAACATGGTGAATGAAAAGTGGATTTGTGAAAAGAATTTTGCTGCTTCTTAGACTTGAGTACTTTCTGAAAATTTTAGTCAAATATGTATATTTAAAAATTCGGTGTATAGTGTTACGATCGAACGACGGCACGTCGGACGATGAAACTCTTCGATAGATCTTGTAATCCTCGGATGCACATGCTGACGGGGGTCGCGTGTGTAGGTGTGCGTCCAATCAAACATCCCGTCCTCAGTAATTAAAGCACCGCGTCGATCCCACTATCTATTATCGTATAATAGGGTTTGCTCGTAATACATTATAATCACGGTCTCGAATCCTGAAATAAAAACAGTGCTGCGCGCTGAAGTGCATAACAGGTTGTGAATGGGCGCGTCTAATCAACGGCCGCGGTATTTCGCTCAGGTAGGAAAAATGATGCTCACGCATACTACCGTGAGACGTCGTCGATGGACACAGCAGCATCTTTTCGAAATCTAAATCTAATTCGAATCTAATCGTTGAATATGCTTAAATTTAAAAAATCGATATCTTTCGGAAGTATTTGTACGAATATATGAATACCTGAAATAACGTGCAAAAACGTGTCTGAAATTACGAATTCTACTTAAAATCGCTGAAAGTTACGTGAGAATTCCAAAAGCGACGTTCTTACTAGAAACCCACAAAATACGACTTCAATTCCCTGCACTCTGCATAAACTCACACCCAGCCTCTCGATCGAGCGCGCAGCACTCTTCATCACGCAACAAAATACCAATAAATCAGTCACGTACAACAGCCAGCCCAACACAGCGCACCGCAACACACAATCGTAAGATGCACGAGTACACTCCGGTAAAATCGACATGAAACTAAATCCGTCCCGTCATCAATAAAAACCGCCGCTTCACTTTACGAGCATCTCCATCCGCGCTCAGCGAAGCCAGAGAAGAAAAAGCGCCCAAGACGCAGCAGACAATTCCTCTCCTCGCTAGAAGTTCCGCGGAGAATCGCGTGGCGACTTTCGACGACAACTACGACGTCCGCGTGACATTTCTCAGGCGCGCGCTCGGTCTCTCCTTTCCACCGCGAGTACGACGATATCGGAACGATCGCACGTACCGCGAGCGCGACTCGACGTACGATCCTCCGACGAACGGATCTCACGAGAGGCGCGCGCGCGCGCGCGCGTGCCTTTCCGCGATCGCGGCCGCCCACGCTTTTTCGCCGCGCGAGCCCGATCTCACGCGCCGCCACGGGACGTAATTACTAATTGTAATGCACGACATCGGCGAGGGCAGTAAATCTGTCCGCGGCATCCTTAATAAATATGCGCGGCGCGCGCGCGCGCGGTGCTTCTCTCGAAGCGAGGGCGTGCGCTCGATGTCGGACGTTCTCGAATGACGCTGACGGCGAGTGCGTTTTCTGTTACCACGAGCGCCGCGGATAATCAATGCTTTTCCATGAGTAACGTCCTGTCTGCGGCTCACGCCGTGGGATTCGCGTGGAGAGCGCTCGAATTGCATCGTGCTTCCTGACGTGGAAAGCTGTCGGTTCTGTAAGATGCAGGCGCTAAGCGAATCTTGACTGATTTCGATGCGTGTTCTTGGCGGTACGAAGGGATGTTTTCATTGACTCTATTTTTTTTATTTGTTCAAAAGTCGTCAATCGTTCGTGCCGCGAAGAAAACAAGTACGCCGGCGAAAGTAGCATCCCATTCGACCGCCACAGCAGTCCGACCACGAAATCCACGAATCTCACCCGAAACGTCCGTCCACCGTCCCAGTTTCCTTCTTTCTCCACGCAAAGCGCGTATACTTGGCTCACGCCGGCGTCGAACATCGTGCGCGGAACACCTTCATCTGTCCCTGGTGGCCATTGAGGCCTCTTCCCTCGCCTGCCTACTGTCTACGATACTATCTGCAAGATGAATCGTCCGGTGCGCCGAGCGCAAGCAGCGTCCGCAACGACCGGCGAGCTCGGGCCGAAGGAGGAGAAGAGTGCGCCGTGCCCGGTACTTACATTCATTTCGCTCTCAGCCGCGATCGGCATCGCCCGGGAGGATCCAGGAATTTGCATGGATCACCGTCCACGCGTCCGCCCGTGGGCAAACCGAGCGAAACTGTCTAGCGCAGCGCTTCTCAAACTATTTCAGCGAGCGAGTCCCGAGTCTGTCGAAACATCGATGGTCGGCGCTGGACAATGTGACTGCGAGAGGTTACGGTGGAAATTAGAAAATTGCTGACACGGTAGAGTTCAAAAATTCCTTTTTTCTCAATCGATAGACAAACGAATCAGTCTACACCCAAAAGTCCAATGTTTCCTCCGTTTCGAAATGCGAGATCAATGACATTGGTTCCGAAAATGAGCGCGCGACAGTAAACAGCAGACTTCGCCGCTTTGAGTTAGAGACACTATAATAAGAGACTGGACACGAGCCAATGTCCGCCATGTATTGTCTTAATCCTATGAGAGAGAAAGATATATCTACTTTCTACTATTTCACTCTATCTCACTCTTACCCATGTTTACATAGATTTTTCACGTTCATTTGTGTATGTATTGGGTTATTGCGTTTTTTGTTTATGTATGTCATTATATAAATTTGTGACCTTCATATGGGTAAAATTAGCGGGAAAAGACAATAAATGGCGGACCAATCAAAAGTGGCTGTTTCGTGTCCAGTCTCTGATTATAGTGTCTCTACTTTGAGTAACGCTGGCCTGGCACATCGCCGGCGCTCTGAATCTCTCGAACGGCGCGCCGATACCGGACAAGATAGATCCTCGGCGATAAGCGAATTTGTTCGTTTATCGCTCGTGCGAGAGGTCGGGACGCTGCGGGTGGAAAGGAGGGAGTTGTCGGCCGGCGGGAAATGAGCATTCCTTCGGGGAATTTAAGAACGTCCGATGGTACCGTTAGCGGACGCTAAGCCCAAGCGTTTACGGGTCCGTCTCGATTTCGCGCTCGGCGATTTGCATTCGAGCGATCGGCAATGCATCAGAATTAATAATTGACGGTGCGCCGCTGCCGGGACACAGCTGAGGTATCGCTGTCGGGGCCCAACTGTATTTCAACGTGAAATAGCGTCGGGAGTTTATTTGCGTTCGCTCGCTCGACTCGAATTTGCGGAAGCAATTTTGCTGGGATCGCCGATATATTCGGATCGGCCGCTCACTTTTACGCGGCATGACAACTGCTTTCTATGTGCCGAGCTGTTCGCTCGCCTTTCGGATTTCATGAAGCAAATTGCACGGGTGGTACAATAACGACATCGAGCTTCGTTCATATTCTTGTTCATAATTACGGGTACAGAAAATAAGGAATGTGCTTTCGCGACCGTCTGACGCGAAATTCTCTTTCCATCGGACCGTTCAATTATTCAGAGCTTTCCCAAAACAAGTTCGTCGTTATCGATAGTACGTCAAAGCAAATAATCGGTCGCTATCGAGAGTATCCGAGCGAAATGGACGAACAAACGAGTATCAAATCGTTTTTCAATCTTACATCCTCCTCCGAACGATCTCTCCACTTATATCTAACGACCAGCAGGACTCGAGCGTGCCATAAACCATCGGACACGTCCTCGCCTACGTAGCATGACATCCCTTAAACGGCGATCCTCGAAAGCGAGGGACGTCTAATAACGTAACCGTATCCGACGAAAAAAAAAAAAAAAAAAAACGGAAAGAAAAGAAAAAAGGGACACCGCGCGAGCCTCGGCGTGCGCGTGTTGGAGATCCAGGTGCGCGTGCGTGTGGCACCGTGCATGTCGCGCTTGCGGAACGGATAATCCACTGTCGTATGTATCCAGCTCCTGTCATGCGCAATGACAGGCTGGCAAAGTACGGACGCAGCCGTCTCCTTTCGATTTTTTGTTGGCTTTTTTTTCGTTTCCGACGTCGCTTGTACGTACGCTAGTGCGTCTTCTGTCTGGCTGGAAAATATTCATCGCCGTCTGAATAAGTCGACGAATATTCGTCCGATGCCTTCCAATGCAGAGCTCAAAAGGAAAATATTATTTTATCCTTTTTAGTGCTGTTTTGAAGTCTGCGTTTTTGCATGGTTCTTAATTGTCGAAAACGGATAACGGGTTACGATGCTCTGTCCGCGGAGAATGAACATAATGTGCACCGGAGTTCGCTTGGTTGAAAGAAGGCGAGTCAATAAACAGAAAACAGGGTCGAGGTCACGGGGGTAGGATCTTAAATTTTCTTTCCGACTTCCTGGACTATGCCGAGAGCACGATCACCTTCGTGGCCTTGCCCTCCCTTCTACCGTACGCTCAGAATAATAAACTGTAATTAATCGCCGCCTCATGGCACGTGAGAATTACTTATACTCTCACCGAAACATTAATTCCGCTAATAATCCGAATCTTTCAGTATCATCGAATAACCGGATCGTACTATCTCATCAACAGTAATGTCAATATTAATCACAACTCTCATGACTATTTCGGTATCGCGGCCTGATTAACGGTAATCAAAAGCCTGACACGCGAATACTTCGCAGCACCAATACGCGCACGTTCACGCACTGCGAATCACATACAATCAATCCCAACAACGTATCACCGAGAAATCAATTCCAATAATATACACTCTGCCGCAAAATGTGCGTCGTGCCAATTATCCTATCTTACAAGAGAAAAAGAAAGCATCATTCACGTGCCTCCACCATCCGGCCCAGAAGCATTTCACTCTATTACCCCGACCGCGCGGCCACGTAATATCTATTATAAGCCTAACGATCCTTTCCGCGCGCCGGATTAATCGCGAGCCTGAAACACGAGAACGTCGCTGGCGAGTATGTTGGCGAGCTACGCGCGTCCCAGGGCTGCTCTGAAAGTCCGACGGAGCGACCTGCGATCGATCACGCGATCGTTCAAAGATAGAGAAAGAGCGAGTGCGCGGATCGAATCTCATCGGAATAATTATCGGCCTCCTTAATACGCCCCATCCTTAATACGTTCGCGATATCTGCGAAATCCAGCCGTCATTAGCCGAGAGTATCCTTGCCGTGGCGCCGACCTCGTTGCACGCATCAGGACGAGCAGACGGCTTGGTCGAGGCGAGCGATTATTAGCGCGGAATGTGACTCGCGGCCGCTTATCGGCCGTGGCAGCAACTTGTCACGCTTCCGTCCGCGCGGAAAATCATTTCGATCGGGAGCAGATCGAACGGATCTGCGAGTCGCAGCTTCCTTCTCAGACGGCATCGCGTGTGAGCGTCGCGCGGATCGGTGTTGTGCACGGCATCGGCAGGGATGATTAATTTATTTTGTTATTTCTGAAGAATTTTACGAACAAAAAGTAATAAGCGGCCGATCAGTCTACCGATTAGTAATCTGTAACGAGGCCAGTCGCGTTTCCGATAAAAAGCAGCGTCTTCTCAATTGTAACACATGAGGCGTAAAAAGGGGAGGCGACTTTAAGATGCGGCCGTGGAACGATAAGTGGCGTACAGTGTTTCGAATCGTTTTAATGGAGACTTCCCGCGCGCCAGCCGGCTCGACGCAGTAATGGTAGCCGGTATCGGGTCAGACGGGATAGCCTATTAACAGAGAAGCGACACACGATCGACCGCTGACAATGGCGGCTCGGGATATACTGCGAACAATCGGGATAGTCGGGGCACTATTAACAATTGCGTCCGACAAGAGACTATTAACAGTGGCGATAGGTAATAGGCTATTACAAGAGCGCTAGCCGGTTCATGCTAAACCGTACACGCTGAAATGCTCGCCGGTATTTATAACTGGAACTTGTCGCCCAGTGATTGCCGAATTAATTGCTGCGAGACTGGACGCGCGCACTTTTAGTAGCTCGTAACGCCTTCCATTAGTGAGAAACAATCGCGACATATAATAGATAACGGGGCGCGGTTATGGACGACGCTGTACCTATGCAGTAACAATTGAGACTGACAATACAGGGTCCGAATACATTCTGGTAATCAAAATTCCTGCGCAGGAGTACGGTGTTCCATTATTCATGGAATATGAATGTGTATTGGAAATTGGAATGAGAATATGAATGGCATCAATGCTTGATTGATCTGGGGTGATTTATGCGACTACGTTGCAGAGTCGGTTGTAATGTAAATTGTGTGGTGATTTTAATAGTGTTCCGTGAGTAGAGAATTTTCAATTAGTATTACAAGCAAACACTTCAATTTTCGGCTAATTTTATGATAAACAACGTTCATAATCAGACGCACAACTGAGGTTACTGTTTCACTTGAAATCTTGTCGGCACATGTAACAAAATTACATAGAAATAGTATATCAATAGTGAATAGAATATTTCGGAACGAACTACACACGTCGACACTGCGACAGCAGTCGTTACCAGGGAATTAATTGCGCGTAACATGCACGCGCTTTTTCTTACATAAAGCGAGACATCGATTAGTGAGAGACAATCGGGAAACATAATAGATCACCTCGATCGACGGCAGAGACATTCGAACGCTAACAAAGATACAAGCTCTCCACGTCCAGTTGCCTCTGAGCAATCGGCGGCAATCGTTATCAGCAAATTAATCGCACCACCCGCACACACACACACACAGCCTACACAGAAGCAACGATCACACGAGGAAAGCCATGAATTTTACTCCGCCGCTGCCCTCGGTGACACCCATTAGCAGCCCACGTTTCTCGCTCGACCATTCGAAATTATTAATCGACGCAATTAGCGGCACGACGTTGCCACGTGCTCGACCCGCGAACGTCAAAACGTCTATATGCGCGCGACATCGCGGAATGTAGCCGTGCCCTCGCCCTCGTCGCCGATTTAGTTTGCTTTTTGTGTTCCTCAGAACGGCTCCTCGTTCTCATTGAAATCCGTGAGCCGATTCTGGCCGGCGAATTCCGAAACAGTCGACTCGCGGGGTGATTCACGTGATAAGGCTCGCTGGCCGCCTACATTTATCACCGCGGCTCCCGCGCAACGATCCTGAAAAGCCGCCTACCTCGACGCGCCCGGCGACGTAAAAAATCGTAATTGAAAGGCGCGACTAATCGCCGCGCAACGACCGCGACAGGACCTGAGAGCTGGGCAAGGCACTAGCATGAAAATTTCTACCTCACCGAGCGCGTGTGTATGCGTGCGCTGCCTCAGGTGGAGCGTATTAACACGTTACTTACGGATTACCGAATGTGCGCTGTGTGCTCGGTATTTTGGTTCAATGCTCTTGGAACGGATTGAAGGATGAACGTTGATGGCACGGGTTGGAATGTGATCGACACGTTCACTGCCGCAGGATTCGGATGTGCGCGGGAAAATTATCTGCGCCTACCCATGAAAGCATTCGATGATTGGAGGATAAAAAAGAAACGAAAATCTATCTTAGGGTACAAAATCTTGTGCAATAGAGACGAGCGTTGAAAAGCAACGGCGGAAGAAACTATTTTGCAATTCGTCGATAAACATTGGACGCGGAACACGTAATAATCCGTGACTCGCGGACAAGGCACGAAAGAAGTGGCCGCAAGATAAGTTCGCCGAATGCGCGGCGAAGCGGAGCGGATTATTGCCGCGATCTCTCACGCGCTCCATTTAACGAGCCGTTTTTCGCCGTAGAGCAGCCTCGCGTCCCAGATGCGGGCTCGGAAATACTGTGGATCGCACGAATTCCGCGCGCAGAACGTGTTGCAGGGCGCGACGCGTGTGTGGCGCGTTGTTTATGCGCGGAACGAGCTGCGACTTAAATTAGATCGTTCGATTGTATCGGATCGAAATTAAGAGGCCGTCGCGCCGCGCGCGCCTTTTAATTGCTCGCTCGCACTGTAAAGCAGTAACAGTCGCGGGCCGGATATTTATGCCGCGTAAAACGGACCAGTTTCGGTAACCCGCGCTGACCCGCGAGCCGGCCGAAACACTTACCGAACGATGCAGTCCAATTTCAGATATCGAACGTGCGGACGAAATATGCGGCGCTCATAAACACCGCGAGCGAAGTGTAGAAGTTGAGTTTCGTTTTGCGCGCGAGCGTCTTATGCGGCGAGAGATATAACGGAATTAAATAGTTTATTACGTTAGGGTGTCGATTTTTTTAGATTCTGAATGCCGTTGGTTTCGTTTTATAGGTTCTGGTGCTAATATCGTGTTAGTGTCAGAACATTACTTCGTGCTTTGCAAGGACGTTAAGTGTAAACTGAGGAACTATTACAATTACATTTCAAACAAAACTGACGTGTCAGCGGTGATTTACAATTATTTCACACCAAATCACCGACCACTAATTAGCCTTAATAAAACCTACCAAGATTACGTAAAAAAATAGAATAAAATAAAAGATGTAAAGTGATTAATCCAGGACGAGAATTGTCTTACTCCGATCTCGAACGGACAAGGTTCGAATTCGAACGAGCAGCACGGAGGAGTATAACACGTCACGCGAGCTCGTCTTGTTCCTCAAGTCTCGCACGTGGGCGGTGAATAATTCCTCGTAAAGTTTGTTTATGGGGTCCGAACGGCGGGCGTTTATAGTTTATTAATTGAAACCCGAGACGGGCAGTGTGCCGTCGCGGGTCTTGTTACAAAGTCGATCTTAATGCATGCTCGTCCTTCAGGACCCTCGTTACTCCAGTAGAATGAGTAAGCAAGTATGTATGAATAGCGACAAAACGGGAGAGCGTTCGTTCAGAATGTAACAAGTTTAACGACGCCGGCGTTGATATGAATATCGACTGCGAATGGTCCTGACTCTGTGATTTATGCTGACGCTATAAATACGTTGTTGGAATGTCTCGTGGTACATGTTGCTTTCTTGAATTTCGATTGGGATCATGTATGTACACGTATCATAATTGCGTGTCGACATTAGCATACAGAGAGGCATGTACGACTATGTTTGTCAGAATGAAATAAAAGGACGAGTACGATAAATTGCGATAATTATTATCTGACGAATTAATGTACGTGGCGATGATCGTGAAAGTGACCCCAGGCAAAGATCTAAGACAATTTTCACATTTATTTCGCGTTGCAATAAATTTACACAAATCTCAATCACCCTTAAACGAATGTCATTAAACAACGATTTTGCCTTACCTGCCAAATGGAGAGCTAAGGATCGACGAAATTGCCCTCGCTACCTGAAAACGCCACGTTAAAATTTCTTCAACATATCGCCTCGAAGGCATCTACACCCGAGGTATTATAATCCGACGTAGATCTTATGCATAGCAGATGGAAGATAGGAAATCTGCGCCGAAGACGGTGAGCAGCGCGTAAAAGTAGTTTATGGTAAGACGAACATCGTTCTGCTGGAACATTGCACGGGCTGAATGTAACCCAGCGGCTATCCGGGACGCTTTATCCCGCGGATCTGCGCGCCGCATAAAACTACATGCTTTTTCAATTTCAGAGACCTTTCCCGCCGCGTTAGCGCGCGCTCGAACGAGCCCGATCGTCAGTCAGAAAATCGTCCGAAGCGTTACGCGTCTCGAATCGACGTTAATGTGATCCCGAAGGCGCGCGAGAGCACAGTCTGGCTGCTGTGAGATTCTCGGCTTGTCCGGAGTCCGGGGTGCGGAGCAGTGAGCAAAAAGAGCGAGCTACGAGCTGACGTCCGGGACGTCTAGCGAGATATGAAGGCGTGCCTTAAAATATGTATCATAACTGGCCGGCGTGCGACCGTGTTGAGCTCCGCGGCGTCGATGATAAAATTAATAATTAATTAACGATGCCATCCCGAAGCTCGCGTGGCGATGGATGCTTTGAGGTTCGACGCACGTGCATGAGAAATAAAAAAAACAGAAAATCTTGACATTTTGAGGAATTGTGTTTCAATGTGACAAAGGAGCATGATTAATTTTAGAAATGTGTACTGCATAATTTAAAAAATAACATTTTCTACGCGGTCTCTTTTGTCATTAGATTCAGCAGTTGCACACTCAGCATCAACAATTCTGGTGCCCTGTCACCGGATACTGATCATTTTTACGCGTTCTTCGTCGTGTGGCATTAACTTTTGACCAGATCGTCTGCCAGATTCATTCCTAAAGAGGCTCCTGGAACAAATGAGTCCCGGTCTCGCGCGACATCGGGACAGTTTCGATAGCCGAGCCACTCGCTCTTCAACGTCTTCAAGATCGCAAACCGGTCCGCGGACGGATGAGGACTCCGACGGAAGTTAATATCGCGCGGCGCGTCGTGCGCGCCGAGAATTACTTCGGGCTGGCTCACAAACTTGCGGGCGCGCGCGCGCGCGGGCGTAAAAAGCGGGAAACGGCGAGAGAGGAGAAACAAGAGTCCGTAATCACCCGGTAGTCACGCGATACACCATCCCTTGATACGCCCCGATAGCCAGCGACTCGGGCCAAATTAATTGCGGCTAAAACAGAGGAGAGTCTCAGCGGGAGATCGAGAGCGAGGGATTCGTAATGCAACGAATTTCTCATTGTGCATCGCTGCGCCGCTCTGTCGAGCCTCTTTGTCTCGTCTGTCTCTTTCCCTCTCCATTATTAAGCCTTCTGCCGGCCGCATCTTCAGGGTGGCGGTCGCGAAACGGGAAGCAGATCGCGCCGCTGGAAATCAGGGTTATTGAACCTTCATGTTTTGAGAACACGGATCCGATGTAATGTGAAGTGAGTATGGGTGGAGAGGAAAGAAGAGACACGTGCGTCGGGCGAGATAGAATTTAGTCATATTGACACGTAAGAATTCTTCATTCTTCAACCACCACAAAAAGTCATGCAAGCAACAAGTGAGAATCTTAAAATTCAAAAATCGACCATGAAGAAAATCCGTAAGAAAGAGGCATACAAATGATGCACTGGACAATGCAGAAATTCTTGCCACTAAAACGATTCCCTGGACACTGAATTCGGAGAGACGACTACGCCACGCATCGTCCATCATGATGCCCTCTTCCGTGGCTGCCTCGCGCAGAATCCGTATCCCGGAAAGGAGGACCCGCGCTTTACTGGCTCTCCGTCGAGCGAGAGGGAGCGAAAAGGTCCAAGGTTTACGATCCTGAATCCTGTCTACGATCGCTGATAGAGTCGTGTCCGTCAGTTTGTATGTTCCTGCCGCGACGTTGACCGATGCCTTCTTCTCCGGCCCCGCTCTGACGTCATCGACAGCCTATACTGGGTGGTCCCGCGTTGCGCGCGCATCGAAGGAGAGTCGAAGCGCGCGCGTACACGTGTTCGAGTCCGTAAAAAGACATTAAGGATACGTTTTGCATGTCCCGCGTGCCGCTCGTTCTTTTCGGGACGATATCCGCGTGCCATCGCGGCACTAACGTTTCGCCGGCCGTTTCTGCCACCGATAAACGTCCGATCCGCCATTAACCCCTTGAGTGCCGTAAGTGCCGTGAACCCGTATATGCGTCTCGCGAATGTCATCGGAGTACGTTATGGACTCTCATAAGTGCACTCCGGGAATCTGGACTGCCGGCGGCGCGGATGAGTATGTCTTTATGGATGTTGCGGTTCTGTAGTGCGTTGTCGCAGTTACGATCGCAATGTGGGAATGGCGGGATCGTGCTTTGGATCGTTGGGTAGTTTTATTGTGTTCGGAAAATAATGAACGTTTTTCTAACGAGAGATGTGTATGTATCGGCATGTACAATGTAATAATGTAAGTAGCAGTTATGTAAGAAATTATGTGTTATACTGACAGTAGAACTACCGAAACTTTGGAAGACCAATTAAAATTAGTATTAAATAACAAGCAATCGTTGGAACAAAATGACTAAATAATTGCAAACACTCCATCGAACGTCGCTTCGTCCGCACAATTAATTCCGGAAAGTCTCATTTGACCGTACCAGCGTCCAGATAAAGCGTCTGCCCGGTCGGATTTCGCGAAAAGGAAAGAAGCGCGAGGGCGCTTTGATCTCGCCTGCGACGCTGGACTGAACTTACGACGCCGTTTATCTTCGCGGTCAACGGTTACAGCGCGCCAGTGTAAAAGCGATTAATTTACGGCGCGGAGCGGCGTAAGCGTGGCGAAATTAGCAGGCAAAAAGGAAGCGAGCGATCTGTGGGTGCGAATCGGCTAATTCGTCGGCGAAGACTCGTTTGCGGCATCGAAGAAGACGAAGAGCGTGACCGTGCTGCTGGACTTCGATGCTACGAACGGTGGTTAGGGCTGATTTCCTTATACGCATTCCAAATGGTCAAATGTATATGTACATGATTATTCATTGGTATGCTTCGACGCAGGGCGAAAGACGATTTCAGACTCTCGTAATTTTCGACATTTTTTAACTGTCGATAAAATGTGACGTCGTGTAATGTGGAAGGTAGGGCGAGATGAAATTAGTAGGATGTAGTGAATGACGTTAACTTTAGTATTGCGCTCGTCTGTTACACGAGACTGAACGAATTACTTTAAGCAAAGTTATACTGATGTAAGCTAAATTCGGTAAAAAATGCACGAATATGAAAAACATATCGTGTATGAAAATCAATTTTCATTCTACCACCTCATCATCCTGTGCGTTCTGAACTCTATCGGCAGTAAAAGTTACTCCGAAAAAATAAACTGCACAAATGCCGTATGCGGCGTCTGAAACCACAGACGCACGAAGAATATTCAACAACGCCCGCGAACGGAACGTTAATCTTCCTTTCAAACCCACCCTCACTCTCCGCAATTTTATTCCGCGTTCATTTTTACTACCGCGCCGTTTCCTATATTTCAAGTAACCCCGAAAAAAAGAACGCGGAAATATATTTGCGGAGCCAAAAAAAGAAGAAAAAAGAGGCAACCCGGAAAAACCCTTCCCAGTGTCTGAAGCAGATAACCCATACAGACTCCTGCTTAGAACTTGCCCTCGCGCACCCCACACACGACGCTCGCGGCCCTCTCATAGAGCCGTAACGTATAAAACAAGAGGCTGCGTCTGACTTTTACGAGTGCAGCGTTGTTTGTTCGAGAAATTATCGAGCAGTGCCTTGTGCGCCTTTAATTGCTTATCCACTCCGCGCCACCGCTTTGAATGGCTTCTTCGCCCCGCTGGTTCTGACCGCGTCCGTGGGCGCGGAGGATAATTCAATTACCGTCCTTGTCGGACGTAAGAACGTCACTGACGATAAGTACTGCGCGCGCGCGCGCGCGGTGTTCGACGAAGGGGTTGCGAGCTCGTAACGCCGATTCCCGCGTGAAAGCCAATAATTTGCCTCCGAGAGCGGTCGAAATTCTACAGTCTTGCACGTTCTGTAATTCCTGCTCGCTCCGAGCGGGCACCTACGTTTTCAGACGTCGAAGGATAACCGGTTGCGTTATGGTTAGAATTAGCCTTGTCGTCGAGTCACGGAAATGACGTTAACGTCCTCCTGAACGCTCACGTGAAGACGACATTTCAGAGTTTTTAGGAGTCACTGATAATTCATGGCGTCGGTGATAGAAAAGGAAAAAAATCATATGTTCATCCATAGCATCTATAGAGACAATATTCTTTACTTTTCGTAGGCCTTGTAAGATGCTTCAATGCATCACTCATAGGAAAATGTCCATTTGTAACCAAATGTCCATACAAACCTGTAAACGTCATACGCTATTTGCATTCGACTGCAGCTCCCGACACTGCAATCCACAGACAACCAAACGAGTCACTCCCCCGCGCATATTCCAACTTGAACATTAAAAAGACGTCACCCCGAGACAACCGCATCGAAAACGCATTCGCGCACGTTCGAGGATCTCGAAGCGAGCAGAGCGCCACAGGCAAGCAACGAACCGAATCCGTCCGATCCGAAGTGTAACACCGAAACCGCCCCGGCCACCGCACTCGAACTCTCGACTGCCGAGCGTGTCGACGATAAAACGATTACGGGCAGGACGGGAATTAATTAAGCCGACGGCGCACGAATGCTACCGTCGCGCCGGGCATAAATTCAGCGGACAAATAAGGAAAAGATGGCGGGCGCCATACCGTCCGCGTCCGAGCGAGCCGGCACGAAGAGGACAGCAACGTATCGAGGTGGGGTCCGGTGGAGAGGGGGTGGGGAGCGGGGAGGGGAGGGAGGAAAAAATCGGGCCCGATGGTACGATGGATCGTCCCGCCGTGCCGGTATTTGTCTCGATCGACGGTGATTTTATAAAGGAGGCCGCGTGACGGAAGATATTGTAGGACAAGTTCCCTGCACCAGCTGGGTGGCCGTTCGTGCATACATGACCGCCGTGGATTACACCATCGCTCTCTCTTCGTCCCTCGCTCGTCGACGAGTCAAAGCTCGCGCATATGTATATGTATATATATGGGTACGCTCTCGGAATAAGCCGCGATTGCACTTGCCGGAGCGAAAAAGTTGCGCATGTGGAGCGGTTGAGGGCTGCGGCGCGAGTCGTAAACCTTTCGACTCGTTGCACGAACTACGTCTCCGTCCTTCGTAGGTCGGTCCGCATCGGGATTTTCGACGTGCCGGCCGGAAACCAGTTTCGTCCGGGGAGGTCAGGACGCCGGGATGGCAGCTGGCAAAAATGCGGACCTTCCCCGCCATGTCGGATGCCGTATTCTTGGTCGCGGCTGTTTCGGGATGGAATTAGGACGGCACGGAAGTTCGCCATTTTTATCTGCCGTCGTCTTTAACGATCCGCTTTTTCTTTCTCGGTACCTTCGACCGTACTCATAGAGACAACTTTCGTCGACGAATGCGTTCTCTACGTACAGTCATACAGAAGCGGCCACGTCCCGGGACTATTGCGCATGCGCGGCCGCTTTCGGTAGTCCCGCTTTTACAAAAACGTCCCGCACCGATATCCGCTCCCGACTCGGCGCAAGAAACAATTCCGCACTCCGTCGACCGGCTCCACCGAGGGACATTATTACCGCGATCAGCCGCCGTGCGCTCTTCCCGTTATTATCATTTCTCTATCGTTATATCTCATCGACTCGATTGTTCCCCTAAAGCGGCGAAAGGACGAAAGAAACGACGCCGATCGGGTCGGGGACGGCTCGAACGATTCTCCCCGCGACGTCCCTTGCCTCTCACGCGTCTTCTGTATTATTCATGCGTCAGCTTATTAAATTACACCGACGCTCGCCGGGCGCAATAGTCAGTTGCGGCGCGTCGGCCGATTAAAAACGCTGCCCCTCCGCAGCGCCGGAGGAGCGCGAGATTTTTTTCGCACCGACCCGCGACCGGCCGCCCCACTCGTCCTGGCGAGCCGGAAAAAGCGCCCGACTCCGGCCGCGCAGCGAGGAAGAAAAGGCACTCGTTAGCGATCGCTCGAGCGAGTCCCGGCTGCTCCCTTTTGCCCGTTGCGCGAGTCCCACGTAATGTTCGCGATCAGCGTGATTAATCCGGCGTCCTTAACCCCGCGGAGGATATCCGTTTAATGCGTGCGTGCGTGTGCGTGTGCACGGGAGAGAGAGAGAGAGAGGACGTTGTCTCTGCGAAATGTCTTTATCGGCGGGAGATATCTCTGGCTTGTCCGGCAAAAAGTCAGCGGCCGCGGGTTGACAAATTAAAACAGTGTGGTATCCCGCTGGCCGCTCGAAGTCCCGCTGCGTGCCTTTAGCTTCCCTACGTCCTCCTTGCTTTATGTTACTCTATTCGTTTCCCGTTTTTCTCGTCCCTTTCGTCTATCCGTCTCTGCGCGACCTTTTTTCCTCTCCTCGCGCTCCGCTTCTTTTGTTTTTCTCTCTTTCGACGGACTGTGTTTTTTTCTTTTAAATTTTTATTTGTACACCAAAGGCGTGTCCATGTATATGCACGGTCTAACTTGGTAACTAATTACCGTTCCGAAGCGATTCGGTAAGAAGAAGTCGGGGTGCCGTTGCGAAGGGGTCAAGAATGAAAACTGTTAATCGAAACTAATAATCCTGCCCGCCGCGCGAGAGGCTAACGGTCGATCCTGAATCGTTCGCTGATCAATTTCACCTGAAATTGTCCGACGGCTTTTATGACCTCGCGGTCTCGCGCGATTATCTCTCTCCCCGGATCGGCCGTAAAGTCTCGTCGGGGGCAAATTGAATGATCGCGGCGTCGATCGCGCGGGGTGGGCTTCGGAACGGAAGGCGAAAATTTTCTGATTAGCCCGACGAGGCCCGCGAGTCGACTTTCGTCGGCCTCGCCCACGGCGCGCTTATCGGGGCACGATCTACAGGTGTAGATAAGACGATACGGTTATCTGGCCGATCTAACATCTATAAGGTGGCCCGCCGGATCGCGCTGGCGAGTTACGAGTCGCCTAATGGCCGAATCGCACGAACGCCTGGCATGAGCCACGCAGGCCATTGGACGTCGCAATAAGTTCGGCCGGGACGATCGTTGTCTCGTGATCGTGCGCGATCAAAGTAAATTCCGGATCGATGCGGGCCCGCTAATGAGCGGAATAGATATTATCCGCGGAAGACGAGGTATCCGTGCGTAACGCCGGTGTCAGGCGATGCGTGGACAAATTCGTGTATCTAATCATTCAATCACGCATCGCAGCATTGCATGAGTTCGTGTCCGATTTTAAAATAAAATAGGAATAAAAAATTTGTTGGGGAACAGAATCGATCCTTCAAAAAATCGGACGTCCCTAATATAGAGGTTTGACAAACAGAAGTACCGAGACGAAAGACGCGGACTGACATTTGAAATCGGCCGACTCGAGTGGACGCCTGCCGGAATGTTGCGGATCGAGCAGCCGAAGGCGGCCGGAAAATGAGGAACGCCGAGCGCATTTTTCGCGCGAAAGGTCGGTGGGGCCGGTAAGCGATCGATAAGAGCGATCCTGAAATATAAGAGTCCGTCCGACGTATAGCGCGGATAGGAGAGTCGGAGTCGGAAGGCTCGGTGTCCCACGGATGAAGACGTCGGCGTCGGGCCGACGTTCGAGGGCAGAGCAGCTGGCAAAAATGTATTTAATGGAGATCGTTCGGATAACGGCCTCGAAACTCGTCCTGGACGTTATCAAACGCGCGTCTTGCCTCTCATTCTCTCGCACTCCTCGCGCTCCCATCTCTCTCCGACCTCTCGGCACCTCGCGTGACTTAGCAGAATGCCGTGGGTCGAATTTGCATCTTGGCCTAAATTGGAAAAGACCTCGGGGGAGCTCGGCGAGTGCCTACCGACCGACTGCGCATAAATGCAACGTCCAGGTGTAAGTTTATCGCCTATGAGGCTTGGTAACGTGGCGCGCGTTATAAGGTGGAGCTCGCGCTCTTCGTTTCACTCGCCTCTCCAACCCCCTACCCACCTCTCGCCTGTCCACGTTGGCCAGGTGTCGGGGGCCGTAAAACTTATCTACGATCTTCGTATAAATTCCGTTTTGTTTCAATCTCACCGACGCAATCAATTTTTGCCCGCACGAATGTGTGCGGATGTAGGTGCGCACGCGTGTGTGCATGGTCGGAGGCGTAGACTGCGGGACGTGCTAGATGTATTGTCGCGTTGTTATTGTGTAAATGGTGTGCGAGTGCTGGAATTTTGAGT
Source organism: Priocnemis perturbator (assembly GCA_963942575.1). NCBI lineage: Eukaryota > Metazoa > Arthropoda > Insecta > Hymenoptera > Pompilidae > Priocnemis > Priocnemis perturbator. Next base: position 3,785,558 of record OZ012654.1, read on the forward strand.
GCAGTGATGATCGATCTGTCGAGGCGAGTCGAGTGTGCGAACACTCCTTGAGTAAAATCCGAAACAGAAACGAAGCGCGTTACTGTTCAACAGCATCAACCGATTATTAATCGTCGCTAATGAATACCATTGGTCACATTGCATAGATTCCAAAATAACATTCTCGCTACGACATCAATGTGGTACCACGAACCATCCGCGGCTTTACTTTACTATAAATACTGTAACCGAACGTTTTACGCTCGTAGAAATAAATCCAATGAAATACATACTCCAGCCGCAAGAACCGAACGGAACGAGCGTCGAAGAACTCGAAACGGCGTCTATTCCGGATACCATCCCAGAAGCGCGCCGGCCGGCCGGCCGAAAGAAGCGCGAGGTCAAAAACATCAATTGGTAATTACACGCTGCTGCATTTCGCGATCGCCCGTCGTCGACGTTAATTTATTCCGCGCATTAGTCGTCAGTGGTGCCTCGACTGCCTCGTTTCTTCTCGTCGCCCGTCGGCCAGCGTCGACTTCCGAGGGACGAAGGGAGGCGCGTGACACCTGCCCGCCGGTGCTAAAGTCCTTTTTCTACACCTCCGCCCACCCCCTCCACCTCCACCCTCGACAAGCACGTCCGTCCGTCGAGCGAGAACTCGACCGGACCACTTCCGTTTTTACGCCCAGAAGCCCGCGCGCCCAGTGCGTAGCGGCACTTTTGACCCTTTCCTTTTTCACTCCGGCCACCCCACTCCTCCGAGCCTCCCGCGGGTCAGCGCAGGCCTACCGTTCGCCGGCACCGCCGAAACCGACTCAATCGGCCAGGCATCCGGACGAGGATTCCGCTCGTCAGCGTGATCGATGCGACGACGCGTCCTGCGTGCCGAACGGACCGGCGCCATTTTTGCCGGCCGGAATCGCGGTGTAATTGGAGAAACGACCGAGCTTCCGAGTACGGCCGAGCAAAAATCCTCTGCCCGAGGGACACTGCCGACGCAGCGGATTTTATGGTGTCGCCTTCTCGGTGGGAGGGGGAGGGGTGGAATTTTAAGCGCTCGTTAATGATGCTTCGGTTTATTCAGATCGCTGACTCTGGGTCTGTTTTAGTCGACGGGCGCGAACGCGTGTGCGGGACGCGCGAGAGTCGTTTCGTTGTGTTCGTCGAACGAGTGAATTTGGGAAAATGAAGGAATTAATATACGTGTCGAATGGAGAAGGTCTTGCGTTTTTAAAGTTGAAAATTGAAGTGAATTTGAGTGAATATATAGGTATTACGAATGTAACTTGTGTTGAGCGTTGATAGTATGAATTAAAGATTTATTACCGTTCCTGTATTGCGTACTAGGAATTATTGTACTATTTCTAAACTCGACGACACACTGCTTACCCATAAAATCACGGCATCTAAATCATTCCCCACCAACCATCACATTACGCCCGGCACAGAAACTTGATAGCGTCGCAGTGACAAAAATCGTCGCTCACCTCACGACGACTGACGGCGCCCTAAATTCCAACTCGCAACGACCGAACGTCTGAAATATTCTCGCCGTCCATTGAAATTCCACCATTACAACAGAGATTGACTCTCGGCGCGAGCAAATCGAAGCGACGAAAACGCAATCATTCAGAGGCTCGCTCGCTTCTAGAGAAGTCAGCGATTCGTACCGCGTCGAACGGCGTCGTTCTACAATAATTTCGCGAAAGCAGCGGGCTCCCGTATTCGCGTAATAAACTGCGTCGTTAGCCGGCGTCATTATCGTAAAAGCCACTGTAAAATCGGCCCTGGAAGAAATCCGAGCGATTTCCCGCTCGGGCGAGTAATATCGCTCGTCATCGGCGCATACCGGCGCTCGTCGTTGGTATTCATAATCCTGGCGAGCGTGAAACGAGAAACCGGCGCGGCGCGGGCAAAAGAGAAAAAGAACGAGGGGGCAGATGAGAAACGGGAGAGACGGTAAGCTCTCGGTGCATATTGTTTCTTGCATTCCCTCCGCCGCCGCCGAGCCGGCCGACTTTCTCTTTCTCGCTCCTTCCGCACGCGGTTTCAGCGTCTTTCTTCTCAATTCCCGCTCCCTCGCTATCTTTCCACGGCCGATTCGCCGGAGGTGTTTCGCGGTGTAACTTATTAATACCGATCTGTAATTATCGGCATCGCCGTTATCCGGTAGGAATTCATGATTGCTCGCGCTGGGCAGCTTTAATGCTTGGACTCGATCTCGCGGTCGCTTCGCCGATCATTTTTATACGCTACTCATTTTGTTACATGTAAGTACGCGATAGTGCTCGTTACATGTTGGAACAAAGAAAGTAAAACTGTAGAGAGAGAGAGAGACAGAGAGAAAAAAAAATAAGAGTGATAATGAAAGCAATATTGAGTATTCATTTCATTATCCCTAAAACATTGCAGTAGAACACAGAGCGTTGTGGACCTCTGAATAAAAGCATCGATCCAGAGAAGAAATTAACTCGACTGCACAGATCTTTACCCGGAGCACTTGTTTTATGTCCAGCATTACGTTTGAACAGATGCGTTTGAAATCGAATACCACGACGACGGACGACACTAGACAACAAAACTCGTGGCTCGCAGGAGAGATATCTACTACCACCGCTCGCCGGCAATAATAATTACGAATGTCCGTGTAATCCCGACGCAACATATTTAACTGGATCGTACGAGGAACGCGCTTCAATATCGATATCGATTAAAATGAATTACAGACCCGCCGCATGACCGTCCTCTAAACTCGCCGCGCACTTACTTGCAGAGATAGATAGATAGACGGGCATAAACATGTCGGGGATTTAATACGAATTTCGATTAAATCAGATTCCGCGTCGAGCGACGCCCGATTATCGAAGCGATCGCGCAAAACTGCCCGCGAGCTACGCGCACACACACTTACACACACACGCGTATAATGAGCACGCACGCTCGCAGAACCCTACCGGGCAACGTTTATAAGCCGACTCGGGCAATAATTACAAATATCAGCCTTTAACTTTTCCACGTTCGACGCGGCTGAACGCGTTCATTCGGGCTAATTGCGTGGGCAGGCGTGCAACGACGCTGCTCGAGGAACGCGCGCGCGAATGGGAAGCTCGGAGCAAGACGGAAGGCCATTACGCACATTTCGCGTGGAAATCGCTTTCGTGCGCGCCGTGCAGTCGAGGTAAGCGTGTGTCGTTTATCATGGCGTTGATGATGTACGTTGGAGGTAGGAAGCGCTTGACTTTTTCTTAAGGGATAGATGTGTTTGGGGAAATAATAGAAGGGAATGGTAGGGAAATTTGGATTACGATTTTTTGAAGGTTGTGTTATCGTACGATAGAGTTGTGTTTCGAGCGTGGGAAGAAAGATGTGCTGTGAATATACGACATGTGCCCTCGGAACTTGTATACTTTTGTGTTCGTTAAGTAGTTTGAGGGCTTTAATAAAATCATTTTTGGAGTGTCGCATAAGGAGATGACTACGTTTGAGGAAGTGTTGCGTCAAAATTAATTCCGATTTCTATGAATTCATGCCGGAGGACCAAAAGTAACAACGAATAAATCGTGGATTTCTGAAACGACGTATAAGTGCGCTCCTCTTTTCTCAGAAAGGTTCCACTATAATTCCAATTCCTACGCAATGGTTCGCGGGTCAGAGGAACTTTTCTCAGAAAGGTCCTATAAAGTTTCATTTAAATTTTGACGAGATGATCTCTAGTCTCCTGAATAACAGGAAACGAACAGCAAATGTGAGAATAATCTTATAAATTTACACCTCACTTCTCGGAAACGTTCCATAAACTGTAATTCTTACATCTACACGACGTTTTACAGTCTCCCGAACAACATTAAATAAATAGCAAATTTCCAAATGGCGCTCACAAATACATAACTCCGTTCTCGAAATCGCTCCACAAAATCAAATCTCAATTTCCACGCTCTGATCCGCCGCGCCAAAGCGCCGTCGAAAAGCCGCAAACTTAAAAACCCACATTCTCACAAATCGGCAAGTTTAACCACCGCACCCGTTCCATAAACCTTAATCCTCAATTTCCACCGAACGAACCGCCGATCAGGCCGTCAGCTACGCCATTCCGGTGCGTATGCGTACCGCGGGCGTACGAGCGCATGGATCACGCGCGTAAAAGCGCGCGCGCGCGCGCTCGCGAGTGCACCGGGGCCCGGGGAGTTAATAAGGGGAATACCATTAAATTTATTTATACACCTACCGCTGCCGGTGCTAGTGGTAGTGACGGTGGTGGTGCATTGGCTGGGCCGGGCCGTATCTCCGGCGCTGGCTCTCTTGATTGTAATGCCGTGAGGCCGGCCGATTAAAATCACCGATACACAGTCCGCTGCGCAGCATAATAAAATACGGTACGCGAGCGAGACGGAGAAAGCGAGCGGAAAGGGAAGGAAAAATCGGGGAGAAGATGGGCAGAGAGAGGAGGAATAGAAGAGGGAGGGGAAGAGAAATGGGAGAAGTGTACGGTAGGCGAAGGAGAGAGTCGGATGGAGAGAGAGGAAGAGAGAGAGAGAGATGGGAGAGGCAGCATACAGAAGGCGAAAGAGAGACTGGAAAAAGAGAGCAGCATGGGCATTATGGACATCGGCCGCTCTAGTGGTCAGCCCGAGGACCGAGTGGGCGTTCACGTATGATTGCTATGGGTTTATGCTCCCACACTGTGGACGCTCAACTATAACTTCGTTTAAACTGCACTGCCGCGGCAACACTTGCGCGTCGGGTCGTGCTCGTGACTCCGTCCGCGTCCGTCTGCCGCTTCGCTTTCTTTCCGGCCAGCCCCTTTCAGCCGTTCCAATCGCGAGCGCCCGCGCGCGGAAAAGTCACGTTGATGCTTCTATTATGTTGCCTTTGTTGCTACTGAGGCGGACTCGGAAATAGCGTGTGTTCTTCGATGTTACTTCGTGGTACGTTGTTTCGTGAGCTAGCGAGCAAGATTTAACGACACGCGTGCCAAGTGGTCTGAATAGAAATTTGGAAAAAGTCGAACTTTAGTAAAAAAAAAACATAAGAAAGGAATATCGAGGTCAGTAAAAAAAATAACACGTCTTACAATTAGCAGTATAAATTTCGTCATAAATTCTCGAATCCCACAGTTCCCCCAACTCAATCGAAGCCTCCTAAACAGACCCCCATAAAAATAGGACACGTAACTCGCGGCGGTGACTTAGTCATGGCGCCGTGCAGTTACTAAACTCGTGTAGAACAAACGTTCGATCGCGATTCGCCCGACGATGCTAACGACTGGTGATCAAGCGACGTTTGTTATTCTGTTTCAGCTCCGTGGATGCGTCCTGGCGAACGGCCGAGAAGGAACGGAATAATCGAGGTGAGTCAGTTCTCTTCCGCGCGCCACAGGCCGAACCGCTGTCGTCGGTGCAAACTTATGGACCGATTATCTGCATTTTTTGCTCTCTCTCTCTCTTTCTGTTTCTCTCACTCCCCCGCATTATCCTTTGCCGTTTTTGGACGGCACACGGCGAAAGAGTGAGAGAGCTGGAGCGAGACTGTTTCACAGCAGTCGGTGCAGGGCTCGTGTATAGGTGGTGCGGACTGCTGGCGGAAAGGTACGGGACGAGTCTGGTGTAATAGCCACGATTATCATAGGAATTATAGCGAAATGTTCGGAGATATTGGCTACCAGAAACCTCGAAAAAAATTCCGACGCGCGGGCCGACGAGCCGGTAACGAGTCGGTCGAGATAAGGGATTGATAAAGTGATTTTGGGATCTTGCTATGTCTCTGCGAATGTCGTTTTTATATTTTTGTACGACTCTCCTGATGTTTCTAGTTACACGTTTTTTAATTTTCCGTTGAACGCAACATACAGGTTACAATTATTAATAATTTTCACTCGTTTACAATTTCCATGTCACCCAACAGAATACACACATACACTCTCGGCCGGTCGCAAAACACGCTTTATAAGGAACGTCAAGCGCGGAGGTATTAATTTCACACTCGATTTAATTTTCGTTACAAGAAGTCTCGCGAGCGAGCCTCGGACTCGCATGTTCCGGAGGCGTTCTCGACGCGGAAGATGTTTTCTGTCCCGGGGAACAGATAAAGCAGAGAGATAGATTCGACGGTTTAACGGGTCGAATGACGTACATCTTCCGGCCGCGATTAAATATCCCAACCACACGAGCCAAGACTCAGCGAGCGTCAGTTACGCGCCGCTGTCTCTCGCCAGAAGATCATTGATCATCATTAACGATCCCTGCGTTGTCTGCGAGCTCAGTGTCGAGTTTGACTTTTTCATGAGCCGTCCGTCAACATGCGGATTTTTCTCTTTAGTTTAACCCGATGTATCGGCTATAAATTGCCGAAAAATCATTTTCTCGTACGCAACAATAAAAGCAACTGAACTGTTCATAAATCTTAAACACATCTAAACTAACAAGAGATTTACTATTCCTCCACGGAAACACCCGAATCGTTTCTATGAACGTTCGAGCAGCCATTAAAACAGTTAAGTATCCGAACCACGAGCCAGGACTCATCGAGCGTCAGTATTACGCGGCGCTGTCTCTCGCGAGAAGATCATTGATCATCATTAACGACCTCGAGCGTCGACTTTAACGCAGGCATCCTCGTGGTGACCCAACGCAGAGAGAAAGAGAGAGAGATACACGGGACACGTCAAAAATTCTCGACCGGCCCGTGTCGGACGGACGTCTATAAATACCTGGGCCTGCCGATCGGCGATTAATAATGCCGCGCCGCCAATATGGCGAACGTTTCAATCCGTCGCTGGACGCCGGAGATATCAATCTTACGGCGCGCGCAATCCTCATCCGGGAATTATTATAATGACCGCGGTAGTCGCGATGTTTGCTCTGCGCCGACTGGTTTCTGTAACGTTAAACGGTGTGACACCGTGCGAAAGGGTCGATTGAACAATTTTTGTCACTTTAGTAATGCACTGGTATACGTGCGTATCATTCTAACGGTTTATGACAACAAAAAAAACATGTGTTACCTAACCGAAAATCAATTTTCCCATTCGAAATCGCGTTGTACGAGCCTTGTTTTTATTGAGATACTTTTTTACACATCCCTAGATGACGTCATAAACGTTTGCATAATCAACGAAATCGACTGTACTCCTGCCTTAAACGATGATTCCAGCATAAAATACGCTACATTAAACAATGACGAAAGACAGTCGACATAAGGACACGTGCCTACGAAAACATTAAATCGAAGAGTGCAATAAAATAACTAATGCCCCTTAAACAACGCAATCGATTACCATCCGACATCTTTTCACGAGCGTCGCCCTCACCTCGTTCCCCGCTTTCAATCTCGGGTACGCTCGAATCGTGACAGGAACACGAGCGCATGAGTGTAGATCATAAGCAACATGAGGGACGTCGAGTTCTTCGGCACTGAGAGCGTGGCTCTCGGCTCGAAAGTAGTGATAGAGCTCAGGGATGGAGCTTTTACCTGGGCCGCGGTCGTCCTCGCCGATCAGCCCCCTCGTTAGGTGGAAATTTACGATAATATAGTGCGACGTGTATTTATGACGGAGGAAGAAGGGTCGAGCGGCGGAGGAGAAGAAGAGTGCGTCTTGCGCGCAGAAGAACGAGGAGAGGTAGAGAAGGAGTGAGTTAGGGGAGACAGAGTGGATCAGAGGAGGCTGACAAAGAGAGCGAGGGAACGAGATGGAAAGAAAGAAGTTAAGAGAAGCAGAGCGGAATGACGTCGCGCGAGACAGAGAAACGAGGCGCGCTCGGGCCGGCACAGAATGCGCATTCGCGCTTAGATAATGCGCTGCCCTCGGATAAGCGGAAAAAGTGTCGTCCTCGTGTCCTTACCCGATCGAACGCGCTCGACTCCGGCGAGCCTCCAAAGTCGTTCCGCGGCACGCACGTCAATAGGGAGTGAGTGAGAGAGGTCTGCGAGGGGTGCCGTTTGGTTCGGTCGCATAAAATACGTCGCCTCCGATAGGCCTTCGTAATGTCCAACAGCTGGCCAATACAGCCGACGACGATCCGATGCGTGATAAAACATACGTAAGGAAGAGAGCGGCCTCCGGCGCATCGCGTGTGGGTACCACGACACGCGTGCGTGCGTGCGCGCCGTGTAACGACGCACGTAACGGCGGACCCACACGGGGTTGTATAGGTGGGTTGGTGGCAGGCTATACGTAGGCCGGCAGGTACGACGCGGAGGACGTAAGAACGGCATCGCGATCTATCGATCAGAGCGCGATCGGGGCCGAAGGCACGCGCGTAAATTCTCCGCGCCCCGGCGAGAGTGCCGAATGGCTTCGCGGAATGCTTCCTGCCCGGCACGACGAGTTTCGGTAACGTCCGCACTCGTTGTCGGCCCGCGTAATTGTACGTGTGCCTCGTTGCGGTGGGTCATTTTTTGACGCGATTCTAGGAAGGCGCATTGATGGCGATTTGTTTTGCTGCTGGTGCTTGCTGGATGGTATGTGAGTTGAGATCGGTGGAGAGGATTCAAAAATCGTGCAATCGAACACCGCTTAACTTATGTCCGAATTAAAGTTAACGGCGCAGGTTACAAGATCTTCAATTACAAACACTAAAGGCACTGACTTAAATTGCATCTAATTTCAGATTTGCGCAGATAGTACGAAGACGATATTACAAGTAACGAGTCTCACAGCACGTATCCAATATCAACGAGCGCGTTTGAGACGCAGCGAACACACCGGCCGGGGATCCAATTGAATTTAAATAACTTCACCGTCGTAATCCAAGCGCCAAGCGTAGAAGCGTGCTCGGAGCGTACGCACGATAGAACGTTAATATTCCATATTGGCCTTGCGTATCGTAAACAGCACATTTAAAGGGAGCCCGATCCCGACTTCGGAACGGAGTCTATCGAAATACTGCACGCGTCTACATTGGAACGACATAAGCTGAAAAACAACTAAATTCGATGTGCGCGGAGGACTCTCCAAACGAAGACGTGGCATTGAATTGAAACGCCTCGCAAGTAGTGATGGGTTAACCAATTGAAAGTTTCGGAAGTCACGATAGATTTGAAGCAGCAAATCTTATCGGGATACGACAGAAATGTTCGTTTATCAAGATTTCGATGAATAAAGTCTAAGCACATTCTAAACATTACAAGTATAAAACTTCGAAAAACTGCCAATCTCACGACACTTCCATCAAATTCATCAAGATCAATTCTCTCTATGAAAATACTTAAGACCGCCAAGAATTCATACCTCTCAATATTCATCGAGATCCAAAACTCCACGCTTGCCTGAATCCCTCGAAAAACTCTCCAACAGAGACAATTGAACAGCCATTACTACTCCGCAGACGGCGTGCGATCGTGTTCGAAACGCGTCTTGAAATCAGAGACTCCAGCCACGTTTCCACTAATCTCTCACTACCGTGCCCAACACACACGCACGCACACTCTCAAGAGCATCCACCCGCGGAATCGATACTCGATACTCCGAACGCATCGTATGCGATCTCGAAAGTGTCGCGGTGCGTGCAAGGGCCATTAATTATGCAATTAATTACCACCTAATTACCAGTATCTCCTCTTTAGCCTCTTTCGCCTTCTGCTCCCATCTCCTCCCGGGTTGTTGGGTTCCTCCTCGAGCTGTTCTCTTCCCCATCCACCTCCCCCCACCTCCCACCCCTTCCTTTCCATCCCTTCTTCTGGCCAGGGAGAACGAAGTTCCACGAGTGGCTTCGTGACACGCGAGCGTCCCATCGTGTCTGAGAGGAACTTTAAATCTGCCTACCTGCCGGCTCACCAGCCTCACCTGCCCGAGAGCCGGCTTGTCCGTCTTTTGTGCGTGTTCCACGCCGTCCGGGAACGCGCACGAGAGACAGCGCCGGGACGAGGCTCGTCGTTAGACGCCGATCCTCTCCAAGAAACGGCGCGAAGCTATTTCTTGCGGTGAGGAACTGAGGAGGGCTTCGAGAATAGTCTGCAGTAGGGAAATGTTCTTTCGACCCGAGGATTCCAGATACTCGGTTCGATCAAGACTGACGTTCCAAGAAATGTTTTACTATAATAAAGTGCTGCGCAAGAGGATTTTGAGAATTTAGGTATGGTTACCTAAGAATCGAAAAATTCGTGTGCTGAGATTTGCGGTCGAAACTGAATGTAGATCGATGAAAACCGAAATGGCAAAGACAGTACAAATTAAATCAAATCGATCCATACACCGTGCTTCGATCTTCTCTTTCCCCACGTCCCTAAAACGTCCACTCACATTTTAATTATTTCACGCCGAAATAAATGTGATTGCCAAGCGAAGCATCGCTTGCACCAGATCAGGAAGAGAGCACCGTCCCATTCACCTGCTCGCCCGTCCACGAAACACAGACTCTATCCGGCGCGATCGGTGCGCGTAAAGTAGAGGAGCCCGTGGCGTCGTCAGACGCGCTCGGCCTCACGGCAGCATTTCTCTTCCTCGGCCAGGCCGTTTCGTAGGTGTAACGAGCCGGCGTAGATCCTCCTTAATCGGCCGCGTTTATGCGGCGAACGGCTCGGGACGACGATGTTAACTTAATGGCGAATTCAAGCGTGCCGATGTATCGGCCCGCGGCCACGAACGGCTACATCCCCCGTGGCGCATTAACATTCGTTAAAACCAGTATATCCGCGGCGGGTATCATCGGGCATGCCCGCGATTTTTCGCGCGCCACTCTCCGCTGCTTCCTTTTAGCGCATCGCCGGATCTCGCGTCTCGTGCAATTATGCATTAGCGGCTCTTAAAGTACGGCCGTCGTTCGGGCGACGTGTAGGCTGACTGTTCGGCATTGCTGGATATGCGAAACTGGTACGCTGTTGTAGTTGTATTCGATGAGTTTTTTGTCTAGCTTTGAAAAGGACACGTGTCGAAACGTTATGTAAGTTTTTAATCTTTTATTGGACGTTGTGTTACGGCGTAGATTTATTTTAACATTTATGAACGGTCTTTTCCGACCTTCTTTTTCTATTTCCACGCAGCGAGCTTAATAATATGCACCTTTCCGAGAGCGGGGTGAGTTTTTGCAGTGAGCAGGGCAAGAACGAAGACTTCGAACGGGTTATGCGCGGATTGAATTACCGAATGCACGACGACCTCCCACCTTCACTGAGTCCTTGGCCAAGGACTAGGAAAAGTCTGTCGGGCCGTTAACACTTTTGCACTCGATACACGTTGTTACGGCGATACGAGCAATTTAGTGGGCAAGTTAAACGTTACAGCTGCGGGTATCCTCAGGGTTTACTGTACAGTTCGCGTATCGTTGCCGTGGCAATCAAAGACGCACATTTAGAAGAGATAGTTGTGCGTTTAATGTTAATGTTAACCGTTTTCTTGTTCGTACGTTAGAAACGCGGCAAAAGGACGTTGGAGCATATATCGTCGGGTCGTTCGAAGGACTTTTGTAATGTCTGAATTTTATACGTCGCCGGTGAGTTCTACAGGCTCGTTCGTACGGGTTCCATATATGGGAAAGTAAGGGAGCGGATTCTATTTTTGTTCGCGTAAATGAGTGTGATCACTGTTATTATGGTTATTCGCTAATGTTGCGTGCGACTTGGAAAGTCTGCAAAAATCGTTCGGACACTGGCGGCGAACACGGATTCTGGCGTGAAGGTTTAAATAATCGACGCTCCAACGGCGTCCCGAGGGACGATAAGAACGAGTAATTTCCACTTTCCATTTCTCGAACGTCCGCAGTTTCCGTCTCGACAACGTGCTAAACCTGCGCGGGACTGAGAAAAGACGAGCGTCGAACATCGGCACGCAACCGCAAACTTGCCGGCTCGCCAATTCTAGATGATTTTCCGCTCTCTTCCCGTGTACCTCGAATTTTTCCAAGTTACATTCCGTTACGCGAAAAAAACTCGATTCGAAATTCGTCCGTTACCGCACGACTGAAGATTCATAATTTCTGAAATTTGGGGAGCAAAATCGGAATAAATCAACGAGTGAACCGATAAACAATACTTCGTACAATACAATCTGTCCATTTCTACCAAAAATAAAATACCCCTCTCGCGCGTGGCATCAAAGCATCTACCCGCGTTGCGTACCTGGACGTCGCTGACCAGAAAATAAAGATAGAAAACACGACGCAAGAACTGGTCTCGATTTCTTAAATACCAGCATCGGTGTCATATTTTCAGTCCGACACTCCTGTCGCTATGCGCCTCCTATCTTCCCGCAAGCTCGCTCCTCGGCATCTCTCACTCCGCTTATCCGTTAACGATAATCGTCCAGTCGGACGACGCAGCACTCGAGGAGCGGACCTCGGGTCGACGAAAGGGGAGAAATCGAAAATTAAACGGGCACTTCGGACGATTCCACGGCACTTCGTCACCGTGAACCGTCGGCCGTTGCTTTCGCGCACTTAAAGCGAGGTGCGCGGAGGTGGAGCAAATGGAGGAGTCGAAACTCGTACTATCGTACACGGGCAGCGAGAGGCAGGAGGTGCGCACGCGCGCGCGCGCGCGCGCACTTCCTCCACGCGATTCGAGACAGCTTCGCGCGCCTGACGCGAGAACTCGCCGATGTAAGAGACTGCCTTCGACGAGATCAATGACGTCCCATCGCGAGAAGCCGTCGGTGCACTTCCATTCGACGTGGCAATTTCTCGCGGCACTACCGACGGCAGTCTCACGACGGAGAAGTATCGCGTGAGACCGTGACGAATGCAGCGAATGGTGCTAATAGGATGATTTCCGCTCGGCAAACTGCGGCAGATTTCTATGTTGAGCGCGTCCAAATTGTTGCGGGATCTTGAGAGATGTAAAGTTCGTGCTGGACGTGTGAGGTGTGCAAATTAGATTTTTTTCTCAGCGAGCTGTTGCAGATTTCTGTCGGCAGTACTAGTTTCAAGAGATATCAAGTTTGTGAACTTGCAATGTCGTATGAAAACTGTGCACATAAAAGTTTTGGTCTATATTTACAACTTATTTATTTGATAAAAATGTCATATTCTACCTTGTCGTCTTTAAAATGAAGATAGATTTCACTTAAACCCGACTTGCGGCGCTTATAAGCCAATTCCAGAAAAATATAGTCGACACAAAAAAATGTGAAATATTTAAGAAGTTGAATTACTATATTCTTATATTTCGTTGATAATCATGAAACGAGCGAGGCTATTAAGCCTATCGGTTCCGATTACACGAAACGTGCTGTCCTATTTATTCGCCGCGAGAGTCGTCTAAATCGTCGTTTAAATAAAGTCGGTTATCGGGCGCCGGCAATTAAGATAGCCGATCGATCGTTTTGGGACTTCTTTCCTGTTTGTCTCCGGGAACGTACGCGGCACTCCCGCACGCATTCGTTTAATTGGCCGTCTCTTCACGACCACCGAAAGCCGTCCCGAAATCGGAGAGCTCTTGACGCTAGCAAGCATTCGAATTACTTGTTCAAATTTAACTGTTATTACACTCTGCCTATCTGCGTGAGAAATGGGAATGCCGGTCGATGATTGCGATTGCTTTAATACTAACGAATGGCAGTCGAAGATTTGCGATAAAATAATACTGTTAGCACCAATGAAGCGTCCAGTCATCGACATTTTTTTCTCAATTAATAATTGATACAAAATAATCTTGAAAAAAAAAACAATTTTACACTACAGCAAATCCATCACACGTCTCATCCCTACGCTCCTTCCATACATAATATTCCGCGGCTGGATCATAATTGAACACAAAATCTAAATACATCGTAATTTCGATATATTGTTGAAAAACTTACAATATTGAATTTCACAAATTTTACACCGCACCAATCCCACCATACGTCCGATCGCAATCCTCCTTCCATACACAATGCCGCGTCCGAGCCGTCGCTAATTGTACGAACGATCGCACGCAAAGAACGCAGAGAGAGCACAGAAGCATCGAGACGCTATCGACGCTCGCATTTCTAAGCGACGCCGTTCGGCGGAACAATAAAGTCAAGGTTCGTATGTAAATACGCGCCGCGGCGTTCGTTCGGCCGTTGTCCAACAGCGTCCGCGCTTATTCCCCACATTCTGCCCCCGGCTCCCTTCCTCATGCATGCAGGCCGCGGCCCGCGCGCATCTTTACGATTTCGAGCGTACGGAAAGCCGGAATACCGATATCGAAGGGGGGGCCTTGCCAATTAAAGAGGAACGAATTATTATATCGCATTGTGCGACAGAAAAGGATCGAACACCGGGACCGTCTAATTAGCCCGGCCTCATTTAGCTCGATGTAGAAGCGCGCCGGGGCAGCGCAGAGGATGTGCTCGTGTTGGTGCGTTACAAGGGCACGTATGGACGTAAGTAAGCGCGATCATACGTGTTCTCTTGCGGCGCGCACGATGCATCCTCCTTGTGTACCACTTTGTGCACATAATGCACGTAATGTACGTAATGCGCGTAATGGTGGATGGCATTTTTCTGAGCTGTAATGCGAAGAGTGAGAGAGAGAGAGAGAGAGAGAGAGAGTGGGGGAAGAAAGGGGAAATAATCGCGGGGAGGAGATGCCTAGCAATGGTTCTCATGGTTTATGGATTGGTAAGTATTGGTGTTCGGTCAATAACTGCTTTATGAGAGAGTGACGATGTAAGCTCGGGAAGATGGTATGTTGTTTAAAGGTTGAAAAAATGAGGAAAATTGAAGGAAAGTATCGAAGGTTGTGGGGAGATTGTGATGCTGTCAGTAAGTGAATTATATGTCGGGAGGAAGGAATTAATTGTGGTTATAAACAGTTATATAGTTACTTATTCAATTCGTTTTTGTTTGCTTCACGAACTGCTCTGATTATTGTCATCTAACAAAAAAACACGCTTTTCCTTACAATGAGACCGACCCGTACATTGACCACTAATAATGTCTCGCAGCAGGTATCAGAAAGATCAACATCAACGGAAACGAGGTTAGACGCGACGAAAGGCATCGCTCGTGAAGCAACAAACTTACAATCCGAGCCCTCCCAGCTCGGCCAGAAAGTCGCGCGCGGCCCTTTTTCTAAGCATTTTACATTATCAATAAAACGCACTGCTCACGGAATTCTGCTGAGCTACTGGCGCCAGCGGTTACGTTTGCCGCGACTAATAGCGCACTTAAGGAGAGTGCAAAGGATCGTAAGAGGCGGACGGAATCTCCATCGACGATAATCTAACGGCAGGACGTCACTCGGTGACCCGCGGCATTTCTTTGGCTCGCCGCGGCGCGCGGGATAATTTAGTTATTTTGCGGCTCATGCGCGAGCGAGGGCCGTCCGATAAACAAGATTTTTCGCATAGCCGGCCGCGCGTACGGGCGAGGCTATTTACGAGACGCTGCCTGACGGCCGATTATTCCGACGCGGCCGCCCTTATCGATGAAGCACGAATTTCCTCCACCGACGAGCGGCAATTTGCGCGCACTGCCGACGCCACTGTCCCGCGAATGGTCATAATAATGGCACACTTGAAATACGTTATTATTCCGTGCGATGCGCGCTTACCGGTTCGTACGATGCGGTACGGGAGTGTGTGTGTACGTGTGTGTGTGTGTTTAGTGGATGAGAATAAGAGGTCTTCATTTTGAAGGGATTGAAAGAAGCGTGGAGAGGTGAGGTAGGTTATTTGTGCCGGCAATTGTGAATGGAGGGAAATGTAAGGAAATTGGAGGTTTTTTACTTGTTTTGTGATGGACGGATTTAAGTGTGTTGGGATATAAATAAGAAATTTAATTTTTAATTCTCGAAGTTTTGGTCATATGAAACGTTGTGGCTTGTTTCTTTATGATGCATTTCTATATCTGCTTTTAATGAACGCAGAGACTTCTTTGACATGTAGTTCAGATTGTATACCCTGGATCCCATGTTCCCCACGCCACAAGCATTTAAATTCAATTTTTTCACCGTCCTACCGATACAGTATTATGGTTTCCGCGGGATCAGTTTTTACTGGCATACGCTATGAGCACTTGCATTAGAAATCACAGCACCGTTCCCACGTTCCGTTTTCTCGATCGATTTTCTTTTACTGCGTTTGCGGTCTTCTTTACATTACCCTTCATACAGGTTGAACCAGTAATTGTATTTTCAAAACTATAGAAGTCATCGAAGAATTTCTTTGACAAAACTTCTGTTACATACTGCATACCGGCAAATTCTCACTTGCTATACATCTACTTTCTCTACCTGTTCCAAGCTTCTATCCTTTACCTTTTCCTCATCCACACCTCTCTCTGTACGCCTATACCTGGCCCCGTCTCTCTCCACCCGTAATCTCTTTTCCGCACACGTGTCCTTTCCTCATTTTCTTTTCTCTATCCTCGCTCCTTATATGGGCACGACTGGCACCTTTCACCTCCCCCATTACGAATTGCAAGGGCTCACGGTCCCTTTCTCCGACGCGTACCTTTAGTCTTAATACACAGTCCAAACATACATGACACACGATACACGTTATACTAAATATTTTATTGTATTATTATTTTTCTTTGAATATAGTTTTGGTTTGTTAAAATATACCACATTGAATCCTTCCGAGTACGAGAAATCGTTGAGGAACGCGCAGACAAGCGGTTGTGGAAACCACGGCGGAATATTACAATTTTCGTCCGGAAAGATTTACAAACATCTTTCCGAATCGCGAGGACGCGCTCATTTCGTGCACAGTTCACGATACCGTTCAACTTCTAATTATTAGTAAGCCACGTAAAAATAATTTAAAAACATCCAAACACACGCTCCTGCACTACAAAATATAATTCTTTCCTCTACAATCCGAAACCTCGGACCAAACCTCGTCATTAAGCACTTACCAATCCGTACCCGCGTGAAAAGCTTCCACCAAAAAACAAACGGAAAACGCATTCTACCCGCGACCCCACAATAACACCGTCCTTTTTACCCTCGCGCCACGTAAGAAATGATATCTTCGCTCGCCTACCACGTTTCCGCATTGATGGTCTTTTAATGCACCGCAATCTACCTAGCGAGCGCGTCCGTTTCCGCGAACGGGAAACTCACCTCGGCCTCGGCCGCTTTGGCTCACGACGACCGATAACGATCCACGACGCCCACCCGGCCAATTAAGAAATTAATACCGCGATCGCCTCGTTACCGTTGCGCGACGTGCAATTAATAATTTTGCCTGAGGAGAGCGCAAGAAGCGGCGGCCGCGCGGACGACTTCCGCGAGGCATTTCCGCGGCGTGCGAAGAGCAAGGAATCGGAAATTATCAGTGGCGCGGCCTCCGGTCCGAGAAATGAAACGCGCTTAATGAAACCATCGTTCGGCAGCGCCATGCAAATGATCGGATCAGGCTTCTTTATTTGTGAGTGCGGCTATTTATTTTGCGGCTACGGCCAGACTCGTTAGCGCGTAAAAGAAGTAGATGACAACTGTTAAAGAGTTTACGTCTCAGAACGCTGGGTGGTTTAATTGTATAGGGATAATGATGTTCAACATAAATTTCAGTGTCCTGAAATGTAAAAGGAACGAAAAGCCTGAACTAGATGAGATCTGACGTGGGCTGTAATTGCTGAAAAATAGTTTGCTGTATATGCAGACATTCAGAAAAATCAAGAGATCGAATTCAGCGCAGAAAAATAATATTACGTCCAATAAAGCAGAACATATAAAACGACTGTAACAGAACGAACCCTCCATATTATAATATTCGCAAGCCAAAATTCGTCTCTGCAGTCGCGTTTACATTTTCCATTGACAAACTACGAACCATCAAGTGACTATTACAGTGTACATCGTATGATGATTGCTGGTCGCAGGCCCTGGTTGTTCCAGTCTCGTTGTTCTGTCGCGCGTAACGCAAGTGACGGTTCTTCCTAGACGACTTCCAAGGCAACGCTAATGAATGCGTTCGTCTTCCTACTGCCGGGACGATTAACTTTGAGCGCGGCCGGCGAGCGACGCCTCGTAAGAACGATTTCGAACGGCCATTACGAATCCGCCGGGAGAAACTCCTTCCGCAGGGATCGAAAAAACGTCCTAACGGCCGCGGTACGCGGTACGCCGGCAGAAATTACCCCTCTCGAACGTTCCGCGACCATCCTGCGTGCGTCGGAATAACATTGATACTAATGCGTGCCGCCGCGCCGGCTCGGTCAGAATGCGCAGACTGAGACGAAGATACGGGCGCCGATTTTCTGTAAATTGCGGCTTAATGCCGTTCGTAAATATTGGAACGCGTTTAAAATATTTGAGGAAAAAGAAATGTTCGTTCGGATAAATGGAATGTAAACCGGATTACTTTGGATGGCGTACGAATTACATGCAGTACGATCCAAGGTATATTTATAATCAAAATAGCTAGTAGTATTCAGAGAAAGAGCAGTCTGCGTTAACGATAGGGAGAGACATTTTTTTTCTCTTCAATTGAATATTGTTTGTGAAACATGGAATCTGTATTGTTCGAATAACTGTGAGCATTAAATGCACGTAACTTTCGTCCAATTAACGATGAAAGAAAAAATACCAGTCGTTGCGTCACGCGTCCGCGACGCATTTGCATATGTTTAAGCGTATACTAATTAGTTTTTGCAAAGCGACATTTCACATGATTTCTAGCTAGTAGCGCATCACGAACAATTTGAACGCTAGTAATTTCCGGCAATGTAACGGATGATACGCGTTGGTAAAGAAAATTTAAGATGCACGACTGCCCCGGACAAATCGGGTTGCACGCAAAGGGCCATAATTATGCCAATTACATGTACGTCGCAATAACAATATATACGAGAAGGACAAAGCAGGCAACACAACGTCGGAAATTGTCGATGTTCAACATAAATACCGTGAATATCGGAATGAGCAGAATTTAGCGGAAAATTACTGAATGTTTCTTTTCGTTATAATTAGCTTTACCTTAGATTCCGAGGTGAGCGCATACGGACGTAGACGCAGAACGAAGCTTGCCCATTGCTGGTGTGAGAGCAAATCTAGGCGTGACCCATAGCAGAGGTTATTTTATTAATGTATGACCACACAGAATGAGAAAGTCGTTCTATCGCTTTCCTCGGCTCGCGACACGTAAATGATATTTTGTAAGTCATTTATTATTAATGATGCTAGGAACGCCACTCCTTCCAATGCCACATATACGTACACCCGATGTGCCTTAGAGGAATGTAGAAGGTCGGTTGTTGAACTTGAGCACTTGAAATGTCTACGTTTCTTTGAACTAAAATAAGAACAAACATTTTTGTACGCAGAAGCGACTGACTATCCACAATGCCCGCAGCAACAACAAGTGACCACCTAAAAACGTCCACCGAAACCAAAAAGTGACACACGCACGCACAGTGCCACAAAGCTCTCTAGCCAATTCATTCCTTCGGAAATTGACTAGAAAACATCCGCTTCCTTCCCCCGCGCCACAATGAACAAATAAACTAACAAACCTCGAAGCAGGGCGTATAAGCAGAGGCACGTTCGTCTGATTGTAGCCGCGAAGCCACCGTCTCTCATAATAATTACCTCGATACGCCAGAAGTAGGAGCCGCAGATAGTAGCCGCGCGCCAGTCCACCGAGAAATCGCTCCTCTCTCTATAAGGTCATCTTATTAAAGATGCTATCATTAAGCCTCCCTATCTCACCTATTACCGTTTACCGATCCGTGCCATTGGCTCCTCCGTACCGATAATTAGAATTTTCAACCGTCCTCCCGCCCAATTACACTCTGCGCATTTGCCTCCCAGTCCACCTAGCTGCGTTTCCATTCGAGAGAATGAATCGAATCGAATCGAAATCGAACGACCCCGACACGAAAATCAGCTCCGCATCGCACACGACGTCGTCGGCCGACCTTTCCGTCTTCTCGATTTACGAGACGCAATGACGTATCATGCAAAGCGCAAAGGGCAGAGAGGAGGCCCAAAGGGGGCGGGGTATCTATGGTGCGACGGGTCCCAAGAAGCCGGGCGTGAAATATGCCCGGGGTAGTGCACTACGCCGACGACTCCATGCTCCCTGAGTAAAATATCGCGATCGGCTTTATCGGGCGATAAATTTCCCGAGCCGCAGACGACATCGGGGCCCGCGGATTTATGCGCGATATCGGTCAAGAGACGTGTGCATAAGCGCACCACCGGCGTCGACCCGGTTGCACCTGCGCACAACGCCGCCGCGTCGACTTCCTCGGTTCGCGGATTTGTATGGATTTGTCGAGCGGCCGCGACGCTCGTGCTCTCATGCCTCTGCCGCGTCCGCTTCAGGCTGCACGAGCGATTATGTATGCTCGAGTCTTCGCTCGCCAATGCAGTGTTGTTTTTTGGATTGTTCGTCTAGTGTTGTTTGAGACGTTTATTGAAGTAGATTGAAGTGTAATCGTCGCAATAGTATGTGAATAATTTTCATCTTCTGACTCTTTGATGTATACGTGATGAGCAACGAATAGGAAGCATTTCTATAACATTATTTTTAAGCGTAAATAATGAATTAGTGATATGGGACTTATATCTGTATAAACAGCGTACAATGTTCTGGGCTAGTGTCCCATAAAATCTGTTCATACGCAAAGTTCATCTGCAGAGGACTTAATTTCTGTCCCAGATCCTGCGTTTGCATCAATACCAAGCATCATATGCGTTATACGACTCCAGGCCGGTTTAATTGTAAGCCTTTCGCAGTCATCATGCTGTAAACGCGTATTTTTCCTCTTGCCCCACGATAGACCAATATTTATCGTTAGACCTGTAAAACGACTTAACTGTTACCACCGGGTAATCACAGCGCTCGGTATCATATAACACAAGTTACAGGCAGCCGGTTGACTACTTGATGCTCATAAAATAATCACGGTCGCAAATTAACCCGGTGCCTCGCTAATATGGCGCGCTGTTTACTGCGGCGTTCAGTAGTCAGCGAGTCGATTGAATAGAATCAGCCGGAGAAGAGAACACAGGAAGGACAGGGAGGTCCGAGAAGAAAGGAGAATGGCATAGTAAAGAGCGGGACAATACGAAGAAGCCAGCGTTACGCGGTAGAACGATCTGAATATTTTCCACGTCACGAAAGCTTAGTTCATTAGCCTCGTCAATAACGGATATACACACACATATATATATATGCGCTCTACCTTCGTCAAACACTCGACGTACAGACAGAGGCGCGCACGCAGTTAATTCGCCGACGTACGAACTGCCATGCTAAGGATCATTCGCATTCCGAGAGAGGCTTCAATTAGTCGGCAATAAGAATGCAATAAAACTTTAATGCTCCGCCGGCAGTCGGCCGGTCGAATTGACCTCGCCGTCGGCTCGAACAACGGGCCATCCATAATGCATCGATTTTCCTCGCTTAATTGGATCGCAGACAAATCGACGTTTCGTCGTTTCTACGAGCGAGCCCTCGCGGAGCGTGGGGCAGGCCCTCTCCACTTGATAATCAACCTCTTAATTGGCGCGCGCCGTGCCGTGCTCGCGAGCAAGCGCCCTCCTCGCGACATGTACGACGATCGAGTCGGAATTTATTAACCCCGCCGACGCGACGCTGTGGGCCCATACGTGCCCGAATGACATCCTCGCCGCAAGTAGGATAGGGCGTCGAGGATGTGCGTCGAGTGTGCGCCAGGATTTTCGTGGCTGGCTGGAAAGACACGTCGCGCGTGTCGATTTTCTGCCGCGCCGCGGTGGTTTCACACTTGGAATGTATATATATGTATGTGGGATGTTCTTAGTGCCATTAACTTCATCGTTCCATTAATCTTCGCTTAATCAGCGAACTCTTGCATTTTTCCAAACACAACCCTTGGAAAACTCGCGAAAAAACATTCATAATGGCTCATTAGTCGGTGGCCAACATTTTTAGCGGCACCGCCTCGCGCAACAATCAGCGCCGTTCGTCGGCCCACCAGTTTAATTACGTCGGAATAAGCAACTCGACGCGGCCGTGAGTGCATAATTTCATTCGCCGCTAATTATCGCGTCGCGATGTATGCGTCGCGGGGTGAAAAAATGAGATTGAATACGCGGAAGAAACTTTCTGCCGTACTGCGACGGCCCACACGGCAGCAATTATGCTTATCAAATATGAACTTCCAACCACGTCCTGTGACGGGATTTGCGCGCACATTGACGTAATCCGCGCTGTTAATTCGAAGTTTCGGGCACATGGAGAGCATTGAATGCGACGGCAGGAAAGTGTGTGAGGCGAACTAATGAACAATGTTTTTTCGAAATTGTGATTGAAGAACGACTTTCAATGTTACGGACTTCATTTCTGACGTGTCGTTCGCAAGCCGTGCAATTTACTTGACTAATTCACCGAATTTTAATTTGGCACACGTTACATAAGACATAGATCGATCGCTTCTTTAATTTTATTATGCTCCAGAGAACTATGGCGCAAATGCGCGATGCAACGCACAAAGCGATATAAAGTTTAACTCGAAATAAGACAAAAGTGACATTAAAATAAAAAGAGCTAGAGAGAGATAGAGAGAGAGCGAAGTAGAGAGTCATATTTCAGAATCAACGGCGGCATATCCCGCGTGCCAGGACGTGGCACGACCTTTGGTCGCGAAGGAGCTCGAGTCCCTCGGTGATCCTTAATCCGGTTAACCGTGCAGGGCTCCGGCCTGCCTGACAGACAGTATCTCGCGCTGACAAGCGAGACGGAGTTTGTCATAATTATTGGCCGCGGCGTCAGCGACTTACATTTCGCGCTGCGCGCCAATGGCGGATTCGCCTTGATGCATGGCGCGATCGCGCGCGAGCTCCGATAATAAATCGGTCGCGCGGCTCCGTAAAATGTGCCGGCTGATTAACGATATCCGGCCGGCTGGGGCGGGGTGCGAGGAATAGATAATAGCGCCGGCCAATGGCGAATCGATGCTTGTACGGATCGCGAATCATTTTAAACGTGAATTTTAAAGGGTGTCACGGTATGACTCGGATCATTTTAAATATTTTTTCATGTAATTATGTCATGAAATTTTAATAGTTCGAGATGAGGACATTTTGTGTGCGATTGTAATTGATGAATTTTTCTGTAGGGTTTTTGCACTGGAAGGGCTTACGGCAGTCGGTCATAGACACTTTATTAAACACGGCACAATCCGTATTTGCGAGTATAAGTATACAAGATGAGTTCATTGTATGGCGCATGTTAAAAAGAGCGCCTTAAACGAAACGATTTGAAAAAGACATTAACCTTCCGTCGACCGCGGACTTGAAAAATGAGGAAAACCAGCGGTGTCATGTATAATTCAAGCGTGAACCTTAAATCCACGAATGTCGCAGGACGCGATGACCGTTTAAGAACATCATCGACTCCCCCGAGACGAAGAGTGCAGCGATACGTCGTCGTTCCAAAAACAAACCGTCGGCGTCGCATCAATAATGCAACAACTGACACCGAGAGACAAGCCCTCTTTTGTCTAGCGCGCTAAAATTGCAAATGACCGCCGTTCATTAATTCCTCCAAGACTCTGAAAACCTGCCTGCCCCGTCACCAAAATTATTCCTCCTTCCTCAAAAGCTTCAACGGCGATCAAAAGACACAACAAAAAAAAAAAAAAAAATCTTCCAATAAATCTCGAAACAAGCAAATCCGTTATCGGAGCAGAAGAGTCGCGAAAAAAATCTGCGAGGATCGGACGCTAACGAGGACAAACGACAAGGATGAAGGGATCACCGCGCGCATTCTCGATATACGTACACTACTCTCCGACGGACTCTCGGACGTCGACGCCGCGAAATCACGACTAGCAAAATGACTACTGTTCCCGCGAGGCCTCCTAAGGAGACCTGCAGGACGTCGCAGTGGCCGTAGCGAGCCAAGGCTGCCGTGCCTTCGAACCATCCCCATTGACGCGAGCGCACGGAACCCGTAATGGCGCTCTACAATGTAGGAGGATTTATTGGACGTCCGCGCATGAAAGAAAGTCTCTATTATACGACGCACGACCACCTGGGCTCCGTACGAACTCACGGTAGCCGCTGCAAGGACGAGATCAACCCCTTCAGCAAAAGTTCGGTGGTTTATCGCTCCGAGGAGGTCAGTCTCGGAGCCTGGGGAGGACTGGTTTATGAGACGCCGTGTGTGCGGTGGCAGGCTATGAGGAGGGACATGCGTTAAAACGTTAAAAGTGCCGTCCTGCGGAAAGCGCGCAAAAGGAAACTGTTGTGTTCAACGAACGTCACGCGCGCGACTTCACTGTAATATCATTCATGCCATCGTTCGGATCAGTTGGACAGTAATTGATCGTTATTAAAGCGTTCTTTATCGCGGGTGTCTGTGAAAGAATATTTGCGTAGAAATCTGGGAGCCATCAATGCACATCTGTAATATAAACAAACAGACATCATTTCTCGTACCCGCAAATCAAATCTTTTTACCCCGTTCCGAATCTCGTCACCACAAACCCCCTCCGCAAACCTCGGCCGCAGGCCGCAAGAAGATCGGCTCGACACGAGCGTTTAAGAAAGCGCCCCGAGTCCTCCCCAACTCAGGCCCCGTGATGCCCCGCTAACAAAGTGCGCTTATTATCAGTCCGAGCGGAGGAAAAAAATCGGCGATCTTCGCGGCGCGCATCGTACTGGCTCGCGGAGCACGTGACACGGCCTGCGACGCGCTAAGCACAGCCCCGGCCGGAATTTACGAGCGGCCAATGCCAGGAATCAATCTGACCTCGTAGTTTAGCGAGATTACACGTTCCGCGCGGGGCCGCGGGGTGTTGGGGGAGGTTAGAATTGTGGCCGACCGCGGTCGCCATCTTGTCAGGCGTGCCTGCGCGCAGGACCCCCTCGGGGCGAGTTTCGATCATCCTCCAACTGTCGCACCGGAGACGGCTCGCTGAGGGACTCTCGTGCGAATGCATTCCGGCCGGTTCTACCGGTCCCGCGATCGTTCGAATAATACGCGACGCTGCTTCCCCTCGCACCTCGCGGCGAGACAAGAGACTCTCCCTTCTTTGCCTAACCCGCCTCTCGACCCCTTGGAAAAGGTGCGTCTGCACTTGAGCGCGAACGGGCTGAGGCCGAGGCAAGTGAGCGAGCTGAGGTGAGAAAATTGAGGCTGCGACGAATGGGAGCGTTTAAATTTCAAAGTACCTGCGTACGGCCTACGTCGTAGCTTTTGGCAATTTTAAGGTATTACTAGCGCTGAATCACTTTACTTAAACTTTTTTTTAAGCCGGACTTAAATTGAAGATTTTGTAAAAATAACAATTTTTTTCTTGTAAATGAACTTGATCCACCGTCTAGAACTTGAGTTATTAACAATTACAGTTTAGCGTTTTCTCCATCTAAAGCAATGGTAATGATCACAACAAAACGGTTTTTTGATAATAACTCGAAAACGGCACTTACATTTTTTGGGAAAAATTCTAGTCTAGGAGAAAACTTCTAGTCTAGTCTAGTTCAGGAGAACAAAAATTGTGAATATAAAATTGTAAATTGAGTGCTTGCGTTCAGCCTGAACTGCGGTACAAACGCTAGTATGCATTATTGCCAAGTATACTAGTGTGCACATATGTATACGGAATGTGTGCATGGATTGAATCAGGGCCGTAAGAAATTTTTGACGCAATTGAAAACAAATAATGAAGCCCCTTTTTGATACGGCACCCAGCGCTAGTAATACCTTAAAGCAGAAATGTGTCTCATGCGGCCTCAGGATAGTTTGTCTTTTTACGTGTTACGTGAGCGAAAATGAAATCGTCTGGGTTATTATTTGATTCTTTATCTTTGCGTCTAGAGTAGACGCATCTGTGATGCCACTCGGATCGATTTCTTGTTCGGCTCGTCTTGCGGCACGTCGATACCAAAAATAGACATCACCCGGTAGCTCTATCCGCGGATAATCGTGTGTATCGCGACTTCTTATCGGCTGCCCGGACAATGCTTTCGTGCGGACAAAAGTTGGCGGAGCCTGGACCGAGAGAGACGCGGCTGATTTACATTTTCTGCGCGTAGTTTCTTAATCGGCCCGGCCGACGCGCGTGTTTACCTGTAATGAGATTATGCCCGGTATGGCCATCGCTTTGTCACTGCTCGTGAGATAGGCAAGGGTTACTGCTTCTTGCGCCAGATCGATCGACGAATTCCAGCGGGCTGTTCGCTCGGAAATTCATCAGATTTTCATGCGGGAATCATGCAGACGTTAGAATCACTCAACGCATTGCCTTTCAAATTCTAGTCCTTTTAACCTCGTGGATTATTCTTAATGTCCCAAGTACACTTGATGACCTAGCCTATATTATTGAGGCATTTATACATTCGTAAAATTTTGAATTCCGCCTACTCTTCCGGCAAAACTATCATCCCACGGTACTTCAGTCGACATCGACACGCGGGTCCTAATGACACGCTACCAAAAACAGAGACGTCGGTTCGCAACTAATGATAATCCCGATCCGCCTGTCCGCGCACGTTGCTAAAAGGACGGACAATGAGGCAGATCCTCGATTGTCCGCGCTCGAACGAAAGTTCACGCAGAGATGTAGATAGGACGGTCGGCGGACGCAGGGTCATTTGAATATTGTCCCACAGCTTCTCAATAGAAACGGTGGCATTCTCTCGAGCCAAAAACAGACATCACTTCGTAACCGTTGCAACGATCGCGACCTGCCAGCAGTGACTGCGTTCTGACTGCTGGGCATAGACAATGAGAGGCAGCGAACGAATCTGAAAACTCGAGACACTCACTCGCGGCAGGGGAAGAGTGTGGACATTTAAATGTTGTCCCACGGTCAAGACTCGAATCGTGAGACAGATCGAGCTGCAGGGTTCTCAGAAGGGCTGGCCGCGCGAGGGAGAGGAGAGGGCCGCGCGAGATAAGTCGGATGACAAATCGTCAGCTTCCCGAACGCGACAGCTCCCGGTGTTACGTCGATACGGGCTTTAGTCGGACTCCGGCGTCCCATCGATCACGCCCACGCGGCAATGTTTCCCGATATCCACTTATTAATACCGTGACCTTTCACGAGACACCTCGCGCGCGTGTAAAGGCAGGGACACACTATTGTGACGTTTTTACGTGACATTAAAGAAGTGTGAGCGGCTTCTGTCAACTTTTTTCAACCCACACTACTTCAATGTCACGTGATATCACGCCCGTTTTTACGTAAAATTAAAGAAATGAGCGACTTCTGTTAACTTTTTACAAACCACCCTATTTTAATTTCACGTTAAAACGGGCCTCATATCACGTGACGTGACATGACGTGACAGTACTGTGTCTCGGAATTGAACGGGACGGCAGAACATAAAATTATCTAATGACGGATACTATATCCTACATACAATTATCTGAAGCCGCATTTATTAAACAGCTGACTCTATATTTGGCTGAAAAGAATCCATCCCTTCATCCACCCACTGCCCCCAGTCTCACGACTTTCCCTGGCGCGCGCGCGCGCCGAGGCAGTGGGCGCGCGATGAGCTAATTATTGGCGAGCCTCCCTCGCGCTCGCGCGCGCACCGAGCACGGAATCGATTCAGGCCAGCCCCGCAACAGCTGCGCGGCACAATGGGCCCGGTGATTGGTTAAAAAAGGAACGTGGGAGCGCGCGGCGCGCGGCTCGAGGCGGATACGCTCCGCTCGAGGCCTCGAGGGTAGAACTGCAGACTGCAGAGTCGAGCTCGGCTCTCGGCAAGAAGCGTCGGGCTGCCGATCGGCCGGCGTATGCGCCCAATTAGAAGGAATCCGCGAGGCGAACGGATCGACGCACACGGACGCCCTGCCAGTCTCTCACGCTGCCGGAGTTTCGTATGCGAGTCGCGTGTCCGGCGTCCTCGCCGGACGCTGCCCGCGCGGCCTTAAGCGAGAGCCAGCGAAAATGGCGGATCGAGGGAATTATGGAGGAAGGGAAGCCGGTTCTCGCAGGACGCGCGCGTTGTTCGGAGCTGACAATAGAGGGTGAGAAGGGAAAAAGGGAGACGTTCGTTGGCCGAGGGAACTCGTTTAAGCTGTCGCGCCCCGCTTTACGTGCTTTCGTTTTTCAACGGGAGGCGGTCGAGTGCGAGCGCTCGGTGTAGGGAGCCTGTGATCGGAGGCAGGGAAAGAATCTGTCGATTTTTATTGCTTCCGCTGTTTTTTTGACAAATGTAGCCTGTATAGCACGTTTCTATCCGAACACTGTCAATGCGTCTGGAGGTTGTACAATGTTGGAGTCTGTAGTATTAATTTTGTTGAAAAAACCTTCAGCACCGTTCAACTAATTTCGCTACACCCACCCCCTCGGAAGAATCCTTCAAAAATCCAAGACAGAAAGAAATTTGAAGCCGCAAAGCCTGACGCAAGAATAACTGGTCCTCGACAACCCTTTCTACCCACTCTCCGGCGATACACCTCGCTCTCCGCGCGGCGTCCTCGCCAAAATCGATTCGCCGTTTCGCCTGGCACGCTTTTAAACTGAAAGCAGACGCTCGAACGACGCCCTAAACCCTGCCAACGCGCTCGCCTCCTCGCGGCCGTCGCTCAGCCTCCGTTTTACGGCCTCCCGCGGCCGACGAGTTATGAAAGCGAAACTATAAGCGGTCCCTCGCGGCGCGGCACGTAGGACGCGCGGGGCACAAATCAGGCCGCATATGGCGACGAAATCGTTCGCTCCGGCTCCGGCGCGGCAACGATCGCGCATAAACGGAAGGAGATGACTCGCGTCGCTCCGTCTCATTCCGCGCGCTTTATCGATCCCGATCGGCCAATATCGGCCTCGCCGCGCGGCCTCACCATAAACAGACGATCTATCGAAGGCGAGGAGCCCGGCGATCGGCGATATCTGCCGGAATTCCGCGAACCGATCGTAAAAAGCGTCCGTCGAAAGTACGACAGGAATCTTAACGAAACGGCGCAGCATGCCGGATTGAGAACCCTCCGCGGCTCGGACGCGCGAATCCACTTCCACCGATGGCCGGCCGATTCGCTCAAATCATTCCTGCGCAGGCTTTCGTGTGCAAGATGCGCTTCCGGAACTCGTTGTCTTGTTGGAAGGATGGCGATCGTATTCGTGGCGAGAGAGTGCTCCGCGGGTATCGGGAGACTCTCGTTGCGGACGTGTCGTTTGGAATTCGTGTTGTGTCGCGTGGGTGTTGGCGAGTTCAGATTTTCGGAGAGGGGAGCTTTGTGCGACGGAATTAGAACAGACTACGCAAAAAAATGTTTCTCTAACGAAACATAACAATTGCCTATATTGGAAATCTGGGAAGAGTAGAAATTCGTTACATCAGCACAGCTGCTATTCTTACTACGCACCCTTATACCCGATCAAATAAAAAAAAAACGCCAATTTTCACGCATCCACTGTGAATAAATCCGAGGCCCGAGGTTCGTCGAAGATCGGAGAACCACTGTCGACGAGGCGAGTACGTTTAAGGGCCGCGAGTCGAGGTAGCTCGTCCCTCCTCGCAGGACCTTAAATCATATCAGCCGATATACTCACTAAACAATAGGCACGCTGACGATGGTCGTTTTGGGTGCTCTCGGCGGACTTTGCGCGGCAGAAAAAACGGCCGCACGGTAAGGCACGACAGGGACAATGGGAGGCCGAGCGGGGGTTAAAAATCGTTCGCCTCCCTGCGACGACGTACCCTCGCGCCGTAACTATGGCGCGAAGCGGCCGGCGTGACGCCGACTGTCAGGGGATGTAATACGTTGTAACGCTCGCTCGCGATTAATGCGTATTGATCGAATCGCGAACTTTATCGCGTTTGGGGGCCCGCGAGCCGAACGCCGCACAGTGCGGTCGAAACATAGGGACATGTTCATGCTCGGCATGTTACATATTAAAAATGCAATGTGTCGAAAATAATTTAAAAAATTGTAAATTTTTTTTTTACCTGTACCTAATATGGAAATGTGTAAAGCTTCCGAATGAAAACTACTTCTCGACATTAATCAGATAATAACCGAATGAAAAAAAAAAAAACACCACCAAACACACGTGTTAAATATAACCCATAAAACGACGAAGGCGCCCACGAGCAGTGATATTAATCACTTTGTCCGCGGAAGAACATACGTAATCGGAACAATCGGTCGCGCGAAAATAATTGCCGTCGGTGAGCATTCCTGCGATCCTGGCCGTTCTAATGGTTACCGCCTGCGTCTTGACGGTCAACTAAGATTCCAGGTATGACTCCTCGTGGTTACGTGTGCGGGTGGCCCGATAGCGGGTTCATTACGCTGACACGACGCAAGTCGCCGGCAGCGGGGGGGCGGTAGAAGGGAGACAAGCGCAAACAAAGAGGGACGGAAGCGAGGCGAAAGCGAGAAGGAAGGAAGGAGACAAGGAGAGCGGAGAGAGAAGGCAGTCCCCGTGCACAATGTACTCAATGTTACTTCACGAGGTGGCGACGCCATTGTTCTGCCTCTTAAACGTTTGGCACAGCGAATCTATCGTTTTGCTCGTCGCGCGAAATTCCGTTCGGAGATAAATTTTCCCGCCATGCACGGACGTAAATGAAATAATTCGGACCGCTGGTGATGTGTAAGTCTGTCGATGTGAAGCGTGTAATATATTGATCGTCAACCTCGAGTACCTTTGTCTTTTTTTAATAAGAATTATTAAAATGATCAGATCCGAGCTATTTTGTCTCTTTAATTTTGATTAATGCGCTGTTTTATTAGGTACCTTTCGTTACTCATTGATTCTTCGAATACAACCCACTATTTTTCATTAACATCACGCAAGTACTTGCGCACTCACGAGAACTATGAAGCTGCATTAAATTTTCCACTTATTTCGCCTCGCATCGATTTCCACCGCGGCAGGAGCGAAAAATCCGTACCATCGGACCATTTACGCAGGCCACTTTCGCAACGACTACTTCTTCGCCTCCTCTGAATGAGAGAAGCGTGCTCCGGACTCAGCGCGCGCGCGTTTTGTCGTCTCTCCTACGGCAGCCTCTTCTTTCGTCGCCCGCGCTGCCCTTTTTTTCCCCCCCACCCGCCGACGAATGTCCGCCGACACACATCCGCACGTCGTTGAGCAACGTCGTAGGTGCCACTCATACCGGTCGACACTGTCCATCATCCTACCACCATGTGAATCCCGATTCCGCTGGCAACGGCCTGACGACTTCTTCCCTCGAAAGAAGCGCTTCTGGCCGTGTTCGAAACGGAGCCCGGTCGTGCGTCGGGTCGGGATATCATGTTACCGATTAGACGGCGATCCATCGATCATCGATCCGTCCGCCGGGACTCGTCGTAGACGGGCGCGGACGATGCCTATCGCGGAGTCCGCTTCTTCCTCGAAATGCGGAGGATCGCTCGAGCGTTTTTACGTTCCAGGTATATTCCGAGGGGAGCCTTCGTGGGCTCGAGTTTCGAGACTCGTTGGTCGTACGTCATACGGCCGAGCGGCTCGATATTAAATCATAGATACGCGGCCAGACGTCGTGCGAGTAGAGAAATCATATTCGATCGAGACTCAATGACGCTTCTTGCCGGATCTCCACTGCGAGCGAGCGACATCTATCATTCGCGACAATCTGCGTCTTCATCGATGCTGTGCTTCTTACCGCGCGATTGATGGGACGACATTAAATCTTTGCCCTGCGAAGGACGTATAAATTCATGTAATTGAGTTGACTCTCATTTGCGAAGGACGGACGGTAAACGTGTATGCATGATTCAGTGGTGACTTCTTGTCGGCCCTTGTCGTACGTCCGAGCTGTGTACTTTGTTTTTCAATCTCTCACTGGCGTACACGGGGAGGATCGCGGTGAAATGTTCCAAGTCACGGCTTTCTGGAAAGTTGAGGTTTCGAAGCAGACTTTTAGCAGAAAATGCGAATGTATGTATCGGGTTACGAGAGCGTCTCATTATAATGTTTCTGTCGCGACAATAATATCAATATTGACTATTCTACGTCTGAAATTGATACATATTTCATTAACATAATTCGTATCATTTTGTACACTACTAATCACCTCCAGCAGCGACTCAATTTTTCTCTCACACCCCGAATCATTAAAATACATCCGACTTGATAATCTGCACAAATTCACACCTTGCTTATCAACTTATTGTTAGCGGATCAATCAAATCATGGCAACCCCGCCTTCATCCATACTCGACCGACAGAAATTCCTGCGCACAGAAATTCCTCGCGCCCGAGGCATCAAATTCCAGTCCGCAGTTCGATTTTCCCGCGATCACTCCGCGTCGTCTCGCGGCGCGCGGATCGTCGATCATCGGACACCGTCGGTTGCCGATTCGATCTCTCTGTCACTGGCCGGAAAGTACGATTGGCTCGTACGTCATGCGCGCGGTGCCACTGCCACTGCTGCCCACTCGGCCGCTTCGATAGCGAGCCATGCGGGGAGCTAATATTGTGGCCACTTTATCAAGGTAAGAACGGGGTGCCGCGAGATTCCGAGGAACGCGAGGCGTTGAGTTCCTGGATAATTGCCCTAGGAAGAGAAACGGGACAGAAGAGGAGGGAGAGCGGAGGCTAGATGAAGTGGGAAGTGAGAATGACTGATTGTGGGACGTGAAGAAAGAGGGACCGATTGTGAGAGCTCGGGGGAGCGGCCGAAAATCGTGTGGAATTGTAAGCGAAGCTAGGTGATGTGTTGTTGAGTGGATTGTGTGAGGATTGGAAAATGTAGCTGAGAGGGAAACGTGGAAGAATTTTTCAATGCCTCTGTACTTTTAAATGCCATCGAATGCTACTCGGAGATCATTTTTTCCAAATATTCTAAGTGATTTAAACGTTCAGATTTGTTACGATTCGAACTGTTCGAAAGCTCGCCACTAATCGCGAGCCGCAGGAACTCGATCACTTCTGAGCCGGGTTTCATTAAAGTGTCGATTGGATGGTAGACCGGTTGTCGGTTTTAGCTCGGCTCGCCGAACCTGACGATTATAGAGATGTTCTTCGCGAAGTAACGAGATGCAAAGAGAGTAACGGCGGAGCCGCAATAAACCAAAGAAACGTGGGTGTGGAGAACGATTCATCGCCATGGGATCGTAAATGCAAAATGCCCATTGGCGAGGCCTATTCCGATACTGCGCCTAACGATTGTAAATGATTTAATTATGGCCCTGTCAACCGGCTTTTACTTCTTATTCGTCGGATTGATCTCATTTTTCGCGAAACTTCGCAATGCAGGTAAAGCGGTTTACATTTTTAATAAAAATATAATATATATATATTTCGGTACACCACTTGTAATAATGCGCTCTCCTGTATGCCATCAAATAAATAAATAAATAATCAAGCCTATTCGATTATCCATGACAAACTCTGAATTCCTGAGTTTCGGGACGTCGCGCAAGCTATTGAGAGTACGGAATCAGCCGAAACACTCGCTCACCGACCAGCGGAAAATCGTAAAGAAGACGGAAAAACATAGAGCGCGCCCTGGGGTGGATTATTATGTCCCGCACGTAGGAAAAATAAAAAGCTCCGGGGCAGTAACGTTGGGCCCGCATTGCTCCGCAAGGATGTTAAGAAATGCCGCTGATTGCCTCGTAAGTCGTGCGAGACGACTATGAACGATGAGCGGTTAAGAATTATTATCCCGCTTATTACGAGCGACCGTAAAGAAAGTGAGACATTGTCGACGCATTATGGCGGCGATTAGGAGGTGTCGGCTAATACGTAAATAATCCTTCATTGCACGGTAAAGTATTTACGAGTGGCCGAGCGATACGTGTCTCTCCGCCATTGCGAGAGTGCGTCTCTTTAAGACACGAGGCTGCAAAGGGTTTCTTTCTATCGTTCCGCAGCGGACGTCGTGCTGATTTTGTCGGAGCAAGACTTCTGTAAATTTGACGTTGCATAGTTTCTTATACGACCTGAAAACTATGGTTCTACGTTATTCGAGATGTATTTCTCGCTGAAATGGTCTGACATTATAAAATTCCACGCAAAATGTACTTCTTACCTGCGCCGAATTATCGCGAGCGAAGATCATCAATCAGCATTTCGCATGCCGCCGTCTGTTCCGGAGCGAGGCAAAAATACTGACCAGCCGATCGGCGCGTTCACGGAAACCATAATTTCTCTCGAAACCACGCGCGCGTATAATGCCCGCCTCGCCGAAGCCGTGAGGCACCGCAGCCCGGCGTCTTATTCGCTCGGATTATGTTACCGCAGGCGCAGGAGAAACGTAAGCGCGACTTTTCCTTTAAAACTAAGCCTGCTCGCCCGTCAGACTGTCGTCTCGGAATTTTCGCTCGCGCACGCGCGGAACAATATCGGCGACACGGCCCGAACACGACCCTCGTCCGCAACGAGAACAAGCCGGCCCGCCGGTATAATCAGATAAGAGGACCCTAGGCGTAAGCCCCACGGCCGCCGATGCGTAACTTTCTCGATGACGATTCGAAAGCTCCTCAGCATTCAGGTATGTAACGCTCCTCGTCCAGCTCGGCTTCGCCGTGGTTCTCAGTCAACGCACGACCGACCACTCATTGCCGATCGGTGGGTCATAATGGCCCACCAGGATTATTTATCAGTCATGCTAGAACTGCGAGAAAATTAAATGAGCGTAAGCGATAAAAATAAAATAATAGTAACTTGAACTCGAGTCTAATGCCTCCGAAACAGCCTCTTACGCCAGCATTCCGGCGATTTTTCCCTGAAACCCCTTATATACCGCACCGACGCGGACACGTGGGCGAGCATAATGGGTCACGGGTGTGATCGCGGCTAGATTTCCGAGCCGGAAGACGAGCCACGGCCGGCGCAATCGTTTTCCTTCGTTTGGCCGGGGCGACGTCGAGAAGTGTCGAGCAGGATGAAATAGTGGCGCTCGTGCCACCATGACAGCGCCCATCTGGCCAGCCTTCAGATTCAATTTACAATGCCTACATTCTCTCTCTCTCTCTCTCACTCTCCCCCTCGCTATCCCGTTTGTTGGAAGCGTGCGCGCGCGTACTCACACCCTATCCACCATCCTTCCCCGCCCCTTCTTCCCTCTCTGCACCCCCTTTTCTTGTCTCGCCCCATAAGAACGTCCAATCCCTCGCCGCTGACCTTTTATTCCACTCGACACTTCCCGTCTCTCTCAGTTCAACCATTCTTCCTCTCTGTCTCTCTCTCTTTCTCTCGCCTCACCGCGGGACTCCGCAGCCTCCTACACTTGTCTTGTAAAGCACAGCTCGGAAGATCGTAAAAACGACGACACCGAGTGACCCAAGGTAAGCCATGAAGGCAGCGAGAGAGTCTTCACTGGGTGGAGTTCGATAAACCGTTGCGTTATCCTCGTCTCTCTCTCTCTCTCTCTCGAACGTCCTCCTACTATCTACTGCTCCCCTCGCTCTTCTTCACGACGATCTTCCTCTTCTTCTTATTCCCCTTCGTGCTCTCGCTCGTCTTCCTCGCCTTCCTCCTGTTTCGATCTTATCGCCGCGCGAGATGGGGAGCATCTGCCTGCGGTTTCCGTCAACCGGCGCGTCTTTGACGAGCCTGCGTGTCGTGCGGAATGCTCTGAGCTTCGGCGCGGCCGTTTAGGAGTCGGATTATTCAGGAATCTCGATCGAATATTTAATCAGAAAGTCAGATTTTACGGTGGGTGTGAATAGTATTCGTACGGCGATCAATTATAAATAACACTTTGTGTATCCATGTTCATTAACGAATTTTAACCAAAAAAAAACATGTATTAATAAATATTCCGCGATGTTTATAGAATAGATTTTATGTAGATAAAATCGCAGTGACGGTGTCGCTTGTCAAAGCTAAACTGGACTAAGCAGCGTTTGAAATAGAAAGAAAACGATCGACACACTGATCCCATCAAATCTCCTTCAGCTGCAATAAAAGCAGAGCGAACATCGACGCGACATGCAGCGACTGCAATCCGGCCCGACTTTCTACCGCAAAGTCCGCGATCGAATCGAAGTGCGCGAAGCTCAACGTCAGGCAAGACGCTTTTCCGCCGCTGACGCTGCGTATTTATCATTTGTCACGGTCATTTGTTTCACGGATCGCCCGAGCAGATACGCTTATGACGTCGATCGGAATTAATTGACGCCGGCCGCGCAACGGAAATCTCGACGTTCCAGATCTGACAGGGGCGGAATGGCGGGACCATAAATCACCGTCGCTTTCCTCGGTGGATTTCTCGGTGGTCCTTGATAGAAATCGTCAAACTGCTCGTTTTATCACGTCTTTTATAATTCCATTAATTTCTATCATTTTTCGGATTTTCTCGATAGCGAGCGATGTTTTCTTTCAATTCGTCGCTTTCTTATTTCGTGAATGTTTCAGCATTCGCGAGGCAATGCTGCTTCCATTTTCCATTGACTTTCCCTCAAGACGACGCGTGCCCGATCACGCGCGATGTTAACGGCCGCACACGGGCGGAATACATTTCCACATCATGCATCGATGAGAACAGAGGCGGGTGTTCGGGTGCGTTAAACGTCGAGTTTAATGCTGCCGACAGGAAGCCCGTGAATTCCATGCCGATCGCAGAATTTTCCGCCAACGACTCCGCTCGCTGTTTTACGAGCATTCCTCCTCAACTCGTTTCAAAATAATCGTAAAACCCGAAGTAAGACGCTTCTCAGAATGAGTCAATCATCGCGACGCATCGTTTCGATAAGCAATTGGGAAAGCGTCGATTTCCGGAAGAGTGGCTCGCCGCGCGTCGTTTGTCCATTGAAATACGATGATTTTTCGCCCGCGCACGGCGCAGCGTACTTTTTGCATACTGATCGCACCGCAGACACCGCGGTGATATACGGCCCCGTGTAGGCTTGATGGATGGCCCCGTAAGGGTATCTACTTTGTAATTCCAAATCTTCCTAACGTGAACCCGGCGAACCTCTCCCAGTTATTGCTATTGGAAGTGCCAGGAGGTTGAAATATGCGACTATCATAATCTTCATTTATTAGTCCGACCGAACGGCCAGCTTTTACGTCCCACCGCCCGCCTGCATGCCGCTAATTACCGCGGATAACGAATCGTTACGATCCGATCGGCCGCATCGTAATCATCGTGATTCCGTCGATTGTGCGCTCGATAGGACGAAACGAGCGATGATGTCGCACTTTAACGAGCCCTCCGCGATCGGCCTCTTCGAATTCTCGCCACGTACGGCCGCGTAGGTCTGCGTCGGGGTATATAGTGACGCAAAAAGTGCTGCGATCGACCCTTTGCACTCGAACTGCATTTATATCGCTTTGCCACGACGGCACTGTATCATTAATGTGTCCTTTGATGAGTTAATGAAATTGTGATTATGATAAGTTGATGTGTTCCGCGTGGTTTATGCTGTTGCACGGCTAGAGTGGTGTGAGACCAAGTTTTCTATCTTGTTCACGAGGTAATCAGTCGAGCGTTCAAAATTTTCAAAAGTTGGACTTATAACAAAAAATTTCTACCGCTCTTATCGAACAGTTCGACGAAATTCGTGCACTTGCACAGTACTACAATTATTCCATCTCACAGAAGTAGCACCCGGTGACACTTGCTATGCCGTACACCATACGTCATCACTACCTACACCTCCCATTCATTATTAATCTCGAAGCCGAAAGCATCAACACACACCCCAGCCAAAATGCACGTTGACCAGCACTGCCAATAAATTCGATTCCGATCGTATCTAATGGCGCTCGTAATTGAGAAAAGAATGCTGCGCCTCTTATCGCGCGCAATTCTAAATAGACAACCCGTTCCGCCGGAGGCTGCAACCGCGCCTTAAGGCCGCGTTGGCTAGAAGAGTCCGGCCGCGGCGTCGGTATGCGTTATACATGTTATAATTCACCCGGAGGAGCCATAACTCACAACACGGCTCTCGGCTTCTTCGGTAGACAGTCGAGTATGGGCGGAGTTGGCAATGGTTTCTTCCTCCTATTTATTGCGTTCGATACACGCCGAGCGGAGCGGAGCGAGTAAGTGAGCGAGCGAGTGAAGGCAGCATGCTCGACGTAGCGCGCCACCTCTCTTTCGTGATCCACGACGATCCTTCGTCGATCGCGATCGCTGCCAGGCTCGAATTTCGCCGCGAGCCAGAGAGTTCATCGCAGGAACGAGTGATGTCGGGCGAATATTGTTATACGGGGTGCGACCGTGCTTCGTTTTCTGGGGAATGCTGAGACGAATGAGTAGCATGTCTATATGAGATATTTTTATATTTCATGTATAGTCGAAGGAAGAGTTTCGGTGGAAGAATTTCATTTTGGTCACATAAAATCGGAATTTTATCGTCTAATTTTACCTCACGTCAAATCTCAATTATTTTTATAATACAACCACTATCAAAAGCAAATAGTCCCCAAATGAATGACCCCCAACACCCCTCCACACGAATCCCTAAAACAGTCACCAGCCTCACAATTCAGCGCGCAAACCTCACGCACCACTTCCTCATACCTCAACGCAACAAAACTCACCTGAAAAAAAAAATACAGACACAGAATCGAGCATCCATCGAGCCATAAAAGAGAACTAATCAGCCCACCGAGCAGAAGAAGCCGAGTGTGGCGGGACGGGAAAGGGCCAGCTAGACAATAAAGGAGAAAAAGGTGCTTGCGTCCGCGTGGAAAGCGAGAAAGAGCCGCTGACGAAAGGAGGACGGACGGACGCACGACGAAGGGCAGAGTTAACGGGCGTCGGGACGGGACGAGCGCGGATGCATTCCGTCGTATCGATCAATTACAGTGCGCGCCTTATAAGGCAATTATTAAATCACGCGAACACGTCGTTGTACACACGCGCGTGTATCGGTAACAAGCGATCTCCGTGTCACTCCGCTCGGAAGTCAGTCAGGGATCGCGATGCCCGCTCGTGGAACGACGTCCGGGATCTCTGTTGGGGATGTGTCGGTTGCGGATATCGGCGCGCGCGATCTCGAGATCGAATTCCCCGGGCCGCGAATAAAAGAGGCCCGTTAAAGCCGGCGACTGCGAGCGGTCCGAACTCCGAAGTGTAGCCTACGAACGCGCCGAGGACGTAATGGACATTGCGGCACGGTGTGGATCAGATGGATTCGACGTGTGCGGGGGGATAGATGCAAATATCTTTACTCCTGTCAATTTTACAGGATTCCGCCTCACGGTATCTTGTTCAGGAGGTCAAAATGTACAAGATTTGTCCGGTAGCACTCGTCCAAAGCGAATCTTTTTGGACTGAGGTCGAATCATAGGGCGAAGAATCCAAAATTGCCGATATTATCCAATGATTTAGTTTGAGAGAGTGGATCTTTGGTTCGTTGAAGGTATCATTTTTGGCGTGTACGGTGGAATTGGTAGGCTGTTATTGTGTCGGTTGCTTAAATTTTGGGAGCGAGTGAATGGTTCGGCATGTTGCGGTACTGAAGTCTCTGTTTTAAGTCATTTTTATATGTACGTAATAAGAGTTATGAAAGGATTGTCACGGGAGCATAAATCGCGCGACTACTTTGAGGTCAAAAGAGCTGGCGATCGAGATGCAGAAGATCGAGATCGATTTCCACGCCGATCCCAGAGCCGATCTTCCGCCGCGCCGAAGGAGCACGAAGGTTACGTCATACATTTATGCACGCTCCTCAAACACATGGCTCACACGTGTGGGTACGCTGCATTGCCGGAATTTCGCGCCATTAGCCGTCGCGAACGACGCCGTGTGTCGCTTTCATGTCTATGGAGGAGGTCGAATTTGAAATTACAATTCTGCGCGGCGTCGCTGTCGCGCGGCAAATGCAGCGGCACGATTGTTATGATCCTAGCCACGGCTGCGGCGCATCAGGACGCCGTACAAGTATTGTCCAATTAATACCGCCACGCAGTCAATTCCACCATAAATCGTCGTCAATGTTGTTTTTTGTTTTTGCATTGACCCGTGTGGCCGTCGCGGACACATAAGCGGCTCGTAGCTGTGCAGGTATTAGAGTTTAATTGTACATTTGTTTAACATACGGTTGGATAACTTTTTGGTTCGCGGCGTTGAATTTTGAAATGGGAAGATATGTCTAATTTGATATGTAAAGATCGCAAATGTATTATCGTACATTTTTCGTCCACGAAATATAGCTAGACACCTTCAGTACTACAGCACGTCACATACGACACACTACTAATTTACATCAAAAACACTAGAAACCCGTGAAAAAACAGCATCAAAAAGCGAAATTTATTTTGGTCTGCTTATAAAACACGAATTTCGTGCTGCACGTATTCAGCGCACTGCACGTGTGCTTACCGCGCTTCCAGGCACGTAGGTCGTAGGTACTCGATCCACGTCGATCCGCGGCGAGCATTCGGACGCAGAAAAATGTAGGCCCGCCGAATCGGGCAGGCAGCAGAGCGTCGTCGCATAATTCGCGGGAAATAAATTAGTCCGCGTACGTAGGAACGCCGAGCCGATTATGTCCTCAGCGTATCCAGGGGGTCTCGGGACAAATTCACGTCCACCCGCCGAGGGCGGTCGATCGGTGATCTTTAATTCATCGGTCCCCCGCGATCGCCTCACGATCGGCATGCCCATGATCCCCGCCAGCGATCCCGTACCAGATCGCATGCCGATCTACATGCGCTGGGAACTGACGATCCGCTCGTGCGT
The DNA here is from genome assembly GCA_963942575.1 of Priocnemis perturbator. Lineage (NCBI taxonomy): Eukaryota > Metazoa > Arthropoda > Insecta > Hymenoptera > Pompilidae > Priocnemis > Priocnemis perturbator. Next base: position 3,825,944 of record OZ012654.1, read on the forward strand.
TATGCGCACCTATGCACGTGTGTGTTGGCCAATCGATAACGAAGCAGCGAACGGTAGTTGCGGAAATAGGTTTTATTTCGTGTCCGCGTGGTTTCTCATTGTCACAGATTGAGCCTTTTAGAAGTGATGTTGTTCGATTCTGGTTTAGAACTGCGTTGAAGCAGGTATACTTGTACATGAAATTCTGAAGCAACCGGCAATGTGTTATCATTTATAACGACTGATGTAATTTCGCGGATGAGGTGCTTAATGAAATGTACATATCGGAAATGGAAGCGTCAGAGAATTAGCCAAGTTTCCGCTATATCGTCTTGCGTCGGCCATTCGGAATAAACATGATTAATATCTAATTATCGCAAAACAGCGCTCTGTGCAGCGACGTGTGAAACGAGAGTCGGGGGATCGACGAGAAACGGAACAGGGAACAGTTAGAACAAAAAAAGGCAAGGTATCGTACGCGAGGGAAGGAAGTCTTACAATTAGTTAGAGGTGCTTCCAATATTACCGGGACGTTGTATTTCCCGTTCCTTTATTAATTGTCAGCTGTCACACTCGCCCCACTCGCGATCCTCCCCACGTTTCCCCGTATTCGCGAGCTGCAATATATGTGTGCATAAATATTCATGCCCGCGGAAATTCACGGACGATCGAGCACACGCACGAGCGTGCCAACGCGCTTGGCCAGAATGCGTTTCAGGGTAGTCAGAGTCTCACTTTCAACGAACCTGCTACAGGCTAACTCGAAATCGTCCGTCGACATTCAAAAATATTCGTTGAACTTGAAATTTGCCTAAGTCTTACAAGCGTATCTGAAGGTTCGAAAATTTGGCGACAGGTAAAGACGTAAGATCGCACACTGTAACGACGAATGAGATTTGAGTTGTGACAATGTTACCTTTTTTTCTTATTAACACTAGATTGCCCAAGGAAGTCATTTTGACTGCTTTTGAATTTCAATTAGAAAAACAATTATGTATATAATGACACAATTTCTTAGAATTTTGATGAAGGAGGAGGGACAATTATTAATAAACGCATTTATATGTTGCACAAAAAGTCACAAAATTCTAAGAAATTGTGTCATTATATACATAATTGTTTTTCTAATTGAAATTCAAAAGCAGTCAAAATGACTTCCTTGGGCAATCTAGTGTTAATTAAATAGATATATGCCCTCTTCTTGGCATAAATTGCGAAATTCCGGTCTCGCCGTCCGCGCGAATCGACCCAAAAACCTGTCCGGCCGAGCACGAAATTGAATTCGCCGGGCTGATCGAAGGCCCTGCAAGATATACGAGGGCCCGATGCGCGGCGAGCGGGCGGTGTGGGCAGGGCCTCGAAGTATCGGCGCGGCGACAAATCGGCCCGACGAAATTTATCACCCCGCGCCCGGCAAAAAGGCGAAAGGGGGGTGAGAGGGGGGGGTGAAAAAAGGCGTCGCAGCAAAAAGAGCCCCGCCGATGTAACGATCGGCCTAATGGATCGTAATTCCTCGACGAGCGTCGTCCGGGATGGCTGTCGCGACGAGTAAACATAAAGTAGGCAAACGAGTCCGGGGGACGACGATCATTTCGCGATCAAGATCCCCGGTGCGGCGCTCTTGTAGGAGAGGTAGGTAATCGAGATCGACACGCACGATCGGCCGATTCCGCCGGCGTCTTCGTCTCGAGTGCGCGTCGAACGTGTCGCGGGCGAGGGTCGCGTGGGATAGCGATGGCAACAATGAGAATGAGTGCATTATGTAACTCGCGTACTAGTATGTTTTTTCCATCTATTTATGTGAAGAATATATTTTTTGAGGTTAACGAATCTGGTTCAAGTTTAACGAATGCTGCAGGTTTCGTTGAAAAATGCAGATGAAAAAGTTGACTTTTCGAAGAATCGAATCGGAATCGAACGTGGCTATTCTGAATGCAAAGCGTGCGTCGATCTCACGAGCGTGTCCGCGATCACGTTCGCGTGTCGGCCTGCTAGCTCGATGCCCGAGCAGTAGCTAGCGACGCGACTTTTTCGCGTGCCCGTGATTTCCGCGGCGCGTGGAAGAAGTCGACACCGGTGCCATTAAAACGCCATAAGGAGTCGACGGGCGCGTGCACGCGCGGCTTCTGAAATTCCCGCGAATTTCCCAGAAGCCATCTTCGCGGACGGGAAGGGGGAGCCCGAATGGCCGCGAACACGGGGAAGAACTCAATTTGTGTGCGCCCGAGGAATGCGCCGCTGGCTGATTGATATCGATCACTTCTGATGCGCGGAAAGGGGCAGAAGGAGAGAAAAACGGAATCGGCTGGGTACAAGTTAATAATAAGTGGAGGGTCGTCGTCATTCAAATAGATTCGGCAAGTTGTCGGTAAGTTCGGAATGCGTCTGTTGTTTGATACTAGAACGTTTTGCTATCATGTGGGTCGATTTTCAAGACATCTTATTTCAGGAAATTTTTCCGGACTTTTATTGAAATATGTATATTATTAATGTATGAAAAGAAAAGAAAAAAATATATATATGTCGAATAGAGTTTTATTTTTTGAGTCGGTCGAGAAGTCAAGAAAAACAAAAGAAACATATCCCACACGCACGTCTCGTGCCTACACTCTCAAAACCCGACCGCGACGATCTCAATACCATCCCGCAACAGCAATCCGATCAAACGTACCCCAGCCCACGTATACTCGAACGCAGAAGCAATACATTGAGGCACGAAAAAAAAAAAAAAATGTATTGAGCCATCGGCGCGCAACCAATAACGCTACCGATAATAAAAAATAATGCTTTCTTTCAACGTGTCCGACGCAGGCCGCAGAGAGAAAGAAAAGAAGAAGCTGAGGGAAGCAAACAAAACAACAGTAAAAAAAAACAACCAACCCGAGGACCGCGAAGACGCGCCCAGCCCAACAGCTTCTTCGCCTTCAATCGGCCGCATCCTATTATTTTCTGATCGTTAGCGCCGAGATTTTATTGCCATAATTGCGCGAACTTCTTTGCCTCCGCCCCGCTCGGACGTCGAGCAAGGAGCGGCTCGCGAGTCTGCTCGATGAAATCGAGTCGGGCGCGCCAGATCGAATCGGCGGAAAAAGCGCAATTCAAGCCGCGGGGAGGAGCTCAGATTCCACGGATGCTGGCTGTGTGTCGCTAATTGAAATCGAGCGTGATCGTGAGAAAGAAATGGGAAGGTTTGACGAGCGCCTCGCGTTGGCGGCCGGATCGTCCTGTAATCAACTCGTCCCGATGCTTTTCATTCTTTGGCGTTCGAGTGGGTACAAGAAAGTAAGTAGTGCACCTATATTGAATGTTTGCGCAGGCGATCGTGAAAGTGGTCCGAGCGAAGTATGCGAGGAAAATGAATTTTTTTCGTTGCGTTGTGATGCATGCAATTACTTGTTTATTGGATTTAGGACTGAAAGTGACTGTAATCAGTGCAGCATTATATCTGCCCTCGATAGACACTTGATATAAATTATCTATACTTTTTTCGCGTCAAACTGCAGACATACATTGTTAAATCCAACCCTAGCTTCGAGTCCGACATAGACGATACACTAATACACATCAAATCATACCGCATTACAGTACATTACCAGCGTTGCCTCGAAAAAGCCAATAGCATCCGCGATAAATCTACCTTGAATCTCTATGACAATTACTTGAAAGTGATACGTTATTACATGCTCACATAATCGCACGTATTTGCAGCGAGCATTTGATTTTACCGATGCAGACGGAACGTAAAAACGACAAGTCGCGGTGTTCCAGTCGTGCGTTAGACGAATATACGCTCGTCCCTGCACGGTGAAATTACGAACTGTCGGACATTTCAGCTGCTCAGGCTTCCATTCGCCGGCGACGAACGTCGCTGAAGAAAGAGCCGTGGAACGTCCGCGAAGTGTTGAATTCAGTGAACGATGCACTGTGGGAGATCGTGTCAGGACGCTATTGGCACTGCCAGTTTTTCGTTCGTTTTCACGTAGGAGAACGGGATTCGCGTCGATCTATGCTGCACATCCGCATTCTTGGGACAAAGGGCCGTTTGGATTGGCAACAAAGTGCGGGAGTGTGAACGAAAATGTGGTCGCAGATGACACGCGAGTCGCCTACACTTCGATTCGAGCGGGGCATGTTAAAGGATCTTGAGCTTGAAGGTGAATATTTAAGGTGTTAGAGATTGTGTTATTCGATCGTTGATAGCGCACAGTTTGTATGTAATATGCGGTACAGGAATTATGAATGGAAATTAAAATAAATGACAAGATCAAAAAAGTGACAACTTGGAATACAAGAATCGTTGCTTCTGGAAACGAAAAAGTTTGACAGTGATTAAGCGCGGTCGTTACCTCAATTGCCACGAGAATTAAAGAAATGCAGGAAAACAGTCTTGACGGAGGGCCAGTTACCGTTACTCGCAACTGGCCATAATTCTCTCGTCATTACCTCGACATTAAAAGAATCCGCATCGATTAGCTCGTTCCAAGAATTCATATCTCGGCCCACATGTGTCCCACGCAGAGCGTCTCAAACTTTTTTCCTTTCCCGACTATACACAGTACCGAAAGTATACCGACAAAATTTCTCACCGCCAACATATCATCTTTGAATTTCAAATAACGTCGCGACATGATAAATATGCTCAGCACTGTACCTCCGACTACATCTCGCGTGGCACAAACAGACGAGAGAGAAAAAATGTCGAAGGTTCCGTGGCACGTCGTCATGTTATCCCTCGATTTACTCAATATTACCGTCGACTCGCGAACAAGCCGCGTCGTTACGCGTCAATTTACGGCTGAGCGTAAAGCCTTCGACGAACGAAAAAAAGGAAGCAAAGGGAACGACGACAGTGGGTGGGCGAGCGAACGGTAACTATCTGCCAGTCGAAAGAGACTGAGCGACGGTGATAAAAGAATATTTTGAAAGACAAGGACTCTTAAGGTATTGGCGAGCGGAGAAGCCACCCAGGCGCGAAGGCAGCAGAGAGCATTTCTTGCTGAAGGCACGTAATAAATTTGGATTGTCCGCGACGGGAGCCGTTTTCGCAGCAAATTCGTCCTAAGTGGATTGAAGGCGTTTGAGTCGTTAAATTTCAGAAAACAAGCTAAATTCGCACCGATCCGTCGTTAGGCTAAAACACGTAATAACTCATTTCGATTCTTCGACAGATGAAGCATTAACAAATAATCCCGCATTACGATCCAGCTCCGACGATTTCTCATGCGCGTCGACGACATTTGCGTGTGGTCGATCGACGACTCGGGGACCGAAAGGCAACCAATACAGCATTCCTCGTATGCGAAATGAGTAATGAGGGAGGTAATGATAACGTTAATCGGGCGGCCATTTGCTCAGCAAATTGCCCGCTCTCTGGCCTCTCCTCATCTTCACAAGCCGTCCACGTCGCTCCCATAAATCAATCGGCCGGTGACGAACGACAGAAGATTCAGGGAGTCCCGTCGTGATGATTTTTATTCGCGGAATCCGCTCGGACGCCGTCGAGATTCTCCTCGTTAATACGGAGCGTTTGTCATACTGATTACTACTTGCTAATTAGTTCCGTATGCGATTTCTCGTGGGGACAAACAGATTACGCGCCACGACTGCTGTCCGGGAGATAGCGGGATTATGTGCTGTTATTAAAACTGATTGCATTTGAACTGGCGGAATATTACTTCAGAGGCGACCGGTCAGTTTGAACAAACAAGAAGACATGTAATGTCTTGTTACTTCGAAGTGATTCATGTGCCTAACAGAACAAGATACTACTTTAAAATATTTTGAAAATTGTGCCTTACATACATCTAATGACGGAAATAAAGTTTAATAACTTTCTTAACGAGACTTCGACTTATACATAACAATTCTACAATTATCTCAAAATACAATCTTTTAAAAAGACGCTTACCAACGTTGAAATTTCCTGCTCCGCTCCACGGCCCACGCTGTCATCGTCGATCCGCTCTCAAAGCGAACGAGATAGAATTCTTTCGAAACTCCACCACGACGGACGTCTTTATCTGGCCGCGCTCGGGATCGCGCTCGCCTTGGCTCTCTCGATATCCAAAGTAGCTCCTAAAAAGGAACGAGAGGAAGGAGGCATAATAGAAGAGCGGAGATTCCTCTCGGCGAAGGTGGAAACGAGGGTCTTCGCGAGTCGTGTGTGGGGTGGGGTGGGGTGGGCGAGGGGGGGAGGACAATGCGCCGGCACGGGAGAAGGAAACGGCGGGGAGGAGAAGGAGAGAGAAAGAGAGATAGGGGCAGGCTAGGGCGGCCTGGTTTATTGCGCGTATTTGTATTCAATATTAGCATCCACGTGGGCAGAGACACAATGGCCGTGGTTTTATCCGGTCGTGTCCCTGCGTGCGTTTCCCTTCCGATGTCCCACATCGTCTCCAAGTCCGCAAGACGAGACATCGAGAACGGAGAGAGAGAGAGAGAGAGAGGCGACGGAAAGAGAGACAGAAGAGACAGAGACCGGAACGATATCGACGGAAATTACGCACTGCGCCGACGCGTAAAGCTGCTGCTAATGTAGCGTCTTATCGGGAGGGGGGAATTTTCGCATGGGCGTACAGACAACACACGGTATGTGCCGGAGGGAACCTCGTTGGAATGCTACCGTTTCCATCTCCAGACGATGTCGACTTCTGGCTCGTAATGACACCGGCACTTGAGGTACGCTGTTTCCTGCCAGACGGCAGACGATCGCTGTTGCGTTAACCCTCGGACACCCGACTGAAAAATGGGACACGCAATCCCACGATGGGTCATTCTGACCCATCCTGCGGGACGGCAACCCGACATTTTATTTGTATAGATTTATGTCAAACGAGAACCTCAAAGTAAATTCAATGTGTTATAAAATACGTATGACTACGTCGCAAAAAATTTTAATTTTGCTCGAAAAAAGTTGTGAACAATTTATAATACAATTATCAACGTTTTAAATATATTGCAACGTCGCTAAAATATACGTAGGCGAAATTTTTTATTTTGCTCATATAATGGGTTGACGATCTTCTGGCTTCGAGTCAAATTGACCCATCGTGGGTATCCGAGGGTTAATGGAACGGTAGGTGAGATGGGATTTTGAGACAATAGAAGCTAGTTTTTCGTGGGGAAAATTTTCGTAAAACAACTCCCCACCGACAAAGACTCGCGTCTCGCGAGCGCTTGATAAATATCCCGCGCCACCGATCGCTCACTGTCATTATCCCAAAAAATATCGAAACTGCGGACCTCGGACGCACGCTCGCGTCGCATCAGCGGTGATTGACTCGAAATCTCAACCGCACATTATACGCCCCTTCTTCATTATAGCGCATCAGGGGCGGCAAAAAAAAAAAAAATCATCGCAGCCGCGTTCGCCGTCGCGCGCGCGCGATGCCGAAAATCTGCGCGGGAATTAGCGCGTGCACGCGGCGTTTGCGGGAACGAAATAATGGCAATTACGCGTGGCGCTGGCCGAAAGAGTGAGAGCAGAAAGAAAGACGGAGAAGGAGGGGGCAAAATAAAATGATCCCTCGTTTCGCTAAACGTTTCTTAATTGGCCACGAGAAACACGGAAGAAGACGGCGAGCGTCCGCTCGACTTGACATGCTCGCGAGTCTTCGGTATGGCCAAATTCAGAGCTTGATGAGTCTTTGCACGTTCGCCATTTTTTGCCCCCCCCCCCCCCCCCCCTCCGGCCTACCGTAATTTCGACGGGAGCATTTCGGTGGTGCGTAGGGGCCGGTTAACGAACGTCTTCCGGGGAGCGAGCTGCCTCCCTCGCTTGCTCGCGCGACCTTTTCTTTTTTTTTCTTCTCTCTGTCTCTGTCTCTCGCGCGCGACGGACGGGAATAATTGGCAAGCGACGTCCTTGCGGGAATTAGCCGCGGCTAATTACGGGCTAACGAGCGGGCCCGATGTTTGCCGATCGAGAAAAACGGCTGCGGAGGGAAAACGATGTTTGCGGAGGCATCGGGGAATTTATGGAAATGAAGAGATAAGTTGAATTACAAGTTTTAAAAACCCACGACGTCGTGAGGGGGCTCGTCGAGATTTCGGGTTCGGCGACAGTAGCGTGAATCTGAACGTTCGAGTCCGAGCTTAAGGTACGGCAACAACTGTTGTTGATTGTGAGATCAAAAAGTTTCAGTACGCGCTTAAAACCTGTATTATAATTAATACTAAAAAAAAATTCCTCATTCTATTCATCAATTAGTTTCCCAGAATTAAGCACCGTCATTCTCACCGGCGTCGATAAAAGAGCCTCTAACGCCCACTTTCTTCATCTGCAGACACCTGCGGAATAAAGTTATCCGGAACGTGTCTGAGGTGAAGAAATTGGGCATAAAGCGTGTAACACGAGAACGACTCAATCAAGGCGGAGCGGCGCCGTAACGAGCGAGCATAAAACTTTGTGCGGATCGCATAAAAGCGTGAAAAGCTGCGGCCAGAACGACGTGATCGGGCGCAAAATTTCGACAGCTACCGACTCCGTTCGATCCACTGCTGACAATCGGGCCGTCGAAAGTATCGAGCGCCGTCCGTTGTTCGACGTCTCTCTGCCTATCACGTAACGTCGTGTACGATACACAGGGACCGTAATCAGACACCGGCTAAGCTCTTCAGAAAGGGTAACCGCACGTCGGATCGCTGAAATGTTGTGCTGCGCCGATCGACCGCAGAGGACACCGATGGAACTGCTGAATTCAGATTTACGTTCGAAGCGTCCGGCTGAGTAACGGTGCATGCTACCAGTTGTCGATGCTCGAATCGAAACTCGGCGAGAGTAGGGATGTTCGGTTCGCTTCTACGATTTCAATTTTTTCAGAGATCCGAAAATGGATTCTTTTAGCAAAATAGAGTAATATAAATGGCGGTTAAACGAGCGAGGAATAAATTTCTATCTTAGCAATGATTCGAGCGAAGGCTTATTCCAGGAATGTCCACCTCTGTGTCACACGGTGCCTAATGCATTTCTCAGTTATCGCAGTGGGCAGAGAACGCATCGAAGCGCGGTTCGTGGTCTCCTATTATCGCAAGCTACGCAAAATGTTCCAGCGGCTGCACTGAATGTATTTCTCTATTATCACCGATCGTAGAAAAAGAGCAGAAACGCGCGTACGTATTCGCGTATGTAAAATGTATTTCTCTATTACGGCCAGGTGCAGGAATTGAATCGAAATGGACGCGGAGTGCGTGGTTTTTTTTTTTTTTTTGCTGAAATCCAACGCAGGTGAGCCCAGATGGGCGCACCGATATGTTTCTGTCTTATCATTGATCGTAGAAAGTTAGAGCTAAGTGTACGAATATGTTTTCTGCATTATCAGCGGGCATACAGTACCAATCTAGACCCTTACTGTATCATTCTTCGTCACTACCACGTACGTTTACTATTCGCTTTGTTCCCTGTTACCAGCAGCCTTTTATCGTTTGTACTCCTTTTCTACTTCATAATTTATATACTGATGTCGCATTGATATTGTTATCACAATATTAGTATGATTACATTAATAAATCTCTTTCTCATAAATCCACAAAAAACCAACACTGTCATACCAATAATCCTTCTCCCACCAAATCCGAGAAATAACCCGTGCAAATTGCGTGACGCATCCTATACAAGATGCAGAAGACGCAGCAGCCTACACACATATATATATACAGCAAAGGATTGCAAATCGCCAGCGGTGCGGAGTTGAACCGGCGCGGCGAGCCGACGTGTTTTTCCGCGGCCAGTGGATGCGGCCTGCAACGTCCGGCATAGGCCAAGGGAGCCGCGTAATGGCCGAACGACTTGACATTTAATTTACTGGAAATCATGTTACGGCTCGGTTGCCGCGGCCGAGAGAGGCAGGCGACGACGTTTTGCCGCGTAAGCGCGCGCGACCGCACCTTCCCAGCTTCGGCAGGACTGGAAGAACCAGGCACGAGACGCCGTACGCTCCCCGGCGTCGCGACGCTAGCGTATACGTGACGAGGGCAGATGGTACTGTTCTTGACACGCACGCCTCGGAAAATCTTGATAATGTTTCCGATTGCGCAAGGATCCCGCATCGGCAAAAACTTTGATAGCTGGCTTTGTTCACACAGCATGAACAGCGTTGATCACCAGTCGCTACCTCCAGCTCGCTTCGGAACTATTTAATCAAGCCTCGAGCCCGCGATATTGCATGCTCGCATTTCTCAGGTATTACATTCCTCATCATCGATCGAGTCTCGCGTTCTGGTCGCGCGAAGCACACACGCTTGCTCAATTGATCCGAATGACAAGGCGCGACCGAGTCGCGGCTAACACCGGACCAAAACTGATACGCACGATATAGCAAAGCGCGCGTCAAAAGATTGCTTTTCAGGAGGCGGCCGCGGTCCGGTCTCCACGCGGATCCGTTTACAGTAATAAAAGAAGTGCCGCGGCAAGCGCGAGCGGGAGAGTGTCGATATTCGCCGAACATGATCCTCGTTCATTGAGCTCTTGGCTCACTTCGTTTTTTGCGAAGTCAACGGAAGGGTGCGAATGCTTTCCGCGGCCCTCTTAACCAAAGTTCCCTACGAAACAATTTTATCCCACATTCAACCGAAACCACTCCATTTTCCATCACACCATCACTACCCAAAAACAACCCCTCCGCCCCGCACACAGATGCATCTGATTCCTCGAAAAGGTAGAAAATATCGAAAACAACCCCTTTCCACCCTTTTCCGCAAAAGAGCGAAGCTCTTCCGAAGCAACCGTCCGTTATGAACCCAGAATCGGCCGTCTCGCAGCAGCCCGAGGAAGCAGGAAGGAGTCCGCGTGTCGTGCGATGCGAATTGCCCCCTTGCCACGGGCGTGCAGGCCGAAAAAGAATGCCTAATGGAAGTCGGTGGTATCGCGGCCGAAGGTACTCCTTGCAATCAGACTCCTGTCCTTATTAGACAGCATATAATCATATCGGCCGCTAACTCGCTCGTAACTCCAGCGCCGTATGGAGCGGGCAGATAGTCCGAGCTATCTCGCCCTCGGCCGCGCGCATCTGCTCCGGCGTTTTTCCTACAGGCAGATTCAATCGGGGCCGACCGGGCAAACAATGGCGGCGCAGCAGGGAGGGAGCGCGGAAGCCGCTCCGGGTTCAGGCCACGGAAGATGGCCGCAATGAACGGATATTTACAGGCTTGCCTCCAAACAAGTTATGCCCGACTCCGGAATAGGTCGGAGTCAAATAATGAGACGAGAGAACATTAACCACTACCGGGAATTGTGGCTGTTGACTGAAACGGACTGTAGCGAGGCCACGGCGAGGAGAGGTGCCCCCAGTAGCTAGTAAGGAGAAAAGATAAGGGGTAATGAATGCGATACCCTCGCGGTTCGTCTGCCGTGGATAAGACGATCCGATTTTTCCGCGTCCACGTTTGCGTACGCTCGCCGGTGTGCGTGTGTATCGTAGACGTGCACGCACGTCGGCTAATCGGCCGGCGTCTCATCCAGGAGCCACTCCGACGCCATTGTTGCCGGCTTAAGATCCATTAGGGATTTCAGATATTTATTGTGTCCGTCGAACGGCCAGTATCGGCAACCGGCCGAGACGAGGAACAGAGAGAAAGAGAAAGAAAGAGAGAGAGAGAGAAAGGCGGGAGAGAAGCCGCCACTTTATCGGATTCCGTGAATTTTCGATATCGGTCCGACTTCCAGAAGAGCATTATAAAAGCGTGCCTACGCGAGGCCGTAATAGGAATCTTCGATTAGCGCGTCCAGCAGATGCGAACGCGTGCGCGCGCGCATTCTCGGTCAGGCATGAACTTTGTTCGAGGAAATTCTTTATGGAGCTTGTGTACGATTTAATTCCAAGACGATATCGATAATCAATTTACCACAGAAATGAATAGTCTGCAAACTCCCCTTCACTCCAATAATGCGAATCCACCACATATCGCGTTTTCGAAAAGCAGACGTCCGGCGTGACGATTCGAAGCGAGTCATTCGCTATCCGGCGAGCGGCCTCGAAAAAGTCGAAATGAGAAACGGCCTCTAATCGTGAGCCGGATAGGCCGACTCCGGCGTATGCCTAGTTACCGGCGCCGCTTATTGGCCACCTGAGAGGAAGCAGCTAACGGGCGTCGAGGCGCGGAATTCCGCATTGCGTTCGTACGCGTAGTAGCAATGCGAATGATAAACGCGCGCAGGCCGCTTCCTGAAGGAAGCCCGAGGAGAGCTTCGACACCAGGTGACTGTCGGATGAGCCGGATCAGGGGCAACGATCAGCGCGCTCGTAAATCCTGCCCGGACCCCGACGATGGTCGCCGGTATTTTAATTGACCCTGGCGAGTGGCCGGGAGTTCGTCTGCGATTTGGTCGCGCGCGCAGCCTGGGCAGAGGACGACGAAAGAGAGAGAGAGAAGAACACGAACAGGAGAATGAAGAAAGAGAATTGAGTAAGAAGAAAGAAAGCCACCCCAGTCCTTCGTTTCCTCTTTCACTGTCCGTCCGTTTCCTTCATCCGCGTTCTTTGTTTCTCTCGCGCAGAATCCTCTCTCCTTTTCTCTCTCCGTCTTTCATGCTCGTCCTCTCGTTCGCTCGAGGAAGCTCCACGCGCACCGCTAGAGGAGAATCAATTCGAACGGATCAGGGCCGGCCGAGGTTAAGCCTGGAATTATTAGAGAACACGCGGAAGAGATAATTGGACGTTCGAAGGCAGCCTCGAAACCCTTTGACTCACCTCGAGAAAACGTCTCCCGAGCGAGCGGAGAGTCAGCTTTCCGAGCGAACCTCGAGATCGGAGTCCGTACGTCGTGGGCACGACGATGCTGCTGCTACCTGCTGGTCGGACTGACGCCTCGCGGGCTAGCAACAGGTGCAGCAATCTACGCGGGACCTTATTGGAACACTCCGATGCTTCGGCGAAAAAATCGTCTCGAAGGGTCGACGGTGAAATATAGCTCGAATTATGTGCGGCGTGCGCCTTTACGGCAAGCTCTTTTTCGAGGCTGAAGATGTGGAAATAAGGGATTTGCTTGCTTGTTTGTTTTATTAGAGATTGTTTGTTAAAATTTGCGAAAAGTTACTGGAACGCCTAATTTCTGTCACATTTAAAATTCTGTCAAAAATTGTCAACTAATACAGTGCGAGTGTAATGACTTCGGAACACAGAAAAAATTGCAATACTTCTTTCGGTGAGAAATACTGTTCTTGAAAGAATTGCTTATAGTACCCTATTCAGAGGCTACTCATTATATAGAAAAAATAAATAACGGTAACCGCGAAAGAATCGATTTTAAACCTGCACTCACTTTCTCCCCGTACGACAAAGATTCTACTTGAGTGTACAAACTACGGCGCACACACGGAATAACATTCGAACGCTAGCACGGAACACGGAAAGTCCATGTAATCTAATTTGTAGAATAGTTTGCCGCCTGTATCACAGTGGCACGATACCGCATGTACTCAAACTCCATTAAAGCTCCCACGGAAGCTTTGAACACCTCCGCATTCTCATCGGTAGATACCGCTTTTCGAATGGTAGAGACTTTACGAGCGTATTTCGATAATTAAAGAAGGAAACAAGATTCTCCGCGTAGCTACAGAACAAACTTCCTGGAAATCGCGTGAGAATATTCGAGATGCTACAGGATCCTTCTAAAACGATCAATTTCATCATTTTTCTCATTACAGAGGGCATTTAAGTAAAAAGGATAAATTTCAATTTACTTCGAATACGATAACCACGGAGAATGATTCATTAGGAGCACCCTGTATACACGTATACAGAGTGTACGCCGCTCTTAACATCGCAGCATGCAAAAAGTGGCCCGGGTGCAGGAAGAACCTCGACAACGTTTATTGCGCGCCGCGCGCCGAACATGAAGGCAGCCTGAGATTAAAACAAACGTAATCATCACCTCGGCTCGCCACTCATTTATCCACAAATATCAGCACAGGTCGAATAAAGTTGCCTCGCACCGAGCTCCCGCGCGACAGGATCGATGCGACGAGTGACGCTGATTATTTACGGACGGATTCAGTGATAAAGTCAACGACTAACGCGACGCGCAGTCGATAATAGAAATTTCAGAACTACGAATGTGGTGAAGTACGTACCTACTTTTTTGTGGGGTCTGTCAAAAGATGTTTGCGAGAGGATAAGAGTTCGTTTATACCACGTTTTATCGTATCTAAGCTTGGATCGATGATGATTGGTCACGAAAACACATTATGGAAATATGGCGCAGTGATAAAGTCAACGACTAACGCGACACGCAGTCGATAATAGAATTTTCAGGCGCACCAAACCCATGAAATATGTCGGTTCTCTTTTTTTTTGCTCATGCCTTGTGATGTCTATCGAGCAATATCTGGGAGCCAAGAAAACATTTGGTCAAAAGATCGATTCTTGGATCGAATTTTTCGCGGCGTTTCGAACTTCTTTACCCTGTCGTCTGAGTCGCTCGCACGGGAAGGAATGAAAAATTCGTAGAAACACGGCATTCACCTGCTTCTCCCGCATTACCGGAAACCCCGACCGTCCGGCCGCCGGCATAAACAATAGAACAACGGCGTACCGCAAATCACGAAACGTGTACGGCGAACTTTTACGGTATCGCGCGTTCAGGTACTTCGAGAGATCGATTCTCCCAACGTGCTTCTCTAAGCGATGCAAACATGTAGCAAGACGACCTTGCCATTTCTTATGTACCGATGCTCCCACAATGTTCGCCGTTACGCGGATACGTGTGTGTCATTCTGCTTTCACTGTTCTGTCGTGGATAAAGATTTATTCACGACAATTATCCGAATAATTCATCGAGCTCTTCATTCCGTGGACAGATTCTTTGATACATTTTAAGAAATGTATGAATATGGAATAATGCATAAATTTTCCATATTATGCAAGTCTTTTAATTATTCTGTATTTAAGACATTGCCGGTGTCATATGTTTCTGACAGGCCAATTTTCGTGTCCAAGTGATATTACATAAAAGTATGCATAACAGATAGAACAGTATAATACGTTTGCTTGAATGATTTCAGTCGCGAGCTGTCTCATTAATGCAGGATTTTATGAAACTTTCTTTTTATGTAAGATAGTCTATACCGAGCGACTTGTAAAAGCTATCATGAGTAAAATGTCACACCACACGAATGATATATCCCTACACTGACAGCCTTTGAGTGTCAAAATGCACCGTGGCAATAAAACGTATTAACACTAGACCTACCGAGCAGTCGAAATGACTGGTACCACATGTTGCTACAACGAAGACTTTTATTGAAATATATAAATCATCCATGTATAAAAATAAATCATTCATCCCTTCATTACACTCTTCAGTGGAAGCACTCCTCTGTCGATCCCAGTTCGTTAATTTTCGAATAATCTAAGCCACTTCGGGCGATTATCGCTCTGCGCTAACGACTCACTCTCGTAACGCGCGCCATTAAAGTCGGCGCAAACTTCGTCTATTCTCCGCGCTATCAATCTCTTCTCACCTTGGCAGCCGAGATCTGGGCCGTTCCGGGTGATGTGAGATCGAAACGCAACGCTACCTTTCCATTTCTACGACGGTGGTCTTCTTCCTACCATTATTGGCCAACGCGGTCAGCAGCCGTGTTCGCACTTTGTACCTATCGACTCGAACGAGCGCGGTCTATTGACTTAGTCGTCGACGTTGACTAATGCGAAAGAATTAAAATTGCCCAACGCGAATTCGCCAGTTGGTACCGCGTTGCCAAGCACGGCTAGACACTGTTATCTTGATAGGCACGGTATTATCAGTATGTATCCGTGACATAAACACACTGCGTTATTGCTGTGGGCTCCGGCGTTGTGAAATCCAGAGAATTGAATTCCTGCGATTCTTACAGTTTCATCTAACGCCCGCACTACATAATTCGAAAGTACATGCCCGATAGCTGACGGAAGAATAAAGAAAAAAATCCGTGGACATCGACGATAACGTTTCTCGAGTCTATTCCAGGCAAGCCGGCGTAACTGTATTCACCGTACGTTCGCGCAGACAAGCGTCGATCGAAAGAGCTCGCGCCATTACAATGCCTCAATCTCCGACGCTGATTAACTCAACCCGGACCTTAACCTAGAGCCATCGGCAGTTTAAGCAGTTTTTCCGTCAGAAATGGATGGATTAATACGTTTCCGACGAAGACGTTTTCATAATGGACCACCCACGCGCGAGCGAGAGATTCATTACGGCGCCGTCTGAGAAATCATCCGTGGCATTCAAAGCGGCCGCCAAACAATAAGACAATCGGCTCTTTACCTCGGTCCCCTTCTCACGTTCACACCCACGCCAATTAATCGTGGGTCCCGGCCAGTTTCGAAAGCGCCTCATCCAGGAGAGTCGCCGTTGCGAAATGCACGAGCGATCGGCTCGTGGCGTGCGTTTCGGCACGATCTCGATCTCGATTCGAGCCTCGAACGAGCGTGACCTAACGGTACCGGCGCGCTCGACGACTGCGTAATGACGTGACGTCTTAATTATCTTTTGCAGATGTGGGCGCGGTGAACGACAGGTGCCCGGACGGTGGATCCGTGCGAGGCATGACTTTGGAGATCCGAGGAAGAGAAACTGGGAGGCCGAAGAAACGGGAGCGCGCCTCGAGGCTCGAGCGACGATTTCATGCGGTGAGCAACATGTCGCTGTCGTTTTAATTCGGGCGATACTTTTGTCAATTTCGTTCGCTACAATAACGGATTATCGCGTCTCTTTCGGGTTCATGTCGTATTGTTGAGTGGGCACGTGGTAGGTAAGGATTCGGCGGGTATAGAATCCGCAAATGATATAATTTCAGCTTTATAAATTATATTCTGCTTGTGCCATTTATTTCGATCACAATTAACATGCTTGATACATTATAAACTTTCCGTTCTCTCACGCGCTTTTAGGACCATGCCTCCTTTCTCTACTAGCTTCCTCTTTAATCTAACATAGCTTCGGCATATCCGCCGGGAGCCGGCAATGTTGCCAACCTAATAATACTGAGCATGCTGGCAAACTACTTAAAACAAAAAACTTTCTTACACGTATTAATACCGAAACTACAATAGTCGGCGCAGCAGGTCGAAAACTATTTCCGTCGGCCGTGCACAAGAAACGCGCACTCCGGCCACGCCTGCGTTTCAGATTTTGCAACTCTCTCTCTCTCTCTCTCTCTCTTCTCTCTCTCGTATCTCGCCCTCGCACGACTCGCTCACATTGAAAACGGAAGATCAACCTCGCCGTTCGCCGGACAACATTGTCGCGCCAGACTCCAGAAGTCCAGAGCAGTAGCAGTAGTAGCAGCAGCAGCAGCAGGGAATAGCGATCAAAGATACAGAGAGGACAATGTAAGCGTATGCGCGTATCTACTGCATGTATACACGTACGTACGTACGTACCAACATGCGCCACTTTTACCTTCGGCCCGCAGCGCACGAGAGATTAGCATTCACTGTCACGAGCATAAATTGGCATTATGAATTCCGAGCCCGGCCGTGTAGGCGACCGTGCGGGAAATCGCACTTGACAAATGTCGTTACGCCGCGCGGTGGCATCGTTTATTCGCCTTTTTTTTCCCCCCACTTTCTTCGGTCCTCGCCGTTCTCGCTGGCCGCAGCGCGGAACGCTCAGGCTAATTGGCGATAACGTTAACGATCGCGTTATGCAAAGACGCGGTTGCTCGTTTGCGCTCCTTGTTTTATAGTCGATGCGCCGATGACAGCTTCGTCAGAAGGCGTGTATGCTGATTTCGGAGAGAAACGTTGTGTGGAGAGACTGTGAAGGGAATGCGGAGTGTGTGTGTGCTGAGTTGATTATGAAATTGAAATTGAATCGTGAAATATTGTGTAAAAACGATTACAACTCCCCTGGAAACATTGTTCGAAGACAGGAACAACAGTGAATTTTCGATACAAGCCTGATTCTACCTTGGAGCAAACATTGCTCATTACATTGCACAAAGAGACCGCGCCACACGAACAAACTAGCACCGGAAAGGACCGATAACGAGACAAGACAGGACGAAATTCGATTAAGCCGCGCACGTCGTGCTCGTATCAACGGGAAACATCCGTGTCGTTACGCGTCGTGTGCACGTCGACTGTCATAAGTATCCCTCGTGTTCCGCTCGTCGACTAATGCACCCCGTTAGCCGATGATTTATTAACTGGCCGCGAAAGGACATTAATTATTTCCCTCGGCGGTGCTATTAATGAGGGAGCAGTCGAAGCACGAGAAAGCGAGAAGGACGCAAATGCAAACACTGAAGAGTCCTGGCTTTCCGTATATATCGACGCGCAACCCTGCCAATCGGTCGGCGCTCTAATTACAACGTGGCCATTAATTTTATTAAATGCAATCTTTAAGTGCCACTTAGACGAGAAAGAGCGAGCGCGCGCGCACCGTCAGAACTGACAATTAATTACCCGTCATGAATCAACGCGGCCTTCGTGAATGATACGCCGTTTTATGATGACGTCTTCGGTGAGTGCCGTTCATTACTGCGGAAGGAGCTCGCGGTCGTTTTGGTCGAACGTGACGATTCGCGCAGATGACAGGCATCGAGGCGGGCTTAGAAATAATAATGGACTTCGATGATAGACTCGTGACGTTTAGATGGGACATTGGGTGGGCGCGTGACATTTTCATTTTGGTCAAGTAAGAAGCGAAGCATAAGCGAAACAGGTATTGTATCGAAGTAACTTTTAAACTTTGTGCCAGTTTTCTGAATTCTTTGACGGCCAATTTTTGTAATTCGAATCTCTCACTCGGGTAATAATTGCTCGTTACTCGCAACATATCATTCCGTATGAATCGTTATTCGAGTACATTTTTATTCCACCGTTACTCTTGTTTTATTCGTTAACCGACTAACATTTTGCCCAGCACAGCTACGGTCTAACGCGGGATCATTCCGTTTCGATTCCATTCAATCGCCTACTTTATTGACGACAACGAGGCATGAGAAAACGGTCGCGGGTCGCGCGTGAAACCGCCAACTTTGTTGTGGACAATTGAGCATGAGAAAATATGCGAATGCGCGGGAGAAGGAAGTCGGACAGGCGAGAACCGCGCAGTTTCGCACAGCCACGCAATCCTCGGCGAAATTTATGACGCGAGAAAGAAACATCGGCCACGATGTGGCTGAATTCCTATTCGGATATTGAATAAAATGCAACAAACGACGAATACAATTTTATTCATTTTATCATACACGATTCTATCTTTGCCACAGAGCAGTTATCTAAAGTCGTGCCTACGAATATAAACTCTCAGAATAATACCCTACTACTTCGTTGCCACGAATGACGAACAATTAATACCCAGAAAAAATATTCAGTCATCTCGAACGAACGATTCTCCGCAAAAATTCCGCTAAACAACGACCCGTCGCACGAGCCTGCTCCGCGTCATTCACACGTCATTCTAAACTCGCCTCAGTTGCCACCATAATAATAATCGTCGATGCGGCAACGGTCGCGGCGCACGACAATATAATTTATCGCCGAGTGAAATACTGCGCTGCCAAGCCGGTAATAGAATATTTTTGCCGCGCACGAGCGCGGTGCGTGGTCAGGAAAGAAGGCTAAGGTGACGGCGAGAGGGAGAGGTCCGCGGTGAAAGAGTGATTTCGTGCGTTCGGAGTGCGAGCAAAGTGCATTCACCGGATTGTGCGCTGAAAGGGAGAGTGAGAAAAAGAGAGAGAGAGAGAGAGAGAGAGAGAGAGAGAGTGAGAGTGTACACACAACGATCGAGGGGGAGAAAAAGAGAGACGGAGCTGCGTGACCTTTCCCAATGCTCGGAGCCGGCAGGTGGTGGTACTGAATGATCGACAAAGGATCGGCCATCGGGGTTGATTGCGAATGCTCTTGCGCAACGTCCCAGGTGGATACACCTGCGATCTGCATATCCTATGCGGATACGTTCCCGACCCCGCGCCACAGGAATCTCGACGGTGTCCAGGGAAATTTCGTAAGCCGCGCCCGATGCCGCGATAAACTTATCGAGAGATCGCTCGCGTTGGTTCGGAGTAAGTGCGATAACGTGCGGTCATTTGGAGTAATGGTTTGGATTTGTTTTCGGACGTACGTGGGGAGCACTGTGAAATGTCAGGGGAAGGTGTGCTGAATATGGAGTATTGGGATGCGGGACATGTAAAAAGTCCAGAATGTAACGATGCCTCTATTGTTGAAATGAATAATAGATGGATGTTCAGTGTTCGTAGAGCAGTGAACACACTGGATGTTTCTGGTTATCAACCTTCTTGCGCCAGTACACCACCGTGAAGAGCGACAAGGCCAAGTTCCACTGAGTTTGTTGCTCTCGACCTGTCCCTTTCTAATTATCGCTAACAAGGCATAAATGTTTGGAACTAATCGGTCAACAATCGATGCCCAGGTGTACTTATTATCTCGGCAAAGGCTCTTGAACTTACGTGTACGTCGGCATGTGTATATTCATCGGCATTCGCATATGTGTGTATGTGTGCGCTTGTATAAACAGATACATGGAAGTTGGGTAGTTTGCTTCGTGACGTGTGCTAAATATGCTAATTGTTTGGGAATATTTAAGTGCACTTTACTGTCAACAGGGCAGACACTATTACAGTACATTATGTAATGTACACTTTCCGTTGTACGAGGAGGTATTATTTCGAGTATCGCGTTTGCTGTCATGCGGTACTATATTTAACTGCTCAACAGAATTTCTTTGAGAATAATAAGTACGAGAGTATTGCTGGTGCTAGTGTACAATCGGCAAAATTAGAAGTTTGAAATTTGAAATTCCTAAATCACATGTTTCCTATGAACACTGGTACACATTACATATACGTAAAAGAGAAATTAACCTTGTCTCAATCATTAACAAATATCCATTTATGCTTCTATTCATAATGCTACTATACCATGTAACAGCGAACCGCAAAAAAAAAACCATTAGAACCATGAAATGCCTAGCTTCCTTCGAACACCAGCGTGCATTACAGCCGGCGTTATATACATATATGTATTATACATAGATGTATAAGATGCGCCACCAGCGTCATGATCCTGGCACGCCACCATTGTTCCACGATATAATAGAGCGTCGTCGGGGGCCAATGCGAATTGGATCCCGTGGATTCCGTAATGAGTCCACGTGAGATTTCACGTCGTTCCAGACGCCAGACGAGCTCCGACGCTCCTGACTTCTCCCTCGAAGGTTGCCCGCATCCGAGATCCTTATCTCGGCGTGTCTGACATTTGACATGCGGCACGTCGCTCATCCCGGCTCGCCGCTCTTATAAAGGGACACGATCGCAGCGCCATTTTTGCGGCGCGCCAGGCTACCGCGAGTCGCACGAAAAATAGGAGACTCGCAATCAGATTCTGCCGGCGGTATTGAGATCGTCATTGAAGATTGCCGGTGGCGAGTACTAGTGACGATGATTTATGCGTGCATCGGTTCTTTCGAGGGAGCGGTT
>OZ012654.1:4447549-4629079 GCA_963942575.1 Priocnemis perturbator
CAGAAAGCCGTGGAACAGGACGCTTGAGGGCGGCGGAAGGTGGTGTGGAGCAGTGTTACTCAAAGTGAGGTCGGTGGATCGGTCAGTGTAGAATCTGTTGTTGGGAGACAGATGAAGATAGTAGACACGTTGTCGAAGGTTTTCACTTTGCTCGGCACGATAGAAGTTGTAGGCAAGCGCTGAAGTCATTGTGTGAAGCTGAAATCTTAATGCTGAATGATCATGGTCATCATCTTCATATTAAAGAATTTATAATCTGCATTCTTAGGACTAGAACGAGCGAACCGTCGAAACAACGAGTTTGTCATGTCGCTATAATGAAGGATGTTTGCGCATTTTTATATTGCATCGAAATAAATGTACATGCACGTAAAAGTGTAAACGGTTCAAAGGAAAAGTCTTCGTCGAAGCAGAATGTCGAGCCCGTCATTCTCACGGCTCGAGCGTTCTATTATTAAACGAATTGAGAAGCGCTGGCCGGGAGGTTAGCAGGAGCGGAACCAAAGCCGAGAAGAGAGCGAGAGTACGAGCGGGAGGAACAACTCGGCGGAACATTGGAACGGAACAGTACGGAACGATAAATCTAAGCTGCAGCGTCCATGTTTTGCGCATTCGGTTGGCTAGCGTCCATAAATTCGCCCCGGCATCCTATATCTTCGCACGGGGTGGGCTGCGAGCCGCCTTTTAAGCCGCGCTCGCGACCAGTGTTGTACGTTCCTTCAGGCCCGTCACGTTTCTCTTCTTCGCTCGACTCACTTCTATCGCGAGAACGAAAGCGGAACGGCTTCTTCAGGGATACAAAAGAGAGGGAGAGAAGCGGTAAGAAAAGAAGAAGGAGGAATAAAGATAGACAGGACGGAACGATAGAGGCAAGGGAAGGATGTTAAACTTGGGGCAAGATGAGGTAGAAGAAGGAAAGAAATGGGACGGATCAATTTTGAAAGTGGGCTGAGTGAACGAAAAAAAGCAGATGACGAAATGTGTGTATATGGGACTGTAGTGGGAAGAGGGATAGAGACGGGAAGAATAGAAAGCTAATGTATGGGACGGAAGTGAGAAGATGAAGAGAGGGGTAAAGATATAGAGGAAAGAAATTAAATTAGAATGAAGATGGAAAGGATAAGCGATGAAGTAAACGAGATCCGAAGAACAAAAGCATCGAGAGATGAAGAAAGAGACGAAGAAATATATTTCGTGCGACAAGAAAAAAATACACATTACCGTGTTTCCGACGAAAATCGAGAGAATCCGAAAATCAGCAGGTGATAGAGTGAACGCGAGCGAGAGAAAAAGAAGAAGAAGCGTGAAAAAGGTGCCGCGAGAAGAGAATCGTGCAAAATGGCGGGTCTCGCACGTCGTACGTGCTCTTTAGACCCTAGACGACCGGAAGGGCTCGCCAGAAAGGGATATATCCCTTTCAGCGTGCCGAGGGCACGTCTCTCAAGACGGAATTTTAAGAGCTGCAGAATAGGACTGCGATGCGAATATGCGGACCTTGGTCTCCATCTCGCTTTGTGCCACTCGCCCTCGCACTCCCTACCCTTCTTCTTCTGCCCCCTCCTCCTTTCCTCTCGCCTCGCCACCTCTCGCTTTACTCCCTTTCTTCTAGCGTCGGGTCTAACGACTAACGAGAAGAAATCGCTTAGACTTTTTCCAAGACTTTTACCTCGATTCCTTTCAACACTTCGCGTCCTCTTTCGCGATCGTGCGCACGATTTCGAAGCCAATGCCGTCGAATTTTACGGTCCGCTGGTAACGCGTTGCCCAGGCTGAAACTCGATCGGTCCAAGTCGCCCACGGAGTTCGCAGTAAGTCAAACGCCAGGCAGACGCTGTCGGCGGAAGCTGTTCCGATTGCTGCCCGCGAATGCCGGCGAGAATTTCGCGGCAGTCGGTCGCGTTCAATGTTCAATGTCGCCTCTCGTTCTGGCGACTTTTTAATTACTTCGCCCGCGTCCCGCTGAAAGGTGTGCGAAATTTCGCAGAAACTTTCGGCAGCCGTTCGCCGCTATCCGCTCTTCAGTTTTTCATAATTCCGACTGTTGAACTTGCTCATTTACGGCTCCGTTGTGTGCGATTTTTTTTAAATAGGAAGGAGCGTATGAGTTAGGTGCGGCATTAGTTCAATTTTACATACCATTTAGTATCACGACGTGGGCCGTTGAATCAATTGGTAACAGCGAGTTGTAATAGAATTGTTCCAGTGCCGTTAAGTAATATTAACGATCCTTGGGCCGGGTAAAGAGACATATTTCTCGGTCTAACCGGAATACCTGAAAAATATGAAAAACTGTACGATGCTGCACGCGAGTTCACACAAGATCACAATATTGAAACGAAGACGTACCGATAGAATTTCCAACGAAACTGCATCATTCGGCTGAGAACAACGACGATGAAGAATCGACCAACGCTCCTCGTGAATAAAGATCCTGTAATAAGAATCACGGAATTGTTAATAAGATTTATTTAGAGATGGCGTTTTGCAATCAAATGTATACTGCAAACACTAATTGCAAATCACATTTAAGTTGCACAAAGTACAGATACATCGATAGTGGTCATATACACTCGTCCTTGCGATGGCGGTATCAATCAAAATCGACTCATTTATTTCGTGACTCTGATTACAGGGTCTTTACTCCTAAGATTCTAACAACGTCCTCGCCCGTTGAAATCGTTAGACCTGCTAAAGATAAATCTTAAATCTCTGCCTAACGAGATACCGTATTGCTCTCGCGGCTCGTGGACCTGCAGCCCTGCGGGTCGGATTAATAATTCCTCGCTGTTTGCCCTGCCGTGCTTCTCTT
This sequence comes from Priocnemis perturbator, assembly GCA_963942575.1. Taxonomy (NCBI): domain Eukaryota; kingdom Metazoa; phylum Arthropoda; class Insecta; order Hymenoptera; family Pompilidae; genus Priocnemis; species Priocnemis perturbator. Next base: position 4,450,359 of record OZ012654.1, read on the forward strand.
CTACTCGTCGCGTTCTTCGCCTTCTTCCTGCTAGCAAACTCGACGCCACTACTCGTCCGGCAAGAAAAAACATCGTCTTAATTCGGCATTACGCGTACCCTCTTTTCGTTCAGCCCGGCCTGGCTTAGTGCAGGCATTTACGTCGGCCAGGGCCATAGCGTGAGGATTCTGCAGGATATTGTAATCTTTTCTTTTTTTTTGCTTCGTCGTCGGCGAAAAAGCCGGCATGCAAATTTCGACGGTCTTCCCGATTGTTTTCGCGCTCGTTATCCTACTCCCACTTCCGTTTAGGGTGGAACGTATTTTTCATTGCACGGTTTCTTACTTCAACTTTGCGAGGCGGAGGTTTTTATTGGGTTAACGGTTGTTATTTTAAGTATGCAGATATATCTTGTATTGAAATCAGGATGGGGGCTAGTTTATACGATGGTCCGTCAGAAAATGGTGTGTCAACGATTATTTTCAGTTCTGCTTTGTACATCACCGAAACGCGTGACGTAAAAACGAAATCCGTCACATTTGCCAAATACGATTAAACTAGGAAGTTAATAGACACGGACTGCGTGACGTCATACAATTGGAGCTAATTTGCAACCGGAAGTAATGAGGCAACGGGATATTGAATGAATGCGACAAATTAATGTCGCGTCAATACGAAATCATAATAATCCGCAATCGTCAACATGCGACTACACGCGTCCGCACAAAACACTTTCAAATCACGATCGCGTCAATCGCATTAATTAACTTACAGCCCCGGACAAATATTCGGCGCCGATCGAACAAAATGCCGGATACGTTCGGTGGAAGCGTAAAGACGAGGTCTCTAATTACGAAATTGGACTCATTGGTTCGCGTTTATCGCGTTAATTGTGGTGATCTAATTAAAAAGGCTCGCCCGAAGAAACGGTTTCATTAACCTGAGAGTCTCTGTTTTGTCGGTTGGCCTCCGACTCCTTTCGTCACCGTTTCTTCCCTACTTCGGATTAACGAACTGTCCTTCATTGACTCCGTTTTGCTGCAGGTGCAACATACAGTTCGTTGCAATGCGTTAATGCTGCATACAACCAATATTCGATTGAGGGTAATAGTGCAAAAAGATTAAATACAAGAATTATTTTTCGAAATCTCTTAAGAAAAATGTGCAGAGTGTTTCATAATATGCAATATTATATATTCTGTTTAATAATATCCAATTGTGTCATGAGTTGGCTTCGGGGAAGAAGAGTAAATTAAACGTAACAGTATCGGCGAGAAAAGATTGGATATGAAATTTCAATATTGATTGCTGAATGTGTTACATCATTTCCATTGTTTCGTAACATGGAAATGTAGGTTATGCAAAATCGTGGGGTGAGATCATCATCGTTAGTCTCTATAGGGTGATCACTGTATTTGATTCTTCAATTTGTTACGCAATGGAATCGTAAGTTCGGAGATATATTCAGGTTTATGATACTTATTCCGTAAGACGACTCTACTTTGAATACATAGTACAATATGTAGGACACGATACTATTCGAAGAGATACTCTTAACACGGAATTTCTGACGTTTCGAGACTGACATATCCAGGTTACAGGTTCAGACATTACAATATGACTCACGTAACTTTACACTCCCCGAACATAAAACGACATTATCCATGACGCGGCCAGGACTCGGTAGAATAGACCCACACGGCCAGTCACGTGTAAAATTCAACATTGTTTTACAATTTACGAATCCGTCGCTTCGTCGAAGCGAATATTTACGTCAGACCGTCACGTACAAGCGACACCTCCAACGACCCAGCCGCGTTCGTTACTCCAGCGAGTGGACGTCGTGCGTCGAAGCGTTAATCCAATTAGAAGAAGGGACGAGAAGAGAAAAGAAGCGTTCCAGCGAAGCGGAGCCGCGTTTCATTACTTTAAGAGTCCGGGACCGTCTTGGCGGGCGCCTCTCGACGCTTGACCGTCCCGACGACTTAGAACGAGATCCTCCGGCGACTCATTTGTATCGGCAGCCGCTTTTCCGCGCCGTTTAATCCCGGTAATGCAAGAGAGAACGCGCGCTCGCTCGAACGTTCGCCGACGATTTTACGGCGACACCTTTACGCACGCCCGTTCCCCCTCGAGCGACGTTAAGTTAGTCCGCGGTCACGGAAGGAATTGCATTTGAAATTGTAATGCCGACGGTCGGAGCGGGGCCGGACTGCGAACATTTACACGTCGAATTACGTTTCTCGCGCGACCTCGCCGGCGATCGCTCTTCGTGATTTCTCGTTTGGCTTCGCGACGGGAGCAGCGGAATGTGCGTCGGGTGCGGTCTTTCGTGAATTGATGCTTTGGGGGAGAAAGAAGTATGAGGAAGGATGAGGATGAATCGGGAGACGTTCGGTTCGGTGCTGTGGGGCGAAGGTGGGAAGTGAGAGGGTGATTAGAAATGGCCTGGAAAGAGTATGGAAGTGTGCTTTTGTGAGGGGTGGGGGTCAGGCTTTTAACACGTGAGGACAAGTAATTTACGTTGCTGTTAACTACGTAATTACGCACTAGTCAATTGTCATTACTATACGTATAAGTTGGACGAAATAAAATGTTTGATCTCGATGGATGTTATAGTTCGAAATCATAGACTTTTCTCGTCATCTTCCTTTTGCGGCGTACCTTAAGAAACATTCATCCCTTAGACCCTCGTCACGTTCTTAACCACCGCTGATCCTCTTAACCGCTCGCCGCTCTTGTCAGCGACTACATCACATTATTTTGTGCACTACAGCTAAGTTCTCCCGACTCGTCGCGTGGTCGCCGTTTAATCGCGCTTCTAATCCACCGACGTGATCGAGACTCCTGGTTAGACGTCCCGCCGGATTACTTCGCTAGATTAATCGATCAGTGGCATGCGACGCCGACGTCCATTATCGGCACGCGGAAATCGTTATCAGACGCCATAATTGGCGTTATTAGAGCGACAGTTTTATCTGACGATGAAGAATCGATTTGCCTCACGATGTTTGCTTTTATGCGATGCGGGCATGAACTGTGCATTTCAATCGAATTCAATCGTACGTCGAACGCTATCGACGTTGATTCATCGTTACATACAGCACGCTTAATGAAGACACAATATTTTTCAAAATCAGTAATATTTCTCTGGAAGATGAGCTTCGGATTACATGAATTCCTTTGATTTTACACGTTACCACGGAATTATCCACATTGTCTCCAGAAGCGTTTTCGAGAAATCGTTGGTATTTTCGGCAAATTGTGCAGCGTGAATTCCTGGTTAATTTCATTCCCTTAAAATCCAAGAATCTTGAACGTTCCAAACTTCCACTGTCGCAGTATGACATTTTAATCATTCCTCCTCCGCGGCCGCGCTCTCGTGCGCAAATCGCATTTGTTTCGATTAAGCGCTCGAAAGCGCGGAATATCGAAGACTTTACGAGAACGTTTTATGGAGAATATGTCCGTGACAGGACGGATCCTCGATAGAGTTAACAGCCGACGAGCGAGCGGGATCCTCCGAGTCTTTTATCGTCGCGACCCGTTTCCAACTTGTCGCATTCCACCGCCGCGCAACGATTGTTCTTTCGCGTATTCCGCGGCTCGGGAATGCCAGCGGTTAATGCCGACTTGGTGACCGTAACTTTATACTGCCGCGCGGTATTCGCAGGAAAAGGCGTCGTATTAGCCATTTCAATGGAGTCGGATCCTGGAACGCCGCAACGATCATTACGCGCCGCTGGAATTTCTTTTCACCGAGATTCACGCTGTTGCACTAATTTTGCTGCGAGAGCTCGCGACACGGGAACGTATGACTCAATCCTGGGAAAATATGTTTATTTTCATCAGCGACGAAATTGGTACAGTTTCGGACGATAATTATATTTTGTACTATTATAGATCAGAGTATCCACACAAGTAATCCACAGAAATTATATTCATATTAATACTTCTGTTGAGAATCGTGGATAAAAGATCGAAATAATCTTCACATTCTTTGGAATATTCAATATGAATTCATGATAGGACTTATAATTCATGAAAGGACGATTATGGTACAGTTTCGGACGATAATTATATTTTGTACTATTATAGATCAGAGTATCCACACATGAAAAAATTCCACAGAAATTATATTCATATTAATACTTCTGTTGAGAATCGTGGATAAAAGATCGAAATAATCTTCACATTCTTTGGAATATTCAATATGAATTCATGATAGGACTTATACGAAGATCTCTGAGAGAAATAGAAAAAATAGGGAAATTTGTAGTAAGAATGCTTGTAAAAATGGTAAGCAGCTTCTTACGTCGGGTACGTTGGTTTCTATTAAAAATTCCTAAAACGTCTTTGCGGTATCTGCACGGAGATACCCGGTCCGTTGGCTGAAAATATTAAGACCCAATTTCTGTGTCACAATCCGCAAGAGGCCTGGTAACCCAGCTGGCATTCTGCCAAGACCGAACCCCAAGGATACCAGACACGAATTCACTATCTAGCGAAATTACTTCGCACTGCATACAGAATAGCCCATCCGCAACCTGCTAACGTATTCAAGAGGACAGAGGCGAATTCTAATTCCACGGTCCGACGAAATTTTATAGAATATAATTCTGATATTTGCTCGAGTCGTTCGATCGCAAAGTTACGAGGTGTCAAACTTTCGCCATAAAGCCACCAATATGTGCTTTCTTAAATTTCCGCGCAGAATTCTGGCTCAATGATGGATCAATCGTAGAACCTGTCCATCAGGATTTCATTTTCTGTCAAAATTAAGACATCCAACAAATTGTTATAGTACAGAATTCTGACGTTTATTAGAATCGTCCGATCGACGATCGTCGAAGACGCAGAATAACGAGAAGTAAAACTGTCCCCACGGCTTCCGCAATTGGCAGGAAGCAAAGTGCGTCCATTCAAGCTCCCGCGCGGAATCGTGCGGGCAAATTGCGTGTGCACCGTGACCCGCGCCATTTCGCGATTTACGAGCGGCCGACGTGCGTCGCATGAACCGACGCTTTTCCAACGTAAGAAACGTGCCGCGCGACGTCACTGTCGATATTGCACGTGCCGCGCACGTACACAGAAAATGTATCGCCGCGCGGCACTCATATTTGCGAGAGCATTCCTACGTATACGAGAATTCGTTACCTGATCCCGATAATCGGTGCACAACGGACTCTGTTCAACCAAACTGTTCTCCGCTCTTTACGTCATACCCCAAACTCTCTACTAAAATCCGCAGCTTCCCGTTCTCATCCTCCAGTCTACTCGAACGACTGCGTTTAGAAACAATCCGGCCGAATGGGCTGCAATTTTCACGCATTTTTAGGAATCGCACCTGTCCGAAGTCGTTCACGTACGCCACGCCGTATCCGCGAAACTAAATTACCGCAATGCGCACTCTGCCCGTTTCCTTTGTCCGTTGTTACTCGATTCAAACGTGCCTCGCATAACGTTTGCCACCCGCGCCTCGCTTTTCGCCGTGGCTTGTCGCCGCGGAATTTGCAATCAGATTTTCGCCTCGCCCGGCCGGACGAGGGTGGGTCTTGGGCGACCCGCGGTCAGCTGTTGGCCTGCCTCTTAACGTCGAGTCTCGTTAACCGCTTTAAAATTCGGCGAGCCGGAATTTGTGTCACGTCCGGAGTCGTTATTATCATCGTCGGGAACGTGGAGCGCGCCGCGCGGAATAGAAGATTAAAGTGCAAGTGAGTTGACGGCAAGCGAATTCATACAGTTGCGGAACATTGTGAATTACGAAATGATCGTTCGGTCGACGAATTCAATATCTAAAGACTTTTGTGGGAGTGCTGTTTTTTGCTGGACGTGAAGCATCGTGTCGGTTTTAATGGAAGTGTGCTTGCTTCAATGTTTCCGTGGGAGATGGGTGAAAATTATCGAAGCGTGAACCGGTCGATTCGGGTCAATCTTGAAAGTTTCGCTTCTTTTAATAAAACGGCCACGTTGTAAAGTGCAGGAAATTTAAAGTCACTATTTGAAGATACTCGGCTCGGCGATAGATTTGAACTTTGACGAAACAGGACCTTATCAGGACCACAGTTAATTACCGTCTTCGTCAGGATCGTCGTGGAAATTGGGCCCGATAGGATCGGCCCTCATTCTTATCCAAAGACACGATCGTCGGATCCGAGGTTTTCGGATATCCTGAATGGAATATCGATAAGGCTCCTCCCTCTCGCCGCTCGCCAGCCGCCCACGCGCACACTTTCACGTAGTCGTCGTGTGTGCGAGCGAGGCCGGCTCGAGACGAACCGGATCGCCTTTGCATTTATATTGGTTCCTACTGCCGAACCTACCCCCTCCCACCCCCCAACTTAAACCCGCCCCTACCCGCTACGTCCGCTCGTTTCGTCTGCGAAACACGTGGTACTTCCCTTTGGTTTTAAAAAGAAGGACGAAAATTTCGCCGCGCACGGCCGAGCGCTTCCTTGGAATTCTGATGCCGAGGATCGCCTGGACTACTTGTCCTGTACAGAGCAAGGGTGGTCGTTTAAATTCTTTTGCCATTTCGAGCCCTCATTATAAGCGCGCGACCCGTGGTGCGGGGGTGGGGGTGGGAATCTGAATCTATTAGATCAGGCTTTGAGTGGAGCTGCATGAATGAGTAATGTTCTTTCGTTTGCGTAGATGGGCTTCTACTTTTTTGTTCAAGTTGTATGTGTACTTTCCAGCTCTGCGCGAGACGTATTTTTACTCGTTACGCTATGGGAATTTACTCGTGTAATAGGAATAAGAATGAATTGGGCAGGGAGTTGAAGCGTCGGTGCATTCATCACGTCAAATAAAGATATCTTAAACGTTCCAGCAATACCAACGGAACTTCACCACTCGCAACACTTTTAATTCCCATTTCCAATATCACGCGACGCGGCAACGTCGGTCGTTTCGCTCATTTCGTCGAACGCTAAGAAACGAGAGCAGGAGGAAAATGAAAGGCTATAAGAGAGAAGTGCGGCGTATGATTTTCCACGACACTATTCCGTGACGCTTCAAAGGAGCCTCGAAAGGACCGGATCCTGCCGCGGCAGTAGCGTCGGAAAATGATCCTGTCAGGGCCATTAGCGTATTTTCTCGAATTTAAATATTCATGCCGCGAATGCTTGCCGGGGTACGGAAAAATGCGCTTTCGGAATGGCCCGGAATCGCGATTTCGTTTTACTTTAACCCACGCGAAAAGCCGTAGAAATCCCGCTGCGCGGATCATTGCAACGTGTGCGAGAAGAAAAGAGGTGGGAGAAAAAAGCGTCGACCGACTAAGTCCCGCCCGTTTCCTTCGCTCGCGTCTTTCGCGCTGCATGCGAGTCGAACGACGTACTGCGGCGCATTTTCTACCTTCGTACTTTCTTCGTCGTTAATAGCGATTAAGCGGGCCGTTTTCCATTGCGAGAGTTCTCTCGGAATCGTTTGAGCGTAATCCGAAGACGCTTTCGGATGCAGTCGTTTGCTGTTGCGATTCGGAAAATATGGGAATAAATGTATGTGGCATGATATTGATAGGAACTTAGGCGCGCCTTTAGTATACATGAATCCACGAAAGAAAGAGGCTCTGCCGCACGGACTGCGTTTCGTGCTTCGCGACGAAGTTTTGCCGGGACATAATACAGTTGTAGGACTTTTTTCCCGGAATTTATGGTAAGTGCCACCGAGATAACCTAGGACGCGCTTATCCTCTTTCGTGGCCCACCTGCTCACGAAACACAGCAATCTGGGCATGCTGATCTCGCGCTCTAAATAGTCGAAACGACGAGCAAAACGGATCCTTGACACGCCCTCGCGGTTCTTCTTCTTTATCTTCGATTTATCTTATTGGATATTCGTCTTCTTTATTGCCGCCTCGGACGGCCGAGCCGCGGTGGGCAAAATCTTGATCGTCGATGGCGAGTGTGGCTGTGGCTCAGTTTTAGGAACGCGTGTAATTGGCCACTGGCACGCGGCACGTTTATTTTCGGCGAAAATAAAGAACGTCTTTGAGTGGCTTTGGTTCAGGGGTGCGGAGTTGTTGGGTGCGTTGAGGTTTTTTGTGTGACTTAATTGGATCGTGGCACTTGCCGTGCTTCGGCACGGACCGGGACAGGATGGCGACTGGTTCAAGATATCAAATGTGTGTGAATGATGCAGATTATTGAACGTAACAGAACGTACGAATTTGGATGACCGTACGGTTGAGTTGTACTACTGAAATCAGGCAGTGTACGTGAAACGCCTTCAACTTTAAGAGTCAATCCAATTCATTGAATTAGGACTATTAAACCTCGGACACCCGACTGAAAAATCAGACACGCAATCCCACGATGGGTCGTTCATTTAAATTCATAGACATTTTATTTGTATAGATTTATGTGAGACGAGGACCTCAAAGTAAATTCAACGCGTTATAAAATACTGACGACCATGTCTCAAAAAAAGTTATAAACAATTTATAAACAACTTATTAACAATCGTAAAATACATTGCCTACGTCGCTACAATGCACGTAAGCAAAAATTTTAATTTTGTAAAAAATGTGAACAATTTCCAAACAAATTGTCAACGTTTAAAATATAGTGCAACGTCGCTAAAATGTAGGTAGGCGAAAATTTTTATTTTGCTCAAAAAATGGGTTGACGATCTTCAGGCTTCGGGTCAAATTGACCCATCGTGAGTATCCGAGAGTTAATTACTATAATACTCAAGTACTAAAGCATTCAAAATTATTCCCAAACATCGACATAATAGAAACCAAAAACAAAAAAAAAAACCACCACGATCACTTTCAACCCCACCATCCGCACGTAGAGCTTCGATATTCTCTTTGCCACGCAACGTGGCCGCTGGCCAGTCGCAGTTCCGGAAGCAGCGCACGCGGCAGGCCGTCGGATTGGCACGATGCAACGGACGCAAAGGTTGATGCGCTTTTGGAATGGCAAAGCCAGGAGAACGGAGCCCGGGCCGAATACCGCGCCGGCATTTGATCTCGAGCGCGTTACCGAATAATCGGCCTGCGCATACCTATAGACGGGCCCCTTTCTGAACGGAAGGCGCCGCGGAGGGGAGCGGAGAAAGAGAAGCGCGCTTTAATTAATCCGTAAACAGACGGTCCGTGCTTCGGTCGTATCAATGGCGCCGAGATTGCCTCGCCTTCGAGAAAATTTCGCGCTCCGGAATCTGGCGGGCGTCGAACGGACTGGAAGCGAGGGCTTCTAGGGATTGTTGAGCCTGTTCGGTGAATCGATAAATGTAAAGGTCGTTTTTGAGGGCTTGCTAAGAAATGAGGGTTCATCCTTTTTAACGGGCTTCAAAGAAGAAGAAATTTTTCTATTCGGCATCGTTTTTTTATTTTCTTCGGTGCATATTTTTTTGTTTCCAATTGGCGTAGTGCTTGAGAAGTAGTGCTAATTATGTCGTCGTCGATTAATCAGCAGGACACTTTTGTAATTGATAACTGAGTTCGTTCGAAGTTGAAGGCAACGTACCGTGCGCATGGCAAACTTGATTTTCTTTTCGTTAAAGTGCTCTTATGTTTCGCGTTCTCCGAAACATCTATTACGTTAACAGTCTATCCTAACTTAATCGACTCATTCAGCGTTAACCCAATAAGCCGCCCGACTTCCCGTCGAACTTCGTACTTTCAATTTTAGCCAGGCGCAATTTCCAAATCTGGCGCCTTGCTTTAATGCACACTCTGAGCGTCGTCGCAGTTATAAGCGAAGGCCCAATTTCATTTACGCTTATGAAACTCTGTCGTGCGCGCGACATCGGCTTTCAATGCAGCGTGTGAGAAAGGAGAGGAGTAAGATAGATATAGGACGTGACAAAGAGCGTGACTGAGAGAGTGAGATAGAGAGAGAGAGACGATGAAGAAGAGAACGTCGCGATTGAAACGGAGGACAACAAGCAGCATTTATCCAGTCACGCGATTAAAAGGAGAAGCTGAACCCCATTAAACGCCGTGTTATAGCTCGTTTAAACGGTGAATCGAGTTTCCTCGGTCGCGTCAAAGCATTAACGAACCGTACATCGCGACGAGCCAGTATTAATCGCATGATTAAAGTCGTGACGTTCGGAGCACGCGGCGAATCGCGGAATTTCTGTCGAACGGTATGAATAATTGCGCGCGAAATATCGGCACGGTAATTAAGTACGGCTGATAGAGGGATGGGACGAGGAATGAACAAATGTTAAATGTGAGAGAGTGGACTTGAGAAGAGTTTATTCATTTAATTATTGCAAAAATGGACTGAAAATGATTAAGGAACGCAAAAACAGCAGGCAAGAAAGATATACGAATATACGAAACTAGGTTAAAATCGTCACTGTCATTTTCTCGTTCAACCAAGAAAGCTCTCGAATCAGCCTGAAAAGGCACATGCAAAACTGAAATGGAACCAACGCCAACACAATATCCTCCGAATCATATCGGACAAAAAAAGTTAAAAAAAAAGCACAATTTTTCATTCAACCAAAAAACCTCCCCTACTCAAAGCCCGATTCCTGCGCCGCTCGTCAGGCGTGTGCTCAGCCACGCCTGTTATTACCGGCTCGGAATCGAATTAATCATCGGCCGGAACGTGGCTTTTTTAGATTTTCACGCCGGTATGAGACAGTTCGAGAGTGGAGAATGAGAGGGCGAGCCCAGGGGTGACGCAGAGGCGAAAGGTGCTGCGGGTGGGTCTGTGGAGGGGAGGGGAGTCGAGCCGGAGGTGGAATGTTACGAGCCCTCGCGCGGTTTCCTGGCCTCCCAGTCAACGCATTTATACGTCGCGGGCTCGATGACAAATTACCAGAGCGAAATTACTGGGCCGCGGGTAACGAAGAGCCCTCGTCGAAATTTCGCCACGTAATTCTTTCGCCTACCATCCCTCGTGTCGTTTCTCACTCACTCTCTTTCCCTCTTTAGCATTCTCGTTCTCTCTCTTTCTCTCTTTCTCGCTCTCTCGTTCGTTCGCTTCCCTCTTTCATTTTTCCTCTTTCCCTCTTTTCGCTTTTCTCGTACTCCAACCTCCCTGGAAAGCCACTCGTGCCACCGTCATGATTTCTGGTCCACGTTGATCGTCCCGTTTTTACGACGATGAACGCATAAATTATTCGTCGGCGGCGGTATGATGTATGTCGCCGTGGAGGGCGCCGAAAGTGTGTGACGTTTATGAGAGCTTCCGAGGCTCGTATGAGGCGACTTCTTCAGTGTTTAGTAACTGTCATGTCGGATTTGACGGGACGGTGATAACGAGGTGATATTTGAGATTTTTACGGAAGCGTATGTCGGTGCGCGTCGAATCTGCATCTGTACAGTGATCCGGTTCGTAGCAAATTAGCGCGACAACGAGCCATCGGTCCCTAAGGCTTCGAGACAGGCCGAGATCTTGCGCTCGAATTAATCACATCGATGCCGAGAGCGCGCAGGAAGCTAATGGCCTCCGTTCTGCTTTCAATTCGATTCAATCGGACTATACGGTACGCGCGAAAACGGCGGCGAAATTCATTTTCCGCGAGCGCGAGAACGATAGCGGGGTGGAAATTTGAGGTGCTCCCTTATGACGTACGAACGGCGCCGATGGCATGCGCAAATCGCATTCGCGATAGCCGAAACACGATAACCACGGTCGAACGTGCGAAACTTCCGGTGCGCGCGGTCGGAAATGGTCGATGAACGTTCCGCGTCGATGTTCCCAGCACTTCGCCGTCGATGCTTCTACATGACATTACGATATTTAGCCGTACATCCCTGCCGCGCATTGTGGTCGTGCGTGTATTATGAATTTCGATACTGTATTTGTTAGTAGATTGCCTGATCCGATGATACGAGCCGTCTTTGCGTCGTAGGTAGTGTCCCGAAATTCGTTGTACGGTCGACAACTTGACAGTCCTCGTGATTTTACATGGAAGAAATAATTTGATGGAATAATTATTATGATAGATAATTTCGTTTTCACACCATAAATTCAGAAACTGCCTCCGTTACGCGCATGGATGTGACACATGACTATGTGTGACGCTTCCACGTCCGTTGTCTAGTACTTGCCCAATACGTGAGAAAGTGTGCGTCGGTTATACTTAATCTATCCTGTATCTAGTCGACCACGAAAATCAGGCCACTGCCCAATCGCGAAGAACATACGAACGGGTCGGCAGGACCGGGGCCCTTTCTACCTCATTTATCCATGAACTCGTATCTACCGTTCACTCTCTCTTCTTTATCTCCCCTTTCTCTCTCTCTCTCTCTCTTTCTGTTTCTGACACCGGAGAGAAGACCCCGCTTCATTCGAGACATTCCTCTTCATCGATCGTTTCATTCCTGGCAAGCAGGTATACACGGAACGCACAATTTTTCTTTTAACCCTTTGAGCAGTGAATTCTTGCTGCTGAATATTAAGTCACAAGATCTGCTAGAACTGAGAACGATGTCTTTGTGTGAAAATTAATAAATGACCAAACAGTTATTTAATGGCTGTACTAGTTACGCAAATAACTCGGATAGTAAAGAATTTATTTTTTTGAAGGATCCAATCGGAATTGAACATTACACTGCTCAAGGAGTCGAAATATTGAATCTCCGAGACGCAAGGAATTGTTCGCATCGCACTCCGCGTGAGGTATTTAAAATTCGAACGTTGTTCGCTGTCCGAAATAAACGTCTGACGTGAAGCGTAAAGCCGTGATGGAATTTGTGCTGGAAGCACTCGTATCAGTGGCACAGAGCGAGCTTCTGCTTTTTGAGACATCGAGCCACGTTCCCTGGCGTCGATCCCTGGAGATCAAAATGTTACGAAGGGGGACTATTTCGAGTAAGATAAACGACGCGGTTTTAACTATGGTCTTAACGTGTATAGGAGCGCATTTTCGGGGTTAGCGGCTAGCTTCCTGTTTTATGTGCGAAGTCGAGTGAGAGGCAATGAAAGTATGAAAAATGGCCCTGTATATTAACTTCGTAACTACACATTTTATTTCCCATATTCCTGAGAATGAACAAGAGACACGCGTTCGTGACGAGCACAGCATGTCTCTCTTCATTCATCGTTCCTAGTATACGTCTTATTCTAATTTATCCTTACACAACATTCAGTGGGACCTCGCATATGCACTATGGCTTCACAGAACTTATTCACCCCGATTAACTTCTCATATCACAATTTCTAACCAAAATACAATTTTCGTTTACACAAACAACATTGCTTCACCTAAAGATTCAACTTTCCACCCTCCCCCGTCGATCATACCCACAGTCTCGCATCCGGCATTCCGAAAACGAGCCTAATAACTTTCGCTAACGGCACCGTAATACGACAATCAACGAGAGCTCGGCGTCTACCAGCAGAGCCCGCCCACGCTCACGTCCCGGGCCGCTTTTTGAGACATCGAACCACGTTCGCCGGCGTCGATCCCGTGAGATCAAAGTGTTGCACGTTGCACGGGCCGTTATTGCCCGGCAAGACGGACGACCTGCGGGCCGCGAATTATACGTCGCGCGCTAATTTCGAGAAAATTGCTCGGGGAGCTCCCACGTCTGCGTTGTAACCACGCTGGCGCTGGGTCGAAAAGCGTGCGAGTCGAGCGTGAGGCGTGAGGCACGCGTTCCCGGCCAGACCGCGATCGTGACGTGTTGCACGGCCACTTTTGCCGGACCACTCACTTACCCCCTTCCCCATCGTCCGCGTCCATTATCAGCGTTATTTAGTTCGTGACCCGGTCGGTAGAGGAGCGAAGTCAGCGGCGCAAAGGGAAACTAATTTCGCGAAACGAATTTCAAGCACGGCCGAGGCCGCCGCCGCTAATTGAATCCGCCGTTAAGCTTTATACGAATATTTCTGAAAAGTGGATTACAGCCGATCGTACTTATAGTTCGCTAATGGAAGTGGCGCGCACTCGCGCTCGCCACCCCCGACTCTTGCGTTCTCTGTCTCTGTCGGGCTCTTTGTAGCTTGTGCGAGTTCGTGCCGTTCTGCCTGTTATCTTTCTTTCGGACAGAGGATAAATAGCGGATGACATGGGGAAATGTTGTACAAAGGGCGCTGACGGGGCGATGCATTTGGTATCGTCGATTTTTCATCGTTTAAGTCGACTTCCGACGGTAGGAGTGGAGTGGAACTCGCGTATCAGGTGGACTAATTATGTCGACGCTATGCTCTGCGTGTACGTCGTTCATATTCCTCGTGGCTTGTGCTGACTGCCGACTTTCGTAGTCTGACTGAAGTCGAGGATTGCGCGGAATAATTACAGTCAAGCTACGTGCGGTAACATACAGTCAGTGGCAGAAAGATTCGGACACTAAAATATTTTGAATTCATCTTTTCATATCTCGGCCATTTGTTAATGGATCGTGATTTTTCTTGTTTCATCTGATTCGTCTTTCATTCAAGTTAACGAAAATGTGTATTTTTTTTTAAATTAATACATGGTCTATTTTATATTAAATAATAAGTTCCATCATGTCACTTTTTCGGGCGGCAAAAAGATTCGGACACTTGTGTTTCTATCATTGTTTAATTCGACGTGCACTATTTTTAAACTTTTGCCGCACGTCCTTGTTGACTTAATACTTCCCTTAACAGATGTAGCGTGTGAAACAATTTTTTTTGTTAATATTTAATCGTATATCACGTTCATTTCTCCTTTGATTTTCATTTCAAACTTATTATTGTTTTTTTCCATTTTTCCGGCGACTTTTTCCAAAAAATTTTTCGCAGAATTGAAGCGCAAGGGTTGTGAAGACCGATGAAGGACTTTGAGCTAATGGTGCAACGCAAATTGTTGCTCCCTGTGTGCTTTTTGTTTGGATTTGGTGCCTCGATAGAATGTACGACTTTCGTAGAACGCCATTTTCTCAGCAACCGCTACTAATTTTTTTATTCTTGGACTGAACTAATGAACCTTATGCATGAGAGAACTAATAAATTCCAATTTTGCAACTCTATTGTTTAAATTATAGATTTTACAAGCTAGTAGTATGCTACGGCAGAGTGTCCGAATCTTTTTGGAACTTTTCACTAAGGTGTATATGAGCGTCCGAATCATTTTGCACCTTTTCACTATAGGTGTATAAAAGCGTCCGAATCTTTTTGAAACTTTTCACTAAGGTGTATATGAGCGTCCGAATCATTTTGCAACTTTTCACTATAGGTGTATAAAAGCGTCCGAATCTTTTTGAAACTTTTCACTAAGGTGTATATGAGCGTCCGAATCATTTTGCAACTTTTCACTAAGGTGTATATAAGCGTCCGAATCATTTTGCAACTTTTCACAACAGGTGTATAAAAGCGTCCGAATCTTTTTATCACATTTGGAATAAGCAATTTTTGACAAGTATTGTCCGAACATTTATGCCACATTAGGAACATACATTTCGTGAAGTAATGTCCGAATATTTTGTATGTCCGATTAATTGTGCGACTTTTGTAAAATTTATGTTACGTTACAACATAATTTCGTAGTTAATAAATTAATAAATTACTGATTCACATATTAACTGGATAAGTGGAGAGTTGCGCTGAAGATGTAATGATTAAAGATTTATGTCTTTACCAATGCAAACACTTTATTTTAAATATAATAATAACAATGATAATGATAATAATAACTATACATTGCATTGAAATTTGTTGACAAAACAAAACAAGATTACAATAAATAAATAAGTAAGTAAGTATGTACATAAGCAAGTAAATAAAGAAACAAATAAACAAACAAACAAATAAATAAACAGAAAAATAAACAAACAATTAAATATGGAAACAGAGAAATAAACAAATAAATAAACAAATAACTAAACAAAGAAATAAACAAATAAATTAACAAAATAAAAAAGGACGCCTTCAACAGCAATACCCGTTCGCTTTTCTATCTGAAAATAAACAATATAATACATTAAAAATACTCAGCCGCTAAGCTAACATAACCCGTTTGCACATTGAGTGCTTTACAACGTTAGCTTTACGTACGTTAAACAGTAAGTCCAAAAAATTATTTCAAATATGCCGAGGCGGCTGACGGAGGTTTGCCAACAAAGGGGTTACCCCACAAAATATTAATACTGTAAGTATTTATCTAATAGCAAATTTAATTTTGCATTTTTTATTGCCTAAAGCACTCAATGTGCAAACGGGTTATGTTAGCTTAGCGGCTGAGTATTTTTAATGTATTATATTGTTTATTTTCAGATAGAAAAGCGAACGGGTATTGCTGTTGAAGGCGTCCTTTCTTATTTTGTTAATTTATTTGTTTATTTCTTTGTTTAGTTATTTGTTTATTTATTTATTTATTTCTCTGTTTCCATATTTAATTGTTTGTTTATTTTTCTGTTTATTTATTTGTTTGTTTGTTTATTTGTTTCTTTATTTACTTGCTTATGTACATACTTACTTACTTATTTATTTATTGTAATCTTGTTTTGTTTTGTCAACAAATTTCAATCCAATGTATAGTTATTATTATCATTATCATTGATATTATTATATTTAAAATAAAGTGTTTGCATTGGTAAAGACATAAATCTTTAATCATTACATCTTCAGCGCAACTCTCCACTTATCCAGTTAATATGTGAATCAGTAATTTATTAATTTATTAACTACGAAATTATGTTGTAACGTAACATAAATTTTACAAAAGTCGCACAATTAATCGGACATACAAAATATTCGGACATTACTTCACGAAATGTATGTTCCTAATGTGGCATAAATGTTCGGACAATACTTGTCAAAAATTGCCTATTCCAAATGTGATAAAAAGATTCGGACGCTTTTATACACCTGTTGTGAAAAGTTGCAAAATGATTCGGACGCTCATATACACCTTAGTGAAAAGTTGCAAAATGATTCGGACGCTCATATACACCTTAGTGAAAAGTTTCAAAAAGATTCGGACGCTTTTATACACCTATAGTGAAAAGTTGCAAAATGATTCGGACGCTCATATACACCTTAGTGAAAAGTTTCAAAAAGATTCGGACGCTTTTATACACCTATAGTGAAAAGGTGCAAAATGATTCGGACGCTCATATACACCTTAGTGAAAAGTTCCAAAAAGATTCGGACACTCTGCCGTAGCATACTACTAGCTTGTAAAATCTATAATTTAAACAATAGAGTTGCAAAATTGGAATTTATTAGTTCTCTCATGCATAAGGTTCATTAGTTCAGTCCAAGAATAAAAAAATTAGTAGCGGTTGCTGAGAAAATGGCGTTCTACGAAAGTCGTACATTCTATCGAGGCACCAAATCCAAACAAAAAGCACACAGGGAGCAACAATTTGCGTTGCACCACTAGCTCAAAGTCCTTCATCGGTCTTCACAACCCTTGCGCTTCAATACTGCGAAAAAATTTTTGGAAAAAGTCGTCGAAAAAATGGAAAAAAACAATAACAAGTTTGAAATGAAAATCAAAGGAGAAATGAACGTGATATCCGATTAAATATTAACAAAAAAAATTGTTTCACACGCTACATCTGTTAAGGGAAGTATTAAGTCAACAAGGACGTGCGGCAAAAGTTTAAAAATAGTGCACGTCGAATTAAACAATGATAGAAACACAAGTGTCCGAATCTTTTTGCCGCCCGAAAAAGTGACATGATGGAACTTATTATTTAATATATAATAGACCATGTATTAATTTAAAAATAAAATACACATTTTCGTTAACTTGAATGAAAGACGAATCAGATGAAATAAGAAAAATCACGATCCATTGACAAATGGCCGAGATATGAAAAGATGAATTCAAAATATTTTAGTGTCCGAATCTTTCTGCCACTGACTGTATATGCATTTTTGTGTGTTCTGTTAGTTTCAATCGACAAGTTTGTCCAGCGAAATCGAGTAGAGTTCGTGAAACAGACGGAAAGCGAGATTTTTAAGTCGACTGCCGTTAATACTAATTTCGAGGAACAATGTTTGTTGAAGAATAGGCACAGCACGATGATTCCCCGGAAGATCGGATTACTCTCGTTTAGTGACGTTGTCGTGAAGATCGCTGGAGGGTGGAAATTAATTAAAGACGAGTGAGAATGAAGAGAATTCTCGTAAATGCGGCACATCATTAGCACATGGCGACGTTGCGGCATGTTCTCGGCTTTAGATGAAAATCCGAACGTCCGTCGCGTCAATTAGGAAGGCAGTACGAAATCGTGACTGGAATTTCCTTTAGTCCCTGTATAGGCCAAATTTTGCTTTTATTAAGGGCAAATATTTTCATTAATGAAGGTGACGAGCAATTGTGCCACGATACTTGAGCATCGCACGTGTATAATAATATACTTCGATTAATCACCACTAACATCACCCCATTATACGAACATCTTATATTTCATACATTTATATACTTGAATACTGAAACGTCACACGAAACAACCGAAGTAAATACAAACACACTTACCAAATCTTCATATATAAAAAAAAAACATTTATAAATATGTACTCTGTACTCTGACGTAGTTCAAGCTGTTTCCTACTACTGAAACTTAAAATATCTCAGCGTCAATTTTGTACACATATTTCTTTGCCTTTTTCACGTTTTCACGTTTCCTCAAACATTTCCATTAGTAACCCGAAGGAAAGAAACGAGCGCGGCATTTAGAAGGAGCCGATTAAATCGCGCCCGTTACTTCCGGCGCATTAAATTAAACACGGCGAATCGACGGTCGAATTTAATTTGCAGCACGGTGTCGCGTCGGCTTATAATGTGATTCCGCGCGAGATCGCGCGTCGGCTTAAGCCGCGGCCGGATTTCCGGGTATATAAAAATCACAGACTGCGTCGGAGCCCTCGCAAAAATGAGAATTAAAGCCGGGACGACGAGAAATCCTCGCCGACGCGGAGAGGCGTGCGTGTAAGGCTGCACACACGTGACAGAATGAAAAAGGCGTTCGCGGAGACGTGTGAGTTTACGCGTGTGTGTGCTGAAAAAGCGTTTGAGTACCCATGTAATGCAGAAAAAGACGATGTGCCCGCGTTGTTGTCGGCCTCTCGCGTATAATCCACTCCCGTTTCGTCGGCCGATAAAAAGAGACGGTACCGAAAATATACGAAACACCCATAAAAATAGAGGTACACAGAAAGCGAGAAAAATGCGAATGACGGAATTAACAGTAACAGAATCGACGCCGATAAAAAGTGTGGTGAGGCGACACGTGCGTACGATCTGTATTAAAACGTTCGTCAGAAATACATTCAAATCGTGCGTCAATTTAATAATTTTTTTCTGTCAGAAACTACAATAACTAACGCTTTTGCCTCGTTATCTCGGCCTTAAAGTCCACCAAACAAGAGCGTCGAAAAATAACGCGGCACGTAGCCGAATCCACGCGGAAGGCCACAAAGGCCGATCCGAAAATATGCGAGTCGGAGAAACTTGACGAATAATAAAACGAAAAGCGAGCTTGCGAATCGTCGGAATTTCCCTATTGCCTCCTGCGCGCGTAACTCGCGAGCCACGAAAGGCAGCTGCAGTCTGCAGCGCTTACTGTTAGCGAGGCCGCGCCTTCCGTTTCGACCTCCGCTCGTCCGCACTCGGCAGCTCGGCCGGCTCACTCCTCTTTCGAAATCACGCCGACGAGTAGCAAAACGGCAGGGGAGGGGCGTGTAACAGGAATCTGACATCGCGGAACATCGATCTCGCGATCGGGCCTCCGCGGCATTTACCCTTTTCCTTTTGCCGCCGAACGCATACTTGCCCTGCCAGCGGCACGGGCCGCGAGTAATTCAAAGATACAAATTGCCCGCGGAACGAGCCTCTCAGCGAGAGATCGATACTCGTGGCTGCGGGTAACGGGCGGCGAGGGTGCACAGGGTGTTCTGTAATTTCTGTAATTCGCGCCGCGGACGGATAGGAGCGATTTTCTGGGAGGGTGTCGATCGAGAGTCGAGTGGGATTATTTTCTGTGCGATCGTCGACTTTGGTGCAACGAATCATGCGCATTAGGATCGAAGCGTTTGGTGCCTCACTGGAGAATGTGGTTTTGGTGCAATTTATTTTTTTTTTATAATGTATGCGTGATTGTTCTAGATCAGTGGTTCTAGGGACTCAGTTTACCGTATAAAGTGAGTCAGGAATCTACGGCAGGGAACGTCTGTACGGGATAACGTGCCTTCGCGGATTACAATAAGTAGAGGATTCGTTTTCGATAAGACGACCGTGCACGGAGCCGTAGAGAAGGTCGCGGAGAATTGGTCTTATCCCTGCGCCTGTCATTTCTAAATTGGACTAGCATCTGTTCCGCAACATCCTAATAGCCAATCTCCCGACTCCGTACTTTCATACTTTTCGATTTTCCCACTTTGCATCAGTGGAGCGCCCTATAACACCGCACTTTGTAAATATAAAGAAAATTCGCCGGCAGCGCCCTGCATCGTGAAATCGATAAATTCTCAATGCAGTTTTTCTTCGAAACGGCGCACGACGTAAAGGGAATTTATTCGACCGCTTTCGATTCGCTCCTTTATGAAGAATCGCTCGGCTTTCCGTTGTGTCGGGAATTACGGAGCACCCTGTATTGCGGATATACGTCGAGTCTGCACACAGATATATTTATTGTACGCCGTCTGCTGCAAACGGCCGAGGTCGAAGCACGGAAAGAGAAGTATTAGCAATTGCGAGACCGAGTTTCCTTCGGCATCGGACAGCCTACGACATGCTTCCCATTAAATAAACTTCCTCCCGAACCAGCTAAGCGAGCTGATATCATTTTCAGCCACGCAACGAAAAATCTTTCTTTTCAAAAACCGCAGTCTCGCTCCGCGCGCGTCAATAATATATCATTATTGCAATAAATATGTATCGTATCCAATATCAGATTTTTTATTACGAAATTCACACTAACTGTATTACATTTGTGACGTGAGTTTAATTGTCAGCGTGATAGAAGGATAATTTAATGTGAAACAAAAATGTCCCGTGATTTAATGTGAAACAAAAATGACCCGTGATTTAATGTGAAACAAAAATGATGTAGTCAGGCATGAGTTGATTCATCTCCATTCAACTTATCGCATAAATAATTTCGCAAACTTCAAAGAAGAAGAGAGCCGATTCTGTCGTAGGTCTTCCTAGCGGAGATTACAGCATGGCTACGCGCTAATAGCATTAGGCAGGGCTTCCTCACTATGCACATTTATCTCTGCCGATCGCGTCGATACTTGACGTTGGAAAAATACCGAGACGTCTAACAGAAGCAGATGCAAATAAGGATGTCTGAAGACAAAAAAGAGAAAGAGTAAATGCACGGAACGAATACTCCGGACATAACATAGTAGAATAATTTGAAAAAATTATACAATATAATAAATAATTTAGAATTACGTGGAATATAAGTAGTAAAACGGCAACTTCCAAAAGCATCAATATATTTATCCACCCAACCCGCATCACATTACACACTACACATTCGAAGCCAACGCACTCCAACAATGCTTACAGAAACTTTACCGAGAACATCAAAGGAAGCAATGACTAGTTATGTTCATGACAGCGATCGACTCTGGTATAACTTGATCGACTCTGGTACAACGCGATCGACGTTTCCTTGCAAAGCCGTCGATACACTCCCGGCGGACGTTGAGTAAGGGGACGAAGGGCGAAAGAGCAGGATACTGACTGGCACACTGCAGAAAGTCAGTAAGTCGGTACACGAGCTCGCGAGCTTTCGGCGGGAAGTTTCGATGGGAGAAGCCACTCAACCGATGAGCAGGGCGGGGAGAGGCCGGTTATGTATTCCTCTACAAAGTAGGATCGATGTTGCGTGCGACTAAGATTAATGGCCGTCGGGGCTTGACACACGAGGTTTTTGATATCAGCCCGTGTCAAACTGCAAACTCACTGGCCCGTCGGCCGCACCCCCTTTCTCTTTCTCTTGATACAGGGTGACTCTGAACAAGTGTCGGAAAAGTTACAGCAGGACACTGTGGCCTGGATTTGAGAGGAACGTGCTAATGAACGTGCGTCTAAAGATTTCTTGTTCGCCGGAAGTTCGCCAGAAGTTCAAATACACATCCGTATCAGAAGACTTCGAGTTAGCCTGCGATAAATTACACCAATCTCATTTTACACGCCGAATATTTCCGTCTCCCTAATCTGCATCCGTAGGTCGTGTCCTCGTCAAGTCGTTGAAATTTCGACGGCCTCGTAATGTTTCGATCCCTTCCGACTGCCGTCTCTGTAGCGAGACGATCCCTGCTAGACGTCGAATCCGGATTGCAGACTGTCTCCAGGCTTCATGCCGAAATTATGCGGCCCGCTTTACGAGCCGTTGTCCCGTACAAAACGCGAGGAAGTAAAAAGAAATCAGATTCAGTAGACCGCGGCGCTCTACACTCGTATCGGCCGTGTATATTCAAATCTGGGGCGAAAAGTTTTGTGCGACCGTTGCCGATATACCGACTGTAAAATTTGCATGGAATGTGCGGGGAATATTCCCAGGCGGGTAGACGGCAGGACGCTATCGCGGACGATGATATGTTCGAAGTTTGACGATCGTGTATTCATGTGGAAAAGTAAGGGCATTAGTGAGAATGCGGGTATTTTGAGAAAACGCTGAAGTGATTTTTTTTTCTTATTTATATACGCTAGGGGTTTGAATTCGTTTTAATATATTTATTATCATTTTAATATTATTATGTGCATCAATTTACGATTGTCACCACCTTATATTAAGTTACGCTGCAGTTATGTATATCTCCTCTTATAGCTCTCATTGTACACACTGGGTTCTTCCCGTTTAACTGAATTAAATTAAAAAATTAAATTAAATATAGTAGGCATAAATTCTTGCTCTATCTCGATGAACGATTTTGTGAGCAGAATTCCTTGCTTCAGACAATTTCATATTTATCGACTGGTCGCGCGTCGCGGTCGCGAGCAACGGAACACTATCTTTTTGCCGCGCCAAAATCGACCGAATCCGCCGACTCAACACCGTTCCAGCATCCAACCTTCGAGCCCGAGTCCGCCGGAAACGGCGCGTTAAATTAGATCGCGATAAAGCCGCGCGACGCCTTTAGCATCCGCGCACGCCGACGACGCAAATTGGCGATAACGGCGTCGCGCGGTTGCATTCGGCGATAGCGTTCGCCGGATAAAATTGTGCCTCGAAATATCGTTACACGTCCCGTCCAGCCACTCCCCCCTCCCCCTACCCTCGCCCTCTCTCTTTCTATCTCTCTCATCTTTATTCAATGATACCTCCGACTGCCGTGCGAATCGAGTTAATCAGCGCTGACACGTTTTAACTTCGTTGCTCGCTGGTTTTCATAAAATGAATAACAATCGGTACGGGTAAGTGGGCGTTATCGCGGAGAAAAGTTACGCGCCAACGCTCGTTAGTCGCGGAACGCGCTGACAGTTATCTTGACTGATCGAATGATCGATTTGATTACTGATGCGACCGCGCACGCATGTCGCCCGGTCCGGCCCCGTGCGCGCGTATTATGTACGGTGTCAGGTAAATCGTGATACAACGGGGAACGAGATAATTCCACGCCGAACCATGACGACACGATAATTCTACAGCGAGTCATCAAAGCAAGATAATTCGGCGCCGAAACCGTGACGACAAGATAATTCTCCGCTAAACGACGACGACAGCAGCATTTTGCGGCGAAATTCGATTGGTAATAGGATTGCTTCGGGGTCGAGTCAGGACGAGATGCTTTTTGCAACGAACTTCTTATCTGATGTTTCTAGATTAAATAATCGCGAGGTTGAAACAGTTCTTGGTGAGATTATGAAGAAAGATAATTGTGACTGTGGTAATGTTGATTGTATAAGATGATCTCTGTTCTGATTTAATTTTTCTAGTTCATAGCTTCTACTTCTTGCTTGCGGTCCTTTCAAATTGCCCTTATCTAATCTACTTTTCTCTGATGTTTATCAGAAAATGCATTGTTTGCAACTTCGAATGCATTTGACAATTCGCCGGACATCTGTATACGTCGAAGTCGTGAAGTATTTTCGTTTCGCGTGGGCGCGCGGACACGCGATCGAAGTTGGCACACATTAAACAGGCCTGATTATAGAATTAGCGCCGTTACCGGCACGTATTACGCCGCGAACATTTGCATAACGTGTAATAAGTTGCGGTCATGCAACGTGCAATTTCGCGAAACTTTCCCCCCAACGAAACCTCGGCCGCGTATCTGATTTGTTGGTAAACACACTCTACTGCGAGCAGAATTTTCTCGCTTTCCGCGCTATCAGTGTATTAACGTACTATCTTTTCTGGGTGGGGTCTCTCGTTGCGTCGTTGATTCCGACGAATTTTGCCGAGCACCGCAGATACGTATATTGCAGGAGTACTTATCCAATGAACGTAATTAAACGTATCTCGAGAAAAATATTTCGGCCCACACGCGATCCTCCGAATTCAATAAAATCGACGTTCGGCAGCGAACAGGTTTGTTCGTTCATTGAAATCTCCTTTAAACACGATCCGCTTCGTTGTACTCGAGCATTGTGTCGAATTGGGCGTTTTTTAAATTCGAAGAAATAAAAATTGTCGATCGATCGTCGGAATGTCTTTAAACGCCGACACTTCAGTTAATGGGTGAAGACTTTGAACGTAATTCAATGTACTCCGAGGGACGATATATATCTTTAAAAGTAATCGAGATAAATGACATATCTTAAAAGCGTTTTTCAGCGAAATATCCCATTCAGGCGCGTTCAATTAAATTTCAACGTACTGAAGTAAAGACGTTATGTCGACTGCAAAAGTCTCTTCAAAACCCGACATATCCCTCTCTATATATGAAGCTTTTCAGCGTAATTTAGCATTTTCCGACGAAATATCCCGTTCGACCGCTCCCAATTCAATTTCAGCACACACATGTACGTACCCAGCCGAAAAGCGTTCATTCGACCGTCGCAATCTCTTTAAAATCGACACACCACCCTTTACATCGGAAGACTCTCCAAATTGGCCGAGCGTGTCGCGATTTATGCAATTTCATGAAAAATTCAGTCGCACTCGCGTTTCCGAGCCGTGCAAAGAACGAGAGTTTGATCGGACCGACAAAGGAGACTTCTCGTCCGACACTGGGCGACGGCCGAAAATGCGGGGAAAATCGGGAAAGCGGCCAGTCGGGCAAGCGGGACGAGGCATTTTTACTGAGAACGTCGAATGAAATTTAACCGACCGTCCGCCCCGACTGCCTCTGCTCCCCCGTGCCGTCGATAAATCCAAACAAAACGAACGCACGTTCCGATAAATCTACACGCGAAAATAGCTACCACCCCATTTAAATGCCTCTCATTTCTCGCCGCCCGCTCGCCCCGCATCGTTTCTATCTAGCTTTTACATCTGACTCTATCCTGTCGCTCTCCGCAACGTGGTTTTATCGGACTTCGGCGGTGGTTCTCGTGTATTAGCGCAGATGGATGTGTGGATGTAGTGGATTATTTTAATGCCTAGGAGGATTTCATGAGGGTGTGACTTAGAAGTGTACGTACTTTAATTACAAGGGTGTGTAAGTTTCTGTCAGACTGAATACGTAAGAGCCATCGAAACGTTTGGTACATATTACACACTGTCGTAGAGGTAATTAAAATTATCTTAAACCATATAATAACACGTCCCCCAATAATATTTCATTCTTAAAACGGCAAAAGGTTCACGGTCCAAAAAACCATCCACATCATTACCACAGTATTAAACGTTTAATTTCACAACCGTACCTCAGGCCGAACAAACGTTCGCACGAACCACTCTCACCCCGTACGCGATCGCAAATTAATTTCCGAAAGTATATTCCACCCGAGCCCGCCCCGCGCACCTCGCCACTCCCGCAACGAGCGGCCGCAATTTTTTTCACAAAACCCCCATAAATACGGTAGCACGAAACGCGCGCATACGGTTAACGTAAATGCCTCGCATTCAGTGGGAGCGTCCAATCGCGCGCGGGCTCGTCCCCTTTTAAAGTTTGGCAATTACGGTCGCCATGAGGGGTTAGCAAGGAAAGCTCGACGCAAGAGAGAGAGGGAGAGAGAGGAACATGGGACAGCGTCGCGGCCGGATATTACGCGAGATAAAAATCAAATTAACCTCATATGACGCAGCCGACACTGATGACCCCGAAACAGGGGACGACGAGGAGTCCTCCGCCATCGCATCGCGGCCGCTCGCCAAGGAGCACGAAATGAGTCGCAAAGGTCGCGCGCGCATTTACATTACGTCCGCGAGGAAAGTTGCAATTTCGTCGTCGGGACCCACCCGAGACCCTTCGTACGCGCTCGCGGCCAATCGCAGGCGGGTGGCTCGTTAGCATTCGCGACGACGAACTTCGCGGCCGCAGTCGGCAGGCAGCGTTTAAGGTACGCTCGAAAACTCAGCGCGCTTCGTCATCGCGATATCAGACGCGCGCGCGTCTGGTCCATTAAGAAATTCGGAGTGCGATTGCTAACGCTGGCGAGGTAATTGGAGCTGGGATCATTTATTGAATGCCACTTCGGAGTCCACTCTTTTCGCAAGGGTATGATATTAGATCGATTGACAATTAACGAAATTGTTGTTTGGTTCGTTGGGTCATGATATGAATGTAAGTTGTGGAAGTGTAAAGTGGATTCGATGTTGTAGACTTGATGTGAGAGTCGTGAGAATTTTTGAAATATTTCGTTAACGATTCTTAATTATGAAACGCGTTTGAACTTTGAACATTACATCACACATATTTTAAACAGAATCTCATATCCACGTATTTTCTGCAACGAGACATGTTTTCTGTTTCAGGTAAGAAGCAACTCAACACCCACACAAATCTCCTGATCGACGTAAAATCGTAAGTAGAATCGAAAAAAGGCTTTTCAACAAAATAAACAGCAACATCTCGTCACCTACTTCTAAGTCTCGATGAGATCCGCAGGCAAGCAATGTAGGCTAAGCCCTGTCGGAATTTCAGCTCAGCGCGCGAAAGAATCCGGAGAGTCTCTTTTGTGGTCAGCCGCGGAATAATGTCGGCGTTAACCTCCCGACACCCCGTGTCTCTGTTTAGATAGGAGTGGGAATCCTGAGGCACGGACGGTTGGGAGAACTAGAATCGGGCAGAGCGGAGAGACTCACGAATGCAGATTAAGTAATCTCGTAATGAAATCGCAGCGACGAGAGTAACGCGCTTCGCGAGTGTCTCGCCGCGACGAGGTTGAGGCCTTTAGCACATTCGCGGACACGTTCGCGATTACGGGAATACTGATAGCTGCACGTACGCAGATATGGCAAATACGAAAATTGGTTGCTGGCGAGACAAAGAGGGGCGTTCCAGTTTAGTTTAGTCCGTGAAATCTTGACGCACACTGGCACGGGCTGCTTGTGTGATTCTGCAATTCGTGCCGCGTCAATAATTCGCGTTGTCTTTGAGACGCTCGTTTCGAGTTTGATAAATTGTTTCGTTCGTTCAAAAGAAATTAAAATATATTTCTTAATAAAACGATACGCAAAAAATTGCGTAAATTCGATATTTTCAACAGTAATATTCAAATCAAAGGCTACTTAAGCGTACGATTATAATGTTTATTCCGATCAGCTAAGACGATAAAAATGTATTAAAACGCAGACGAAGCGTTATCCCACGATATGCAAAATACAATTGCACTACTTCCTATGACCCACATAGTGGCCGCTAAGTACAACCTTGCGACGGGAAGGATAAAATTTTCGTGTCTTCCCGCGGCAAGCCGCGATAAACCATCGGCATGACGTATTAATTTTCATTCAAATTAAAACGCGCTCTCGTACGTGGAATAATAATAAGCTCGCGCGACGCTGCTAAATCACGACGACGATAAAACGCCACCGTACGTACAACGTTTCGCGGCGGTAATTAAGTGGCCTACTTGCGGCACTGAAAATCATCCCGAGGCAACGTCGGCGGTATCGTTCGGGAGGAAGGATTCGCGAGAAAAGTCGCGTTCTTTGTTCTGTGGATGCGAGGAATGCAGGATATATGACTACAAACACATTCAGAGTAGTAGATTTCTAAGCGTCGAGAGACCCGAGAGTGTTAATAGTTTGCGAAAAGTTGGGAATGGAGCAAATTATAGTGAGTTGTGCATGCTTTTTACTAAAAAAATGATTTGAAGTATACCTACAGCTACGATATTGAAGCGAAAAGCCTGGAAGTGAACTCCGTAAGCTCTAATGGTAAAACGAACGGCTACGTATGTATGTAAATAGCAGACATTCCTTTTCAAGCATCGCAACGCATACCCCAATAATTAAATAAATGAAATATTTCTCGCGTTGCCCGAATAATTCAATGTATTAAAAAGAACCGCGTGAAAATATTTCGCATGCATTAATAACAAACTGCTGATGGTATGGCACAGAGCCTGAAAAAAAGGACTGAAGATATTCGTGCAACACACTTTTTAGTTAAAACCAAAGTAAAATGCGTCTGAATGGAAAAGTAATTGCAGAGTTGAGTAATCGAACCAACCGCAATTTAAGAAAATTATGCACGCACACACGATGTCCCTTAGCAAAAGGTTTCAAATAAACATTCGCACCGATCGAAGCCGTAAAACCTGAAAAACGCCAAAATTACGCGCACAGAGAATATTTCACATTAAGCATCACTGCACATACGTCAATAATTATTTAAATAACGCATACCCCCCATTGTCAGAGCACACGACGTTTTCAAATAAGGTCTAAAAATAAATACGCGCATCGATTACAACGCGAAATTCTGCAGAGCATGAAAATCACGTACATACAGCACGTTTCACTAAAAACCCTCCGCACTCGTAACTATACACTGCTCGCAACTCTGCGCGTCAATAATCACACAAAAAAAAAAAACTAAAGCATCCTCCGCATTATTAAAATACGCAACGCTCTCATATAAACCCTCCCACTAACCACCGCGACCGATTACAGCGCGAAGCTTGAAAATGATGCCGCATAAAGAACGTTTCACTTTAAACAACGCCGCGCTCGGCTCGATACGCAGGGCTCGCATGCCGGCAAATTGACAGTGCGCTGTTTAAAAGCTTTACGGGGCGCGCGCAGTTGTTAACGAGAGTAGTTTCTGCACGCGTGACGTCACACTTGCCGCGGCATTTTTTTATCCCGCGCAGGGAAGCACACGCGTGCGTTGCGGGCCGCGCGCGCGCATTTTCCGCGGCATTCGCGTGCTTTAACCGAGCAAAACGTACGGGCGGTCATAAAACTTTTCGAGTCTCGCCGCGTTTGCGCCCCGTTTCATTCCGGGCTGTATATAACGCGACTCCGCCCCCCGCTCGCAAAGTGGTCGAGAATGCCGGGGCAGAGAGGGTTGCCGGCAAAAGGGAACGAGGATATATAGCGCGCGGAAACGGGCAATATTAAAATCTTTGTCCCGCGTGCGTGTATTTTTGCGGTGAGTTCTATATATAAATATATATGTAATATTCCAACATTCTCCATACGTGTGTCGAACGCGACTGATCATATCAAGATCAAATTTAAAATAAAAAAATGAGATAAAAAGATGTTCTGCACGCTGATATATAATGTAATAAAAAACAAACATATTTCCCTACAAACACCGATTTCAAAAACACTCACCCATCACCTACCTAAACATGTCATACCCTCCACGTCTACCTACCAATCTTTCCGAGCCCTTCCTACTTCAATCACATTCCTCATGCCTCTCCAAACTTTCGGCCGACAATCCTCGGCACCCCAATTTCGTCGCGTGCATCACACACGCCACACATTGATTCACGATCCGCCACGATACGCTAACCCATATTCGGTCGTTCGCTGGTGCGCGAAAGGAGAGCAATAATTCGGGAGTAGCGGCTCGAATCGAGGCAGGAATTGCAAAACGAGCCGCGAGGCAATAAGCGGCGTGCAGAATCCGACGATCGAGTAATATGGCCGATTTAAGCGGATACGGCTCGCGGGGAATACTCCCCGCGGTGTCTTTGTTTCTTCCTCGTATTTGGCGTTCGTACACTGCGTAGGTGGGGGGGCATGGTAATTTTGCGCGTCCCAACGATGCGTCCGCGTCACTCGGCCTCCGGAGAGATCCAAACCTCCACCCGGCTGGCCAGCCCATCTAGCTCGACTCTATTTTATTCGCGTAATGTCAATTCTAATTTAATCCCCCGACGACGGAACGCATTTAAATGGTGCACTTTCTTCCGCTCGGTGATCAGCTGTGCTTGTGGCTGTTTTTCTGGGATTAAATAATTTGTGCTTTTTCAGGGCGATGCTAAAATAGATGCAATGGAACTTATGATCAGTGTTAGGTCATCGAGCTAGAAAAGTACAAATTATTTTTTCCTTTTTACGATAGTTTTGAAGTCGGTTTTTATTGTTTATTTGTTATTTTTGTGAATATTATAACGTCGTTCTACTAATTAAAAACAAGTTTTTAATGTCGTAAGGTATAAATTGTAGGGAGTTTGCGTTAAAATAGGATGTCATGTAACAGTTTGTCGGATTAACGTGGCGCCGTTTATAAATGACTGCTAGCGAAATTAGAAGCTATAATTGAAAAACTTCGCGAACTTCTTCATGAATATACGATAAATCGTATCGACTTCGCGAACATCCGACGTAACTCATGCCCGACGATCCAATGAGATATCGAGTTATGAAACGAAATCGTCGTAATGGAAAACATTTAATTTGACTCTGCCCCCTTTCGGAAATTTATCCGAAGTTTATCGAGGAGCCGAAACCCGAAGTTTCCCGCGCCTGATTCATCGCGCGCCGAACTCTCACATTTCAGGGGGTTCGTAAGCGGAGAACACAGCCGTACGTACAGGGTGATTCTAAAGTAGGTGACGAAACTTTGCCAACATACTTCACCTTGAGAATGAAAAAGCGTCTGATGGTTATAAGTAGAAAAACGTTTCCTTTCCGAGTTATGACGACTTTATTTTACGACAGTTCTAAAGCTGACGCCACTCATGGATATTTTTGTTGTAATCATGTCAAAGGAATTGTAGAAGTTGATATAACAATGAGATTCACAAGTACTACTATTACATTATTACAATTAGAAATGATCAACGACAACACTTGTCGAGCTAGAATACCAAACGCTCAAATAAACGCTCACACGGAACGTCAGCATACATAAAACCGGCGCTGCCAAAGTTCGTCCATCTATCCTACAGTCACCCTGTACATCAACGAACCATATCACAGACCACACACACATACACATTCTCCGTCGACCTCGTAAGAAACTTCGAACGTGACGAAGGGCCTGAAAAGTTCGGTTCTCGCAAGATCGCAGGTGGGTGGCAGTGGCACAAAGGAAAAAGTGCAGATGCAGATGCGGAGCGTAAGCGTGGAGACGGCAAAGTGGCGCGGATAAGATTGGAGGAAGTAAGACCGAAGAATCCGGAAACCGCTGAAATAGGCGGATCGGCCGACGGTGGCGCGGAGAGAGAAGAAAAATTTCCCTGAGGGCTCGATTCGCCGCAAAATAAATTCTCGTGCGACTCGCCCTGCAACTGGCGAGTTCAAGCTAGAGACGTTCGATTCTCCTGAAAGGATCGATTCTTTTGGGAGTAAAGACTCGAGTTCGAGATTAGTAAATGCTGCAGATTTTCTTGAAAAATAAATGCTTTCAAGATCGATTCTTTTATCTGGACTTCTTAAGAGAACCTGCAGCGTTTATTATTCTTCGACTTGAACTCGATTCTTTATCCCAAATGAATCGATTCGTTGGCTTCGATTTTTTCAGGGAAACGATTCTTTCGAGAGAATCAAACATGCCTGAGTTCGAGTCAGTTCGACTGCCATGAGGCTGCAGTCGTGCTGCGAGCCGCGTCGGGAAGAGGAAAGTCGGCCAGCGCGCACGGAACTTTTCGTATCCGTTTTCCTTTCGACGCCGTTTGCAGGCCGCGCCGACGAGAACAAAGGGCTTCGGAAGGGTGGAAAGGAAGATAAAGTCGGGGATAAGTGTGGGAAGGGTGAGTAAGGAGACGGCGTGTGTGGGTCACAAGGGGGGGGGAGATGTCGAAAGCAGAATGATGGCGAAAGTCGCTGTGAGGAAGAAGGGAATGAGACGGGGGTGTAGGTGAAATATGAGCTAGAATAAGAATTATGATATGATACGGTGGACACCGAATTAATATGATAGAAACGTTAATTCGGCGTCCACAGAAGTCATAAGCGACGATACACGATATTAAGTAAAATATGAAGCAGAACGTGGATTACAAAAATAATCAAACAATAACGATTATAAAAATCTGTAGAAACCCAAAAGTCCAATGCAAATCACACTAACACAGAACACCGAAGAGAGTATCTCCACGCCAACATTTTCATATGAAAAAAGAAACAAGAATCAAAACGCGCACGAAATTCGCTGCACGCGGGACCTCGTTTCCGAAAAAGTAACACGTCAAAGAGCGCTCGATTTCGCACGTCGCGGCGTAAAACTTTCAGAATCACTCGCCATCGAGAGGAGCCGTGCACCACGTACCGCGTTTCGCCCTCCGTAAGAAAATGTGCCGAGACACAGAAACGAATAACGACGGCGCTCACGTCTGCGTAAGAAAAGAGAAACGGGCCGCGGTGGATCTAAAGGGAAAAAGTCGGAGGGGTCTGGCCCGCATCCAGAAGCGTTCGGAACCGCAAAAATCATGCCGACCCATGTTCCCAATCCCGCGTCCCGCATAGAGGCCATGTGTTTCCCGTCACACATCGCACACACGGGCCAACTATATAGCGAACACAAACACGTGACGCATTAAGGGAGATGCGTGTGTACGCTGATAGATCGTGGATACACGGCCGATGGACGGTGGATAGATTGGGACGGACGATAGGGGACAGAGCCAAGCACTATCAAGCGACCAACACCCCGCGACATTGCTTTAGGGTCGCGATGAATATACAGGGTGCGATAGGAATCACGGTACAAGCCGGAGTAGCGAGATTCTGCTTCATAAGTCGCATTGGAGTGAAAAAACATTCTTGTAGAATGTGCGTTGGATTCGTGCGAAGTGAAGTTGCGGCGGAAAGTATTTTTGTATTCTTATTCGAAGCTGCCAAAATGTTGTCGGGGATAATATTTTCTACTCTTAATGGAAATCGACGAAACTGTCTCATAGACCGTGTTTTCTAAGTGATAATAACGAGGTATTCGTATAGAAAGATTTTTGTACTTTTCTTATTGTATTGCTCGCAAAACAGACCATTGTTAATAGACTTCAAGCAAACTGTTACATGAAATCCCGTGTTCTTCGGTATATGTTATCATGATTTCTGCGTTACACTGTAGATCGCGTCGGATAAGGATCCGGTTCTCGATCAATTCTCAAGGTCCGCCAACCCGAAAAAAGGAATCAAGGAACGTCACTCGTCCCGTCCGATGGTCAAAGTTTGATCGGGTCGGGACGCTTCTTTTTTTCTCCCGATCGAACGATATTAGGCACCTGCCATTATCAGGTTCCGTGCCATTAATTCGTATTACGTCATCCTGTCCGGGAAAGGAAAGAGGGCTTACGGAAAAAGTAGACGCGCGGACGAGGTTGGAAGCTCCTGGTAAGGGATGCTGCGAGTTGTCCGGAAGCGGCGCAGGATGGAAAGGAGCCAGAACGGTTGGCTCGCGACCAAAAATCGCTTTCGTCCCGGGGAAATCGTTCTGAACGATGCTCGAATTTATGTTCTTCGTAGCGGCTGCTGCATCGATCTCAAACACCGGTATAGGGGGTGTCCTCAAATTAGTGGTTTCAAAGGGAAACGGCTGGTTCCGTTTGGGAAAGCAAATCGAAAATGTGGAATAAATGTTACATTTGTTTGATGTGTCATAGAGGATATGGCAAGCCTGATCAGATTCCGGATGCAACGACGATCGAGTAATCGCAATGAGGTCTATCTTCCCAAAATTTCACGTGAGATTGCGGTGGGATTCCAATATGAGAAACTTGGCCGATGGCGACTTCGAAGGTGAAGCCCGAGGAAGGGACCTTTTTGGGAAATTAATTTCTCGGATAATAATCGGATGAACTTAGACGGACCCGTTTCGGAAACCCTGAACTTCCGGTAACCACACTACCTCCCTCAAGACTCGTGTCAAACTTTCGCGGACTGTCCGCCGTGAATGAAGCTATAGAACAGAAGCTATGATAGTGCAGGATGTGATAGTATATATGACGACTGAATTGAACCAAAATTGCATTCGAATTTAAGCAAAGATTGAAACTATTACACATCAATATATACTCGCATTCAATAATACATTCACCGTTCCATTTAACAATTTTAATCATATTTTAGACAGTCTCTATAGAAAGGTGCTCGATTTCAATCAAACAATAACGAATCGTGAACAAATTTCGACTGAATTCAAAGATCAATCTAACAGTAATAGATATGACGATAAAAATCTATGGATTGAGATTCTTTTAGCGACGATTTCAAACTTCGCTAATTCGCGAACGCAGTTTCGCAGATCCTTACAACTCACTTTTCTATTTCACCGTCCTCGTACTTATCTCTTTCTCGCTTCCTTCTTCTTCTTATCGGTCACAGTCTCTCTCTTCCACTTTATCCGACGGACGGGCTGAACTTTGCTAACGGAATACGAAGTTGACCGAAAGGTTACTGGGTTGCCGATTCCCCACAAGACAAACTGTAACCACCTCTTATCGTCGACCAGGATATGTATCTGATCCAACACTACACCCCGGGAGAGCCCCATTCACTTTCCTCGACGATTGTTATGCAATCGATATCCCGTTCGGAACTTTCCGCTTGGTGTATGAACTTCGCGCTTTGCGGCCGGGCGATGATTGAATGCAATAGTTCGAAATCAAATGAAGCATCCTGAGCGCGCCATATAATACCTGTGTCTATAGACTTTCAATTCCGTGCGCCCAAATGAAATTTCGTGCGCTAATTTCATGATCATAACAAATGGTGCGTGCGTACACATATTGTATGCGTTAATAATGCGCATTAATGTTGATAAAAAGAAAAGTGAAGCGTGAGATAGTTTAGAAAATGCATTTTGACACATCGATGGCTGTAGTGTTAAGTATTGTATCAGTTTTGCTAAAGGTGCGAAATTCGACTGATGATGCAGTTCATGTCGTAACAGTTGCAATAACTTATTAAATCGCGCTAATGACATTAGCTCCAACGATCCTTTAAAATAACGCAATCAATAGAGTTGCCAATCAGTAGAACATTAAACGCGCACCTCTGCGTTTTCTCGATAAGCCAAATGGGTTCGATATTTAGCGTGCCGATATCCACTGCCAGCGGTAATGAACGGAAACGACAAGATATTCCATTTACCTCGCATTCATTTTACGTTTTCCGATACCGTGAAATGCTGCCGTACTCGACTTTTGTCAACTTGCTGCGTATGATTCGCTGCGGAAACCGACTAAATCCATACATCGATGCACGATATATTCGCATATCAATGTGCACTTCTGCATAGAGTTTCTACTACCAGCTGCTATATTTATGAGACAGACACTAATCATCGATTCTATAAACAGAAAACGCACGCCCATTTAATATCATGTTCCGCGAAAGTTTTGCAAAAAAATCGCTACCCATCAAAAATTTGCAGCCATACTTGAGTTCCGACGCACAAGCGAAATATACTTACACCAGTTCCGTTGATTTAATTTCGCAGCGAGTAGAATCGACGCGATATAGAACGTGTCAATGAGAACGATGAACGACTCATTTCCTGCTGCTCCGCAAGGACAGGCGTGCGTAATGGTAATAGTTGGTCAAATTTACGAGACGTTTGCGTAAATAAAGCCGCGCCTTACCCCTTTCACGTAAGATACGCCACCGAGAGTATGCATCATCCCTTATCAGCGGAACGACGCCGCGGATGCATCGCGAGTACACGCGTCGTCCCAAATGAAATCGCATGAAATACGACGGCAGATAGATTCGTGTCGTTCTAACGCGCGAGATTTAAGATAGACGACCAATTCGGACAACGCCGAGCGCCCGATTTTTCGGTATTATGAGCTTCCTCGTTTTTCGAATGGATGGTCTGCGATAAAATGTCAGATCGTTTGTGATTCGATGAGTTGATTCTAAGCGCGCGTCTACGATGTATCATAGTGACGCGTCAAGCTCACTTACTATATATAAAGTTTGATGTTAGGGTCTGAATCCTTGCCTTCGTTTACCTACCAGAGTGTCTATCAGGTTTTCGCATGTCTTCAAAAACAAAACCCGACAAACCGAATCGTCCCGAATGGATCACAATTAGTAGTCCCAAAATACAAGACCTGCCGCCCGCGAAGCATGACTTTCGTCTAATTTGATCACGTAGTCGCTTAGGTATAAAACGTCTCCAATCTCCAGTAAGCTAGGATCTCTCCATGAGGGGTTCGAGGTTAGAGGCGCTAATTCATTGTAAATTTATACAATTAACCCAGCGGATTGGGACTCTGCCCGATGTTACGTCTTTCCCGTTCCTCTCTCTCTCTCTCTCTCTCTTCCTTTCACTCTCCCTCATCCATCCGTTCCCGCTTTCGCGAACTCAGTCCCCAGCCAGACCTGACCTAAGTTAACCTAAACTCCTTATTGTTCGAGATGCACGGCGTCCCGACGCCTACGTCTCTTGCCATACAACTGTACGTGAGATTTGACTTTTGAAACTCACCCGTTTCCTTGGCAGTACCTCTCTCTCTCTCTCTCTCTCTCTCTTCGTGCAAAGTCGAGAGAATCCTCCCTCTCCACCTATCGCTCTTCCTTCCTTCCTGTCCTCCGTTCGTGAAAGACTCCTGTAACGAGAAACGCGAAGCGAATAATTAGACGCCTCTTTCTTGACGGGATATTGAATCAGAGAGGGAAGTGTCTCGCTCTCCAGCCGGCGGAGATGAAGACTCCGCGCCCGCCTTTGTGCCCGCTAATTGCATATTAATTTCTTGCGTGGCAAAAGACGCGCGCGCGGTTTACGGCGATACGGGACGGTCGATTTCCGATTCGTAACGAGAAATCGGTAGTCGGGGGAGGGGTGGCGAGAGGCGCTCAGTGCCCGTGGCATCCACTTTGAGGATCGCATGAAAAATTGCGTCTTAATTGGCGATCAGACTCGGCGGGGCTGAAAGTTGCTGATGAGACTTGAAAAAGATGGAGCGGATATCGAATTAATGAGACGCTCTTTTCAACTCTCGCGATCTCGAGTCTGTGCCCGATTTTTAGGCGCGGCGGAAATCGATTGTGACGTACCTGGGTTTGTATCGCCGCTTCAAGCACTAACGCATCGATTGTATAACAAATTATTATTAGTTATTTGCATACACCCCGGGGTAGAGTAAAAATATGCAGAAATAAAGTTGAAATCAGATCAAAGCCGACGTAGTATCGAGCAGACGAGTTCGAGAAGAAAGATTTAGTTTTCGCTCTTATACAAATTGAGCGTTGCTTCTAAAATCGACCGACAACCATAGTAGAATCGGCTAAAAAGAATTCGCATGCCTCCTCGATATTCTAACGTCGGCACGAAGACTGCGATGCTTGCGCCACGCGCAGTCCGATGGATTCAAATCAGTGGCGCATTGCGTGACTCTAACGACAGTTCCGGTTAGCATAACTGAATTTCGTACAGCCTCGGCTAACAATTGGAATGCTGCGGAGTGCCGACGTACGGGCATCCAGGGATATACATATATGTATGATGCGGGTGAAGGGTCGTGCGTTTCTCAGTCCTCGTTCGATCTCAATGTCTCCGTATCTCTCCTCAATCTCGTCCCGAGACTCGAGGAGTCGTCGCTTCGTTAGATTTCCCGATAATTTCGCGCTTGCCAAGAAGATTCTGTTTTGTAACTTCTTCTCTAGGAAGTTCTCAGTACGTGGAATAGGTAGAGATCGAAATAAGATTTTATGTTATATTGACTGAAGTCGGTGCCATGAACTGCGTTCAGGATTCTACGTAACTATCGACGTCATAAATATTTGCTGGTACAAACTTCTGAAATCACCCCTGAAGCGCAAATATGTGTCTTGAAATCTCAAGAATTATTCGACCGCAACAAACGCATTAATTCCCCTGACGACGTTCTGAAGATCCGTCACAAATATTTACGCATACAAAGTACATTTGTTATTCACATTACAAACGCCGCTTTAGACATGCAATTAGTATCTACCCGCAAATATCTAGCTGAAAATCTGAATAATCGTCCGACAGCCATGAACGCGTCCTTTCCATTACGAGCCCCATTTTATCCGCGAAATCGCTATCGACACGCGAATATCTCGAAATCTCGAGAAGCATCGAACCGCGACAAACGCATCGTTTCCTTCGCCCGCGTCACGACGAAATCTCGGCCGCAGCTTTCGCAGGTCGTGCGAGATAGTCAAGGACAGGGCACCTGGGCGGTCTCGTTACAGGCGCGGCGGAGCGCAAAAGGATCCGGCCGCAGATTGGATTTTCCATACGACGATCGTATAAACTCTTATGGCCCTCGCCCGCGCGACAAGCAAGTTCGCCGAGGCGTGGAAAATCCCCAAAAAGACTATCCGCGCGCGGGGTGAACGGGTTTCGGCCTCGAAACTGCGCGGGTTCCTAGGGTCGGCAGGATGAGGAGAGCGAAAAATACGTCGGAATGGAAAGAGGCGACGCGGAATGTCGGGGTCGTGGGCGAACGATTGAATCCACTTAGTGGCACTGCGACATGTCGCGCTTTTACTATACTTTTTCAATTGCACCGCGTTTCGTGCCGGTAATCCTGGACAATGGGCGTGTGGGAAGAATCGTGTGTTAGTTCGCGGATTGATAGAATTTGTGTTACGCTTTTACTACGGAAAAAATGGATTGACTCTTTATTGTACGTCTTCACACAACACAACCAGAGACGCGACTGGCTCCACCATCCGCAGTCAGAAAAACAAACGCACATCATACATCACACACACACATGCTCTCAGTGTCCACGGCACGAGTGGAGACGCTCACCTCATACATAAAGCGCGCCATACAAATTAACTAAATACATGCTTCCAATAATTTGGTATTTATTATGTCAATTCTGGTACTTCCGTACGTTGTAGGAATGAGCCTCTGAAGAGAATACATGTCTGATCGGTGATAATTTGTACTACTGTGTTTGTGAGCGGTCTTCCCAATTTTCGATTTTTTGTCCGAAGGAACGTGAAGTAAGTATAAAGAGCCGTCGAAGATCGATCGGAGGAGAACGGAAAACATGCAGGCCGGTAATTCCGTCAAAGTGCTTCTTAATCGGGGCCCCGGCACTTTGCGACAGTTCCAGCCGATTCTCTCACGACATCGGAGAGCTCTAATGTCTCGCGATACGAGACGGCCACTTTAAAGGCCGTTAGATCTTCGGCAGCCCTTCCCTATCGAATGTAATAGCGAAATGACGACGTAAATGGACCCTTCATTAGGTGCCCACGATTTCCATTTAGTCCGTCGAGAAAGCTCCAATTACAAAAAGAAGTAGTCCCCTCGTGCCGCGATAGCTGCCGTTTTATGCGCAAAGTATAAAATTGCGTTACTCGAATAATTTCAAGGCTTAATCATTTTACGGTTTTGCATACTTCTACGTGCAGCTTGTTTCGCACTAGATTCTTCTGTAAATATATTACCATATATTCCAGATGAATTATTGTGACACTGTGAAAGGTGTACTTCATTTATATTACTAAGACAAAATTGTAACATATTTCCATAACCCTCATCATGTTACATATAATTTATTTGGAATGTTGTTTGCTACATATTGTCTCATTTATTTCTTCATTTTTTTAAGCAACATTTCATAGCACGTGGCGATGGTTGTATCCTTAATTAAAGGACGCCCTTTGAATTAAATTGAAACCACTTGAGTATGACGAAGCGCAGACCGCAGCACCGTTTGCTTGTCGTGCATTTCTAGCTGCGGCTGAAATTTGTAGTTGGAAGGTGTCTTGAACGGGAAAAGGCGGTACGCTTCGATCGGTAATTATCGACGACGATCGTTCGATAGTTTCATTTTTCATCAGAGAAGGAGAGAGAGAGAGAGAGAGAGAGAGTTGAGACACTTCGAGAGGTCGTTACCTTATTTTCCCTCTTACGTCTCGTTAGAACGATTGCCATGCCGACCGCGCGCTTCTGATAGCGAAATTACGATATAATGGACCCTTCCTTGAAAGCATCGCGCTCCATTTATTTGCCGTTCTATTCTGTTCGATCGGCGTTTGAACGCTCCGACGTTTCACTTCCGAGCGATGCTCGAAGGAAAAGAAGGCAAGGCTGAATCGATGAGAAGTTCGCGAATAATGAACGTTTATCTTTTCTGCGTTTTCAGTATAGGCATTGTATAAGGTATCAAGGACTTCATGATTAGTTTTACTGTACGCAATTAAACGATCTGGAATAAATACTCGCTAACATTTCCAGCGGCAAAAAGACACTGCTCACATCACAATCTTCCTGATAATTACGAAAAAAAAAAAAAAAAAACGGGAACGATTCAAAACTCATCGAATTCACAATTTCCGTTATACATCACGGAATATTCTCTCCAGAACACGCAGCACAATAGGCCCGACGTAAGACAAGCCGGAAATAATGACCCGGCGAGTTGAGCGGCTCGTATCGCGATATCAATTTTCCCATCCAGCGCGTCCGACGAATCCATATCCGCGTGCTCGGCAGAACGAGAAAGCTTCTGCTTCTCAGCTCGCAGCCTCGCCGTCGTCGTCGGAGTGCTAGGTAGAACGCGAGTCTCGTCCAATCAAGGGCGCCTTGTCGCCGGCAGAAAATACAATTTGCGCCCGATGTCTAGCGAGCCGCGTCGGCGCGCATAAGTGGCGTCTCTGTTGGCGCGACCTATCGCGTTTCCGCAGCGATGAACAAAACCGCCTTAATGCCGGTCGCGACGAGACGCGACTGAACGCTCTCGACGGTGAACGCTTAATGCGCGCACCCCCGCAGAAAGTAAATGTACCGACTATCGGGGCTGGGCCGAGGGGCGTATGGTGGGCGAGCGTCGTGGATGGGATTGCGTCGGGTCGAGTGTGAAAGATTCGAACGGGTTCGGCAGGAATGTTCGGATGCGTCGAGGTAGGGATGGCAGATTCGTGTGTTCACGAGGCCCTCGCTTTACGCGGATTATTCGATTCGGGTTCTGTAGGGACGAATTTTTACATCGTACGTATTCGATTAATGGTTAGTATGGGTTTAATGTAAAATTTGTACTGACTCGCATATTCACATGCCTGTTCGTAGGTACTCGATGGAAGATTCGTATGTGTATGTTGGTTGTACGTAGGTGTGAGCGGATGTCTGGCGGTGGCGAGATAAGACGATGCGGAGGAAAGCAGACTTCGTTCGAAAAGGAGCGTGTCTACCCGATGGCGCGCCATTTTTATATACGTCGCGCTATTTTAACGCGTCAACGGCATCGACTCTCGCGTTAGCGAGCGAGATCTCTAATTTACGGCGATTTCGTCGCTCGCGACGCCGTCGTCTCTTCCACGGCTCGTTTCAACCTGAAACTTAGCGCTGGCTGAGAGAGATAACGGAGTTCCCGGTGCCTCGCGCGCGAGACGTTAGTTTCGATACATTTGGCGTGGGAAAAAGCTGCGAGGGATATTTGATTTATTCTGGTCGAGTCGACTGAACCTCGAGATTGTGGAATCTTCATTGTAGCGCGGGCAAGTGGACGCTGTCGGTTGAAATTGATTTTCTATTCATCACTCGCCATTGTTTCGTGTAATCTTTGAGTCAACTGTAATTTTTAACGTTTTCTTGTTTCACACGTGGATAGATATTAAATGAACTGGTATATCAAGTTTTCATAGTTGTGATGTCTGAAATTCTACAATTTTCTTATATTTCTTGTTCCTTCTGTTTTGCATATCACGTAGACAAGTATTATGTAAACGAATGTGGCAAGCCTTAACAGTTTCTCAACTGAATATTCGTTACTTTATCGCATGATTTTTGAGTACACCGTAAATTTCTACATTTTCTCGTGTCACAGACCAAACTTGCGCATAACACGTAGTCGGATGGCTCAGTTGTTAGCCACTTACTTTACAGACACGGAGAATTATGGAAATGAAGCAATATGCTTGTTTCAAAGTTAGGTGAATAGCATTGTCCGCCGGTATCCGCCTCGTTAGACACCTACAGCTGTTGTGAATTTCAATTGTATCCCCAATTCGTTCTTCGCCGTTCGCTTTTATGATACCGGAATGCAAAGCAGGACAGTCAGAGTTTTACTTAATTTAAATCGAGCATTTTCAAGATTTTCGACGCGTTCCATCGAAGTCGTTTCAAGCGTCTGTGCAATAAAATCGACAAAAATTTCCAATTATATCACCAAACAGCGAAGCGTGCATACCAACCGTCTTCCTTACCCGGAATGTGAACGACATCGTTCCCTTATACGCCAGATAACGTCGCGCGTAAGTTTCGTCCGTTTCCGCGTTCTTCGTCACTCGCGATCGTCTGCGACACTACAGGGCTTTCAAACTTCCGGCCGTTGCCCGAGGCTGTCAGGAGCACACTTTCGTCGGCCAGATCGTTAGCCGGTTACTTAGACGGCCCAGCGAATTATGGAAATGAGCGATCCATGCCGCGTGGAAGTAACGGAACAATGCGCCGCGGTATATACAAAGACAGCCACCGGCCAGTTAGCGTTTCCCTGATACTGACCTCGTTAGACGACCGGCAGCAGCAGCAGCAGCAGCCGCTGCAAATGGTCTACACGTGAGAGAGATACCCAATTACATCGTCATTTCCACCGGCGCTCGTTCGAAAGCTCACCTTCACTTCGGCGCTCGCGCGTAATCGGCGAAATCATCGGCGGAAAGGCAGTGCTGGGAGTACAGAAGGTAGCACTATGTATCGGTCTGTCAAGCTGACGAGTTTGACAGTTTGATAGAATGAAGGATCGCACCTGAGTCATCTTATTTTCGGGAATTATGCTTTACTTTTTATGACACTTTTTGTTAGCTCATTTACTCAACCGAATCATAAATTTTCTATTTAACCCTCGGATACCCACGATGGATCAATTTGACCCGAAGCCACAGATCGTCATCCCCTTATTTGAGCGAAATAAAAATTGTTTACAACTTTGTTCGTGCAAAATTAAAATTTGTTCCGATATGGTCGTCAGTATTTTATAACGCGTTGAATTTACTTTGGAGTTCTCGTCTCACATAAATCTTTACAAGTAAAATGTCTATGAATTTAAAATATCGGCTTGCCGTCCTGCAGGATGGGTCAGAATGACCCATCGTGGGATTGCGTGTCTCATTTTTCAGTCGGGTGTCCGAGGGTTAATACGTCACTCGCATCATTAACTTCGTCGGAGGAAAAACGACGGGCAGTATAAGAATCGTCTCTTCCTCATTTCCTTAATTTCTCCTCACTCCTTTTCTATTTTTCTCCTCTCTCTCCCGCGTCAAGCGAATTCAACCGTGCAATTTTTCACCGGCAATCCGCACGTAACGGGCCGTCCGACGCGGGGGTAGCTTTGCCCTAAAGCGAAATCGAGAGAAAACCACCCTAACGAAGAGAGCGAGTGAGAAGGTACGAGAGTGAAGATCTAGCCCTAGCCGAATGAACAGATAAATGGTTATCGCGGCGAAGGGCTCTATCTCTCTCTCCTCTTTCTCTCACTCTCACTCTCTCCGGCCGCTGTTTACCCGAGGACAATACTTTTCCCGCGTCCCGATGACCAATAAACGCTCGCGCCCCACTTCCCAGCACTTCTCATTGTCAGCCCGCCGAAGTTTCGACGCACACACGATGCTTTATACGTACGAAGTATAGCGGAGAGGAGTGCTTTTTGCAAGTTAAATGCTGAGAGGAAGAGGCCTGCGTGCTAACCGGCGGAATTGGATCCTGAATTTTATTGGTTCGTAATTTGTCCGCGAGCTACTGGCGAGAAAAGAGAGATAGAAAGAGAGAGAGAGGTCCTCCGCGGCAGATCTCGGCCTTTAAATGCTAATTACACGAAGAGCCACCCTCCTTTCCTCTCCTTCTCTCGCTTCCACTCGCTTCTTCCACGGTCCAGGCTTTCTTTCTGCCGATTTGTGGAATTAAATGTATCCCCCGGCTCGCGCGCGCGCTCACTTACGTTTGAACGCTTTAAGGAGATTACTATCTCTGTACTTATTATCTCGCGGCGGTTCATTAAGAGTGCCCGACGCTTATGTAATTGCCTTTCGCCCTGGATCGTCGACGTTAATGTGCAGAGGCTGAAAGCTGCTGAATAGGAAGAGAGAGAGAGAGAGAATGGTTATTGTTGCTGCGAGTGAATTGACTTAGCGATATATGAGCAGAATATTTCTGTTAGTCCGACATTGGACTCTTACGTGCGCACGGAATTATGCGTTGAATAACGTTGTGGAGTGATGTGAATTCGAATAGATGAAGACAATACATGCAGATTTGGCTTAATATTGTACACAAGGGGTTCTTCCCTTAACAAAGTCAATATTAATTCGCATTTTATCGAAACACGTCTCGTTCCCAAAGCACCAACAAACGCGTTCGTGTTCACTCGCCAATTTTCTGTCCAATTCCATACGTCGAACGGGTCACTTCGCCCGACACTTGACATTTCGAAGAATACACTCGACGCGAGGAAAATTCCCGCGGCTGGCTCGCATCGCGAATTAAGATACGTTCTGCCGAATTCCGTCACGGCTCGTTGCGCGGGACGCGCGAATTAGAGCGCGAGCGCTTAATCCGCTCGCCGTGAACGCGTGTCGCGGCGGCTTTACGCAATGGCAAATACAAGGTTTCGGTGGGACGGGTCGCACGGTTCGTTGTACACGGAAAAGATTCGCTTAATCCGCCGCGATTAGCGTAAATCCTAGGAAAAATGCCGCGTAATAAATCGTGGCGGAGCACAATTATAAGACACGTGACTGAGGTGTACGAAGACGACTGGAAAATTTCGTGTATCATTTTTATTATCAATATTTCGATGTCGATATGTACTAGTTTTAGCAGAATCGAGTGGGAACCGTAAACCAACGATAATCACATCTATGTGAAAACCGTGTCTATATAGACCCCCAGGAAAAAGCTCTAATAAATAAGCAAACACCTTCAAA
This sequence comes from Priocnemis perturbator, assembly GCA_963942575.1. Lineage (NCBI taxonomy): Eukaryota > Metazoa > Arthropoda > Insecta > Hymenoptera > Pompilidae > Priocnemis > Priocnemis perturbator. The sequence continues at coordinate 4,495,343 of OZ012654.1, forward strand.
CGTGAACGTTCCTTCCAGAAACGTCGATTCAAGAAATTACACTTCGCACGAAAAAAAAAGGAACATTACCCGAGACGTCGAATTGATGTTTTCAGAGGCAGCCGCGAGCAAACTGCGCCACGTATTATGGAGCACCCTCTGTATCAACGTACACAGAGAGAAACAGGCACGCCTCTCCGAGGCAGTAAACGAACGTTGCCCGCGAACGCATTTGCATCGCGTGCGGTCCGTGTCCAAAGGCAAAGAGCGAATGTTCCGCAAAACTGCCGTTTCGACAAAATTCCACCGTTTCCCCCACTCTCCCCCCCTCTCTCTGTCTCTTTCACTCTCTCTCTCTTTCTTCTACACCTCCCCCGCCGCTGTTTTCCCTGAAAGTTCCACAAACCCGCGTCAGCGTACTGGTAACAGCAAGCGAATTCGATTTAGCGCGCGGGACGCCCCGTGCAATCTGAGGGCAAATATTAACGTTCGCGCGCGATTTAATAAAGTTTAGCAACCGCAAACGCGGCTTATCTCGACCCCGCATTAGATCTCCCGATTCGATGTTTGCGTCGCTTACGCGGTCTGAGCAGAACGTCGGCAGGGGTGGAATTGAGACGTGAATCGTCGCGCTCGCCGTTTGCTGGACGCTGAAAACGGACTTGGCAGGCGACACTCGCGACACGATACTCCGTTGAAACGATCATTTACCCGATACACGCGACTCGTTGTGTTCTACAAAGAAGCAGTTCGAGGCTTGCTGTAATGTGATTGTCAGCGAAGACGGAACAAGTTCCAATGACTCGACTTCCGGTTTCTCCCAAATCACGTCAGTCTGACGTACCATTTTGCAAATTTTCCAAAATTTCTCTCCCAATCTACCCCTCGAACCAATCTAAAAATCATAATGCTCCAATTAGCATCTTGAAACAAAATCACACCCGAAGCATAACACGAAAGAATAAACATAAGGATAACCTAGCGCAGAGCACAGTGAACAAAAGGAAAACTGCACCCTATTAAACGATTCCACATTAATTTGACCACCTACTAAAATCCGCGCGGCACTGTCCCTCGGACAAAGGTGACCGCGCTGAAAAGTTCAGTAGGTCAATGAGAGAATCCGGGGGACGCGGAGAGACAAAGAAGCGGAACGAAGGGGGTTGGCTGGGGGAATGGGGGTAGGGGGTGAAAAAGGCGCAAGGAGGGGCCGAGGGAAACGGAGCGTGTAACGAAGGTAAAATCGGGGTGTCGCCGTTCCCCGGAATTCACGCGGAATGACTGAATTTCTCAGGGGCGTCCTAAGCCGACGGGATTAGCGATTAACGATCGAGCAGTTTGCCGCAGGACGGCGGACGGAGACGGAGAAATTGTACAGGCCGCGGTAAGGGTAACCGAAATAATCGGCCGAAGCCACAATTCGTCGGGGAAGAATGAAATTGGTCGAAAAAGTCGAATATGCAATTAGCACCCGCCCATATACGCAAACTTACACATTTGCTACAGTGACTCACAGGTGCCCGACGCGGCCATCGGCGTGTTGAGCATCCGCAAACAGTGGAAGGCAGAAAAATATTTTCACAGCTACAATCACTCTATACTTTATCGCGCCGCAATTTTGAGGCTGCCATCTATGTCTACATATAGCCAACCGTACTCATGCATACACACACGCACATTCATAAATCGAAATCCATACACGCATACGGTGAATGGAGAACGCGCGTAGCCGCAAAGCACACGGCCGACATTGCGGCAGGGAAAATAAAATATAATCTGCGCCCTCGCCTGTGGGAGACGTCAGGGTGGGTGGATGGAAAGCGGCATGAGGGTGGTTTCGCGGGGGGGTCGGTTGGGCTAGGTGGACGCACGTGGGTGTGTAGCGCGCTGCGATGCACACGACTGGTCCACCATGGGTTTGCACTAGGACAAGCGAGCCGACCTACCGACTCCCCACCATCGGCCCGTGTCACCATCGACATCCGCAGTGCCGTGGTTGGCATCCGGCCAAAATCCTGCACATGCACTAGTCTCGCAGCCCGAAATCGTCCCTCCTCGCTACCCCGTTTTGCGCTCGCGTTCTACAGGGCGTGTCTTTGCTACCGGCGAGACTAGGAGCGCGATCATGTACTTGTGGAAGAAGGAGGACGTAAATGTAGAATGGCACTGTTTCTGCGTGGGAAACGGCATTAATGATCAACTCTCGGATACCCACGATGGGTCAATCTGACCCGAAGCCTCGCTCCCCCGTTTTGCGCTAGCGTTCTACAGGGCGTGTCTTTGCTGCCGGCGAGACTGGGAGCGCGATCATGTACTTGTGGAAGAAGGAGGACGTAAATGTAGAATGGCACTGTTTTTGCGTGGGAAACGGCATTAATGATCAACTCTCGGATACCCACGATGGGTCAATCTGACCCGAAGCCTCGCTCCCCCGTTTTGCGCTAGCGTTCTACAGGGCGTGTCTTTGCTACCGGCGAGACTGGGAGCGCGATCATGTACTTGTGGAAGAAGGAGGACGTAAATGTAGAATGGCACTGTTTTTGCGTGGGAAACGGCATTAATGATCAACTCTCGGATACCCACGATGGGTCAATCTGACCCGAAGCCTGAAGATGGTCAACCCATTTTTTGAGCGAAACTAAAATTTTCGCCTACGCACATTTTAGCGACGTTGCAATGTATTTTAGACCTTGACAATTTGTTTATAAATTTTTCGCGACATCGTCGTCAGTGTTTTATAAATGGAATGGGTTAGACGTAGTGACCTAACTATTTTTTACCAAATTCCGCTGCATTTATTTTCAGGATTGTGTTACGTGGACGCGTTGAATTTACTTTGAGGTTGTCGTCTCACGTAAATCTAGACAAATAAAATGTTTAAGAATTTAAAATGTCGGGTGTCCGAGGGTTAATCAATTTGAGCGTTGCGTACGTCACAGTCTACAGGTGCAGGCGCTGAAAATTTTATTCCTCGTAAAACTGAGGGCATGATAGGGTGTTTTCGTGTAATATCCTGGGGTTTCCGGATGTACCACCAGTTTAGGGGACGCTTTGTATGTGGTTGCCTTCTTATTCTCTATATTTTCGGCTCTTTTCCTCTTGGATCTCGTAACCAGCCTACCGGGTTAGTCCAGTTGCCATCGACGAGCCTTTATTGCCACGGTCTTCGACCACCTCTAGCGAATCAGTGTTCTTCGCGACGTTTTACTGCAGACGTGACTGCTGAAGTCTTGATGGAGTTTTATTTGGGACTGATTAACACATTGACTGCCTCGTGATGAAACACGTTTTACATTTGGGTGTCTGGTTTACGTCTTCACAGATTTATGTGCAGTTAGAGCTAACGTCTCATAAAGTGCTGGAAATAGAACTGGTAAACTAACAACGAGTCGAAATGATCGAAAAGAAAATAGTTTTCGAGGTATGACCAGAAATAGGTGACGAATCGAAATTCAACCCTGTCTACCCTGTCAATGCTTAATAGTTTCCAAGACATGACACAAAGTAGATAAAAAAATTCCAAGATTTTCGACACAGAAAACGTTTCCGAAACAACTCTCGATCTAATGACAATAATAAATTCAATACGCCAGCACCGATAACGCTACGTGCAGTACCTCGTGGCATCGTTCAGAAAATATCTTCCTAACGTGATATTTCACAGAGAACAATACAACAAACGAAATCTTCAGCTTAACAAATGTCCCTCGATCCACGAAAATGCCAGTCCGTACTGCTTGCAAACGTTGCCAAACGACTCGGAAAGTGGAACGGCTGAGATATTTCTATTTGAACTACTGATCGCGTCGACCCCGAAAGATCCCAAGATAATGGGAGGAATAACGAAGCTAATGATAAGACATCTCGTTCTTTTGAGTCTTTGCCCATCGCCCACGAGTGCTCTCCTACAGACGTCGACGACCATTCGAGTTGGCCGCCATTCCATTTTTATACGTAAATTTCGCAGCTGGCCCGTTCAAAGGACCCACCAATCCGCGATGACTAATTGTCAGCCTCTTTCTCTTTCTCTTTCCTCGCTCCTCCCCTTTGTCCCTTCGCTGAATTTAGAATCAGACACTCCGAGCCGTGTTTAATTCAAACGCCTCTTCCTGAAATCGACGGAAAAGAAGAAACTTTCCTCAAAGTCTCTTAAAAGCGACACTTTTGCCGAAGCAAATATTTTTCCATCACATTTCTTATAAAATAGACTACCTTCCGTTCAACAAAAAAAAAAAAAATACAGAAGCTTTCTCATGAGCAGCATCCTTTTCGGCTTTAATTAAATGAACACAAATATCCCCGAAAACCGCTCGAAACAATCGTTAACGACGGATGAACAAATTTCTTTTCGAAAATGTCTCAAGATCCGTATCTCGCATCCCCTCCCTTCCGCGCCGTCTCAACAGGATTTGCCGCGAGGATTTATGAAGTGGGGAGATGAAAACTATCCATCTTTCCGCACCTCAGCAAACGCCGTCCGCCCCCGCCGAACGATAACAACGCGCTCGCTCCCGAAAGCGGCAGTTATCTCTAGATTCCGATTGCTTCCCGTCACGCTTATCTCCACTCGCGATACTCTTCTTTTTTTCCCCCGTTTTTTTTTGGTATTCGTCGCACGATCGCTGCCGTCGTCCGAGGCGACTGAAGAGAGAAAAATTACATTGTTTACCGGACAGGAGCCGAAGAAAAAGAAAAATTGGTCCGTTGAGGGACGCGGATCGATCCATCAATCGGGACTAATGTCAGGCCGTGAGACCGACGCGAATCGTTATGCTCGCGCCCGCCTGCGCCCGCGTCGCTGACAGAAGTGCAAGTCTTAACGCGGGAAATGTCGTCAGAAATTACGCTCGTTTCTCGACGTGCGAAATTCGGCGCTCAACGACAGATATGGGACTTCGATGTACGTGGAACACATTTCTGGAGTATTGCTTGTTGTGAGGTTCCCCGAGAACAACGAAGCAGAAATCGCACGAGGCGTTCTTTTACAACGCACGTCCCAGTTAACTTGTTAAACAACTCGCCGGAGCTGTTTATATCCGTCGCGCTCCTCTCGGATTCTTCGCGGGTAAGTTCAAGAATGCCGTGCCGCGACCGATTTGCATGATAACGACGACTGGGAGAACGTGAGAGGAAGCCGCGTCCGTTGACTCACGCGTACGAGAAAACTTTCCAGTCCACCGCCCCAGTACGCGGCAAACGTTTAACGAGAGAAAGAGACCTTCCAAGTATGTATGTACGCCGGCGTGCAGTCGAGCGCCGCGAATAATTCTCTCAGTGAAAAAGTCGACGTCATCCGAGTGTCGGCCTAAATACTGACAGTACTACTCGCAGCGTACGCTTCATGCGATCGATCTGCTATATATTGTATAATAAGTAGATTACATCGTAGGCACTGCTTCTACTGCTCATTATCACCATCGACAATACCGATGATTTATTGACGGCTGCAGTCGTTGATATAAAGTTTAAAGACACATTAAGGTGCCCTCACACGAGCTCCGAATTAGTCCGTAACGCCCGAACGTTTCCCCGAAATATTCGAGGATTATCCTAAACCGTTCTAATCGCAATATCCCCCGCGATATTCGTCCAATTACGTGGCCAAAGGTCCCGACCGTGCGAGGCACGTATTTAAATAATCTCCATTGAAGTCGATCATGAGCGGACGCGACGGACGATATTCGACTGCACTCGGCGCGCTTCCAATTAGACCTTTCTAATCTCGATCGTTGTCCTCGTTCGGGCAGGCAGGAGGGAAATTCCGCGTAAGCCCAAAACAGTCCTTTCTAATCCCCGTTATCGTGTTAGTCCAGAGGATACCAGCCGCGAGTGGACGAAATTATATCGAAATTATACCACGCCCGCCGCTAATCTCATTCTTGGCCCGCGTCCGGAAATTTATGCCCGACAAATCGCGTTCCTTCCCGCGCAACGCTTTAAGGGCTCGATCTAACGTATGCGAAAAATATCAAAAAATTTCGAAAACGGGTAGTTTGTGTTTGCAGTAGATTTTGATGAAATTCGGAAAAATTGAACAGACATACGCGGGATGCACTTCGGTGCACATCTTCGAACATCAAATCTCAAAATTCGAGCTGCGCCAAAGACACACCCCCACCACCCCGAAGCCAGCAAACTCATACCCAGAAACATGAGCTCCGAAGCACCCCGTCATCCAGAATGCATCGCGTCAAGCACTTAGCAGCACCAAAGGTCAGCCCTTTGGCGGTCCTCTCATTAAATCCAGCCGCGACAGCATCACGCGAGAAGGCACTCTCGCGCGACATCGACATTCTCCTCGGCGAACCGGCCGGGAATACGAAATCGGGCCCGTGGAAGCGGCACTTCTGCGAATCGTGACGCACGCCGTCGCCATTTAGAGCCACTTCCCGCGGACCTCTCCAGCGGCAGTTCTTTACCGACGACGACATATTACGAATGTCCAAGAATATGGCCCGTCGGAAGTGGGATCAAGAGGGGCGGTAGTAAGGAGGGGTGTGAGGGTGTGTGGGGGGGGGGGGGACGATAGAATGACGAGGAACGAAGAGCGAGAGACCGGCCGACGGAATACGTGCGCTTTATGACCACGGATATATTCCATTTTCGTACTCTCGCCGCTTTATCCACGCGCGAAGTCGAGAGAGTAAGTGAAACGTCGGCCGGCTCGTGGGAGGCTCGCTAAGTACGTTTGATTGTAAGCTGCCCAGACTGGTTTAAGGCTGATTTACAGCGAAATGCTCGCGCGCACGTGAGTGGACTTCCACTTTCTCGAGTGCTAAGCTACTGTTAGCTCTTCGTCTCTTTTTCTTTCTCTCTCCCTCTCTCTCTCTCTCTTTCTCTTTCTCGACGTTCGACTCTTTTTCCCTGTTGATTTCTCCGCTGGCTCGCTCGCTCCTGCCTGAACTCGCGGGATAAAAGGCTGATGCGGACGTGAGGAAAGGGTCGGTCGATCGTCGCGGTGGATCCGGCGAGTAGATCGATAAATCGAGATTCCTGAGCATCCTCTCATCCTAGCAGCGTGCGCGCGCGATGTTCCGCGGGGCGCGGAAAAGAGAAGCAGCGGCAATTACAAGAACGCTCGAGACTCGAGACTCCTTCTTAAGAGGATCATCCGGCGCGATCCAAGCGCCGGACTAAGGGGAGTCTGCTGCATTGATCGTTCGGCGTGGAAATTAAACGACCGCCGCTGCTGAGACTTCGAGCGCGGCTCGAACGGAGTCGAACGGGAACGACGACAAATAGAGACGTGCGGCCGGGGATTATTCTCGTTAGCTCGTGTCGTTCGGATTATCGGCGCTTTCGCGCGGACCGTGCACCTGAGGTGCTGGTAAATTAAATTATCGGATCGAACGTTTTCGTTGGAGACGTGTCGTTTATGTCTGTTATCGAATATGCGGCCTCTGGATCTTCGTGTTTCGAAGCCGATAATCGAATGACGATGATTTGTGTTGTCGCACTGGTATATCAGAAAGTTGAATGCCCAGCATTCAGATTCAATGAGTCTCTTAATTAAACCTCTCGTCTCTGAATATTAAATTCAATATCAAATCGCGAGAAATATCCAAATACCTTCAGAACATAGAAACACAGCAAACCACATAAATTCGAGTAACACCTCCTGATAAGCGCTGAATCGTCTGGATCGAGGCAGATAACCCAATGTCTCACCCCGGAATCTAACATTCAATTGGCTCGTCGTCGACAGAGCGAAGCCGCGCGCCGTCTTAAACGCTGTATTGCCGGGCATACGTTCTCATATGGGACGGCACGTCGGTATCCAATAGCAGGTGCGACGAGCCTTATCTGCCGCCGTACGTTCAGGTTAAGCCCGGGCCACTCTCTCCACGGCGGCGAGCGTCGCGTAGATCGTCGTTCGAGGCTAATTTGCTGATATTAATGCCCCTAACAATGCGACTTTACGAGCCAGACTCCTGGAACGGCGCGCGCCTATCACGACGGATCAGTGCACCTGCGTAAAAGCTCGACGCTGCCCGACTCGTTCACGACCCCTGAGCCGACGTTAGAGGGCCGAATGGAACTGCTGGTCGTGTGAGAAATCGAATTTAACGGCACGCACGTGTTTGCGTACTTCTGCGTTCTATTTGATGATCTAATCATTTGGGACTGCGTCGTATTTGTTTATGGAAGCGTTAGGTGGCAGTGGATGCCAGTGATTATTTATTGATTAACAGGAAATATGTCCTGTTTTGCTGTCAGTTTTCATTGGCACGATGTTAATTATTCGAGAGTAATATTCCAAATTTTGTCAAAGTCGTCGTTTCTTGGTATGACGGAAAGACGATAAGCAGAACATAAAACGCAGGACCTACAACCACTCAGCATCGCGGCAGTATCCATTCCCATCAACCCCCATCAAAAACATGCTCATTCCGACAAAAATCACCTCAACCGCCAGCGTAACCGACACCGCACCGCACCGGTATCGTGAAAAAGTCTCATCCGTCACGAGTGGAGAGGCAAAAGATCGGGAGACAGGCGTCAAGATTAATTAGCCCGCAACGAGAATGTCCGTCGCGAAAGTGCATCCCGTCGAGCGATTTCAATTTAGCAGTCCGTACTAGCGCGCGGACTATTCGAATAATTTCATATTCAAATAATTTATTGACGTCTGCGTGCTACGAATAAACTCGAAATTCCAGCGTCCGAGTGTTATTACTCTAGTAGGCGAGCATCGAGACATTTGCATTATGCGAGAGACAAAATTCAGGACTATTACGAACAACGATAAATATCGTAATTCATGAATATGCGAGGAGCAACAAAAATATCGAACGAACGTTCGAACACAAGAATTCTTCAAGTATCCAAATACCACAAAATTCGCCGAACAGTCCCAACCCTAATTCATACCAAGCCTCGCATAACGACGCGCGTCGAACATTACGCCGGCAGTGAAATGAAAGAATTCATCACGACGCACACAACATGCCCGCGAAATATTTCGAACGAATAGACCCACGATTCCCAGCGGTGCGCGTCTCAACTCTCCACGGCCTGCCTTCCGTCGTTCTTTCTTTTTGCGCCCAGTGGGTCACTTCAGGCCCCTCTCCTTCTCCCTTCAGAACGAATGACTGCCGGCTGTTTCGCGCGCCATTCCGCGGGAACTCTTCTCTTCCCGGGCTCGGCATTCGCGGAATGTCATTGCGCGTCGATCCACGAGGCAACCGGAAGGCCAAGAAGCGGAGAGGGTGCGGTGAGAGGACGACAGGAGCAATTAAACGGAGTCGAAGGAGACGGAGGAGGGGGTGGTGGGCGGGCGGTGGGTTGGAAGGAATAGGGACGAGAGAAAGGTGTCTGTACGTGGGTGTACATAGATAAATATCGGGACGTAGATTAAAATGGCGTTCGAATGCGTCGGGAGGAACTTCGAGATGTGAATGCGTAATGCAATCTTAATCGACGGTATATGCCTCGAAATAAAGGGAAGGTATAAGGATAAAAAATGAGTGGTTGGCGCGAGAAACATAGAAGTGCACCTTTTAAACTTGAATCGAGCGCGAGGTCCCTGCATATAATTTCGGTGCAACACGCGGAACAAGACACACGTACAGAGGTACATTATCTTCATGAAACCAAGAACCCTCGAAAGAAGCTGTACCTCCCGAAAAAGTCTGCTACCAAAAATCGACATCTCAAAATAATGACATCAGAGCATCAACCCAGCATCCCTGCACATCCACCTGCATCCGCACACGCAGCACATGAAGGCACGCCCTCCCGTGTGCCGAAAGCACACGAGAGAAGCTGATGATCTCAATCCGGTAGACGCCGAGCGATTCACGTACTATAAAGTTGCTCTTAAAGTATTCCCATATCGTCGGCCGTCGGTATGCCAATATAGTCCTCGCCCTTTGTCACCCCCCTCCCCCCCCACTACCCTTCTAATTCTCGGACGGCAAGGCGACCCCTCGCCTCATCCCGACGTCCCATTCCAAGCGCCCATATTCTCGCCATCGACCAAGCATCCGGCCTCTCTTTCCGTCATCCCCTTTCATTCTCTCAGGCCACCTTTCCGTCCATTCCACGTTTCGACGTCGGCGCTCGCCAGCTTATACTCGTCCCACTCTCCTCAGCGAGGCGTCCGGGCGTGAGCTGAACGGCTTAACATTTAGATATCCGAGCATTCAGACGTTTGGACATTTAGACATTTGGACGTCCAAGGAACCAGGCATTAGCGTCGTTTGAATATCTCGAAATCTAGATATCTTGAGCGAGGATCTCGGCGTCACGGCGCTCGAGCAGTCTGCGGGCTCGATGTGTGCATGTGTTGCTGTGCGCCTAAGCGCTTAAGCATTCAGACGTCCCGTTCTGAAGACGCGCTCGCAGGATGCTCAGGCATTTCGGGGGCATGGCGTGGGTGTGGACGGATGATTGATAATTCGGGCGGATCCGACGGTTGGGATGTGTTGGGGTTATTTTTTTTTGTCCAGCAATTAAGTCATAGGAAACAGGCATGGTTTATGACGCACTCGCAACATTTAATTGTATTTAACTTTCACGCTCGTTTCTTTATCAAGCTCCATAGCCTTCACTCAACCTTAGCCCCATTCCAGTAAAGCTCTCTACTATAAAACGACCCACACTCCAGAAAACAAGCACTATCCACTAGAGAATCGCCCACGCTTTTTCTTGACGGTCGTTTGAGGATGGTTCGACGATTCGGGACTAAGCTTCCGACTCCTAACTCTTATCTCTCTCTCTCTCTCTCTCTCTCTCTCTCTCTCTCTCTCTCTCTCTCTCTCTTGCTCTCGCTCTCTGCTCCGCTGAACTTTGTGACGTGCAGCGACGCGCTTACGTGGTCACGAATGAAAGACCGGATTTCGAAACGTCCGGATAACGTACGTACCCGCAGACTCGACCGGACGTACGTCAGATACATACGTACATGGATCGTCCGTCATAAGGTCCCGTCGACTGATTTATCCCTTACCCTTGTCGTACATCGATATCTGCCTGACGTTTAAGCTGAGTTAAAGCGCAGTTTTATGCCGTAGCTTTACGTACCGTACGAAATATCGAAAGCACCGAAAAATTGATTGGATGGAACTGTAGAAATTGTAAGGTACAATACGAGATCTATTACAGTAACGCAATATGCAAATGAGTATTTGATCATTTTCACACGTAAATACGTTTGCATATGTAAATAACGTTAAACAATACTGAAACACATCGTCCATCAAATGATTCCTAAGAACATAACCCCAAAGGCTTCAAAGTACGCTGCAATAACACATAATTTAAATAATTAACACATTAAAACCTCAAAGCCCCATTACAAGATTCCATTACACTGACGAAACACACGTTAAGCCGCAAATACGCTATGACGTAGTGCGCGATACAAGCAGATACGATTATACACGAGAGAAACAGCTTACGCAGCGAAGCAGACAGTGAATACATTACTACGACACATACCCTCCTCTTAATAAATCTGTGTCGCACCGATCCTGCAAGATCGACGAGAAAAAGTGGCTTCCGGCCAGGAGTAATCGATGCACCTCTAAAAACCGATATTATATCCTGCCGCCTTACTCGGACAACTTATCCCATTCCTGGCACGTGGGACACATGTGTGCCTAAACGCAAGATATGAAATGCATTGGCAGGGCCACACTGAGCGCGCATCTGTCTAATCCGAACTGAGAGCTTTCACGCGAATACTTCCGGTCACCGAGACACTCCGTCGACTAGAAAGACACGCACGTGGCAGTAAATTTTGATGCAGTCCAAACAATACGTTTACGCAACGAAAAGGGTGCGTTGGTTAAATCCTGCGATGCAACCGAATGCCACGCATGCAATGCGTGTCGCTCGTGTACAATCGGCTTCGTGCTAATCCTTGTAACGAGTGATCAACGCACAGTGGGATGAATCTGGTGGGATCAAATTTGAGGTGCGTTTGGGACGATTTTGTTGCGATTTTGGTGATCGGAGTAAGCGATAGCAACGGCTGCTTTGGAATCATGCAATGTATTTATGAACGGTAGTGGTGTCTGCAAAGGTGAACATCGAGGATAAACAATGAGGCCTCTTCCATTTCCAAATTTCAAGTAATAAACGCCTTCATCAACCCAGTGGATAATTCGAACATTTTCGACGCCTTCAAACTCGCTCGCCGAATGCACCATCGTCCAGGTGTTCCTATGTGTCGCAATGCGTAAATTACCGTACTCGCTCCGGCGTTAAGTGGAACGCGCAGGAAATACGATCTTCGCCGGGTCCGAAGTTGGAAAAGCCAGAGTTTTGCGCCGGAGTTGAAAGAGTAACGCGAAAGTAGGGAACGGAGTGCGGAGTCGGTGAAACGGACGGATGGAGAATTTAGGCGAATCAGTATCTACGCGCCGCCAACCCCACGGTGTTAGGTTACTTGTTTACTCCGGAGTGCCGGAACGGCCGCTGCATTATTCAACGGGCCGCTTGTATTTATCAAGGCGATAGTACGGAGAACCTGCCCTCCCGCTGTTTCGCGTGCACGGACACATACGCGCGCGCACAGATGTCCGCACGAGCACAGGCACGCGCGAGGTGCGTGCGTGTATGCAGGAGGATTGCGCGAAACGATCGGCACAAGTGTGACGCTTCCCTAAAGTGAATTATCCATTTTTATCGCTCGCATGTCTTGCCTCGCCAGATGGGCAGTGTGGCTTTTTTTTTTAGTACTCTTGCAGATGCGTCGCGTTGGATTGATATAGACGTCCGGCGATGAAAATGTAGTCACGATTAATTGTTCTTGTTGAACCATTTTTGTCGTTATGATTAATTAAATCAATCAGACATCTAAAAACATTTAATAAAAGAATCAACGTTGGCGAAATGAAGATTAGAGGATGCAGGGAATCAAACAGGCAGTAGTGCGGCTCGGTACATAGTCAGACAGTGACCAAGAGAGAAAATATGAAAATCAGAATAGATAGACATCTAAAAACAGTTAACACAGGAATTAACGTTAGCGAAACGAAGATTAGAGGAAGTAGGGAATCAAACTGGCAGTAGTGCAGCTCGGTACATAGTCAGACAATGATCAAGAGAGAGTAAAGACAACGACCCTCTGAACGAAGAGAGAGAGCACGGCGCGTCATTCAAAGGGTTCCAAAGGGCATGTTCGATGATAGTGCCGAAAGTGGGAAAGTCAGGGAACGACGAAGACGGACAAAGAGATCGGGGTGCATACTGGAGAGGGCCCTTTCGAGGGAACCTTCGACGATGGCGCCGCGTCATCGACCTCCTTCCGTTAATGGGTCGGAGGTCGCAGGCCCTATTAACTACGAACCGCAAGTAGACCGGGGCTCCAAGTAGACCCAATAAATTATATCGCTCATTAAGCGGAGCCCCGCACGTGGGAATATTCCTTAATGGCTTCCCGGTTGTACGCGGAATGCGTGCCTTCTATCGCGCGCGCTTGCTTGCGGTAATTGCAATTTCGTCTGAGTGCAAAAGTCGGACACCTTCAGACGTGTCGACGCGTCGGTCAACAGGCTTTTTCGCTCGGCCGACGCGGACTTTGGCTTCGTGGTTTCCTGCCTCGGCGCGCTTCAGGGGTTGGCGGCAGGTTTTCCAGTTGGCTTCGGCTCGAGTTGCGGCGAGTGGAGAGAAGCGGATCGTTCGTTGATGTATTTTAATGGGCCCGAAGAACTGCACCGTGGCTCGCTTGGAGTTCCTTGCATAATTCGACGTAAAACGAATTTCTTGTCGTAAGAATTACAGTTTAAATTACATCGTTTTAACTCTCGTTTCTCATCGAAGCTTACGTCGCGAGCTTCGATTCTTTCCAAACGATTAAACAGCCGTTTCGTACTTTTTCGCGTAAGTCGGTGGATGCAGTGATGGATGTCAGTTTGCATACCTTTCATCCGCGAGGGACTATAGATTTTTCGGCGAATATTCGATTAAGTTATCGAGGATCGAGCGCGGTGTCGGTTCCCTCCATTAGGTTATAGTGCTCGACAAAAACGAATTTGAAGTCCCCAACTCTCCTTGCACGACAATTAAATCCGCCAACTAAAGGCAAACTTTTACTACGTCAAACAGAGGAGACATTATGAAATGCTCCCAGCGACGAATCAAATTAGCGATCTCTACAATAGAAAACGCTTCAGTCGGTAGTCGTCCACTCTGCCGCGATCCGAGCTCTAATTGGCCATTTCCGCATTTCAAAGGGTAGATAAAAATAAGTTAACGAATATGTTTCGGTACAAAGACCCGGCGCGTCAAATTGCCGTTTCCCCGAATTACCGACGATCACCTTCGCAAAGCGATTTCGATGAATAGACGGATATTTCGCTGTTCGAAAAAGAAAACAAAAAAAAAAAAAAAAAAGTAGAAAATATGAAAAATGAAAAAGACAGGGAAGAGAGCGAAAAAAACACACACACACACAGGAACGGCGCGTAATACTTCGGGCCAATTAGTGACGGGCACGGTCGGCAGGTAAAAAAGGAATTTACGACAATGCACGCGCGTCGGATGCCGTTCGAGCGTATAAGCGGACCGGGTTAATAACTGCCTAGCGCGCGGAACAAACGAAATTTCGACGCGACAACCATCTGGCGAGCGACTATCGGCGATGTCAAAAAAATCCGAGCGCCCCGGTGTCGGTGTAAGCGGGACATCGGCCACGCCCTGGAAGCGAAGGAAAAAGGGAAATTTAAACTCGATTCATCCCCCTCGACCTACTGTCGTCGAATACCCCGAATTTCAAATCAACCCCTACACACACATACATATATATATATATATACACATACATACATATACATATAAACATGCCTATAAAATATCATACATCCAGCCAATCGCACGCACATACCCACGAGTGCGTAAGAGTAAAACGATGAAGTGTCGAAGGTGCGTGGCCCATTCTCTCGAATATCCTCGAGGAAGGCCGATTGCGTCGGTCGTGGCACAGGAACAGCATGAGAGAGAGAGAGAGAGAAAGAGAGAGCGAGAAGGGTGGCCGGGGGTGGGAAAAATATTGTGCACGAGCCACCCCACGCCGACGGGGACGGAAAAAGAAGGGTGAGGTCGGCAGTGGGGGTGAGTTACTCCCCTCCAGCCGTGCCACCCCTCCTCATCCCCACTACCTAACCAAAATCATCCCTTCCGAAGGCACGCGCAGTGGGGTCCAGGCGAGTGCGCAAGCGCTCGATACCGAGAGCCGCGCCGACGATCGGGGGTGAAGAGTCAGTAGTGGTGGAAGCGGAGGTCGGTCAGGTGTGTGGTGGTGGTGGTGGTGGTGGTAGTGGTGGTGGGTTAGGTCGGTGGTGGTAGTCTCGGTGCTGGCAGTCGGGTCCGACCGTTACGGCGCCAGTACTACTGTCGGCACCATCACGAGCGCAAGCACGGCATCGCCATGGACATACTGGGTATGTCCGTTCACGACAAGCATGTACTACTTAATCTCTTAACTTAATATCACTCGCCATCGCTCGCGTCGTTGAGAGAAGCCGGGAGAGACGCGCTGACGCGTATCGATCGCACGCCCGCGAAACGCAGCAGACGTCGAAAGCACCGGAAGCGGTGGTAGCGATCGAGGCAATTCGAGGCTCGAGGAGGAAAACGTGCGCGACACTGGCAGGCGAGGGCGGACGAGGGTGAGAAACGCTCTCGTCTCCTCGTTCTTCGCTCCCCGAAGGCCTCGTCGCGGGCGCACGAGTGAGACGCGCCGTCCAGGCATCGTTTCGTCGTATGGGTGATTTCTTGCCATTTTTATTATTTTTCAAATTTTTGCATTGCTATTATTTTTTTTTTATTTGTTTTTGTTTTTTTGGATGTTGTTTTCGTTTTCGTTCCTTGGCCTTCTCAGCTGGGAACGTTGTGAACTCTGTGCCGGGTGTAAACGCGGTCTGAGGAAGCGGTAGAGTCCAGACTTCCGCCTCAATTGTTTCCTTTCTTTTCTCTTTTTCTCGGTCGCTCGCGCAGATTCGTTGAAGCGCGTTCGACCGTGTTAGGGCGTGAGCCCCGCGAAAGTGTCGAAGAGAAGAGGGCTTAGGGAAAAAGACGCCTCGAACCGAACGTCCACGACCACTGCTGGTTCCTAGGAGTGGCTAGGTGAGTTACGTAATTCGCTCGAGATCGCACGGAATGTTTGTGGATGTCGAAGGAGTCGAGGATCGGCCCCGAAACGCCGCCGCGGACTGTACTTCAGTTTTGTCGAGCCGTCGACCACCAGTGCCCGAACGTCTCTCGCTCGATCCGCACGTACGGCTCGCGAGTCGAGGAGCAAGGAAACTGCGGGCCGGGGCACGTACGCTGCCGCGAATAAGGGAAGTTCGGCGAGCGGGAGTATTGGGACGCGCGGACTCGAGAGCACGTAGGCTGGCTGATTCGCGAAAAATTTGCGCTACCCTTCGTTTTACCTGCTCCGCGGCAAATTCGGCCCGGAGAAGTTAGGAGACACGTACCTAGAATAGAGCACATACTCTTATTCCGAATGGGAAAGCGTACATTTTGCGACTTACGGAAAATTGGTAGAAAAGTGTAGAAAGAATAAATGACAACATTTACGTTCTTCGATTCACCCGAAAAATGCACGCTCGAACCGCGAAGAACCAGTGACCAAGCCCCACGTACGTTCTGCGCTTCGCGAACAATTCATTCTCGAGAAAGTCAAGCGAACAGTGAGCGAGAACACGTACGTTTCCGCGATCCGTCGAAGCATTCTCACTGGATAACGAAAAGAAAAGAAAGCCCTCACGTCCAACAGACAGAACAGAAACGTGCGAACTGAGAAAGTCTACCGAAAAATGCAATCCTCATCCGCCCACGTTGCCTCCCGTCGAGTTCGCGGCCGACAGGACGTCGAAATCGAATTTAACGCCTGCGACTTAACGCGTCCTCCGCCAAACAAGCTTGCCGCCCTCTTGACTTTTCCTACCTAATGAGCGCTCCGGCGCTAAGGTCCGTCCGGACTCCTTTCATCAGGCGTATCTGCGATCCTTGACCCACTTCTCGTTCTTACTTCTACCACCACTTCTTCTTCTTCTTGGTCTTCGCGCACGTACCCATCTGCGGCCACAATTGACTGTCGCATGAATAAGTGACGAGCGAGGTTCGCTTCGATCAACCAAACGAGCCCTCTT
This sequence comes from Priocnemis perturbator, assembly GCA_963942575.1. Lineage (NCBI taxonomy): Eukaryota > Metazoa > Arthropoda > Insecta > Hymenoptera > Pompilidae > Priocnemis > Priocnemis perturbator. The sequence goes on from OZ012654.1 coordinate 4,512,427, forward strand.
CGAATGTCGGTTACTACACGTAAGGATAGCTCACGGAACGCGGAGCGACGGTTCTCCTTTGACGGATATGCTCTCGACGGCTGAATTATGGCCAGACGCTGCATTATCCACGCCCACCCCTTGCCTTTTGCGCGCTCGCAAACTCCGATACGTAATCGACTGATGTCTTCGATCGTTTCCGATCATCGAGTCTTCCGAGTCTCGGCTCAATTGGAAAATGCGTATATATTACCTGGCAATTTCTGTGCTCGACGTCAGATACTGTTCATACACTGTGTCATCGTCTGCGATTAGTATGCGTATGATTTATCTCAATTTACACAACCAACCAGGGCGTCTCAAAAGAAAATTCACAACATTGACAAAAATTCAGAAATTTGTCAAATTTCTCCATTAACCCAAGGGACCCCATAAAGCATACTACATCGTTAACGCAGAGAATAACACGTACCGACCCCGGAGAGCAGAAGAGTAATGAACAGCAAGCAGGCTTGCGGTTGCACGAGCAAGTCCTAACATCACTGCTCCTGCCTCCCATTTTTCTTTCCCCCCGTTTTCGAGCAATCAATGGGGGTGGCCAGACGAGGGGAGGGGAGGGTGCGCAACCCGTTACGCCGCTCGCTCGACGCCGACAAATTTAATCTTTCACCCGAAGTGCGCTGCAAATTGGCTCTCAACGTTTTACGCCGCTCGAAACGAACAAACGATTATAATGTGATTTTCGAACGACGCCAGTGGGAGCGGCCGAGGGGGAGGAGTAAAAATGTTAAACAAACGCGCGAAATCCATCCGTCAGCGCGGCCGTAAACGCGAGCTGAACGCGAAGGAATAATGCAGAGTGCCGCTCGGCGGATTTTAACGGAGCTGGCCAATCTGATTCGCGACGTGCATAGTCAGTGTAAAAAGGGGTAGAGTTCATAAAAAAGGAATATCGGCGAGTGCGTTGGTCCCTTTAATCACCGACATCAATCCGCGGCGCGGTCGATATATATATATATATGTACATATATATAGAGTGGGAGAGAGAGAAAGTTCGGCGTGGCTGAAACAATTTCTCGTACCCTTTTAAAGCGAACCTGCGATCGCGCAACTCCGGCCCTCTTCGCCGAGAGTCGAAAATTCACGGTTCGTTTGATAGGCGGCGGGCGACAAAAGGAGGAGAGGGAACTCGATTTTCGTGTTTACACCCGCAATCGGGCAGACTCGCTCGTCCAGTACAGGCACTCACCGTTCGATGTTTTCGCTCTCGACGCCGCTGCGTCTGTCGTCGAATCATCGCCCGGAACTAGTTCTGGCTGTTTCCGCGTCGGGTGCTCATCCCGAGGAGGGACGTTCGAGGGAGAAAAGAATCGATTATCCCTGATTCCGAGGACACCGATTCTGTAAAAAAAAATGGAGCGTAAAATTAGTAAACGCGTGATATTTGGAGGTTGCATTGAGGAGGGTAGATTGAGCAGCTTTTTTAGACGGAAAGAATATTTACTGTATACGGTAACATTCGTATTGATAAGTAAAAATATAACTTGTAACGGGAACGTTCATTTTCCATTCCGCCTTTGAGAGATTTTTACCGTAGAATCGTACGCGTATAGAAGCTTCTCTCCTTCTTTCTCTCTATTTCCTACTCCCAGGATGCACTTTTTCTCTCAGCATGGACACGCCTTTCTCCTTTTTTTCTCCTCTTTAAAATACACTTGTACTCATTGCTTCTTTTTTCTGCTTTTCTCTCTCTCTCTCTCTCTTTTTCTTTCTCTCGCTCTCCGACTTGCCTCGAGATACACACGTACGTATAAGCCTCTTTCTTACTTAACTTCTCTATCTGTCTCGCTCTTCTTCATTCTGTCTGTGCAACTACTCACGGCTTCAATGCTCTTGCACACGCCCACGCCTAAACACGTAACATTCCTCTGCCAGCTTCTGTCCCGGTACGTAAGCACATTTCTATTTTCCGGCAGTACAGAATTGCGCGCGTTAAGAAATAAAGACCGGCACATGTAAACATATATTTCCACATATGGTGATATACGAATACCTACAAGTTCGCATGTGTGATCATACGTGACATTGCACACGGGAGCACATACAAGCTCTCAAGTGTAAACCTATATCAATTTCCACGTGAAAGCATATACGACCTTGTACATACTCTCAACACACACACACACACACACTCTCCCACGCAAACACACACGAATTTCCACATGAAAGCATACATGACCTTGCACATGTAAACGCATACAAGCTCTCATCTAAACGCGTGAGCATACATACGAGCCCTCGGATACGAGAACGTGTGCAACATGTGAACACACATGACCCCTGCATCGGTATGCATTCCTCAGCGAGAAGGAGCAGGATGACACACATGCCCGCAGACGTGTACATGCCCTCATGCAAATCAATATATTACAACGAGCCATAAATAACACGTTGACAAGGCGGCCCAATATCTATCCCTTCGTTCTACCCATGTCGAATCCCGTAACACGAGCGTGTGTGTGTTAACGCGCCGCGCCCCCTCCGTAAATTATTGCGCTCGCCGGATTCACGTCGGGACGCCTGGCGCGCCATTGTGAAGGCCTCGTCTCGAACGGCGCATACAAATTCAAGATCTCGCCTTCTCACGAATTTCCTTCCAGCCCGCGCCCGCGCTTTCATTATTAGTTGCGCCGCGAGTTCAAATATCAGACGTATCGCATTACCCGCGTCCTGAATAACTTATCGACGCGCACGATGCCAGAATTCGCGAGGTATCATTTTCCGCGGAGCGATTTCAGTCGAAAGTGGAGCCCGAAACCGGTTCGGCAGGAAGCTTAGTTTTACCGTGAAAGCGACATCGAATATTCGGTGGTGTGTGTGCATCTATGCGGGGTATTTAGTTGCGTATGTACATACGTAACGATGTGCCGCTTTCATGTTAGGTGGTCGCGAGCTCCGGTGGAATCGATAAAATAAAGCAGTCCTTGCGACAAATCGAATAAAGAGCTTCGCGATACATGTGACATGGAAGAATGCGTCCTCTGAAGGGACTTCGCGAGGTTAAAGGGCAAATTGAATCTCACTGCACTTACACGTAACGTTGTCGCGCTCGGAAAGTGTCCCATCATAACGGCGACTGTGCACAGTGACGAGAAATGTCGGAGTGACGAGAATCTGAAGGAGAATTCAGAAAATCGCGCCCATGACTCTAGCGGCAGACAAGCGAAGAAATCATTAGCTGTAGACGTTTTGTATCCGATGAATTCGATGGAAGAGAAACGCAAGGAATAGACAGTGGATAAGAATAAAAGAGTCTGTTGTCGGTGCAGAAGTACTGAATCGATGAATCTTTTTTCCTCCTCACTCGGCGAAGATGGTCACGTAGTCGGCAGTGAGACCTGACACAGTGTGGTCGCACCCCATATCGCGAGAGCCACCCTCCCCCGAAAACGGGAGACACTGCAAATATCCGCATGCAAGGGTAAGCGGGCCATCGGTGTCCATCCGGATCGGGCTTTCCTTGCAAACAGAAACTCGGCCGTAAGGAGGATTAATTTTGGCCAGGCCAGCTGGCCGATTAGGGTCGACCGACCTCGCCCCGAAATCAAATTCTCGTTATCTTCTTCGCCGCGGCCCTACGCTTTCGACTGAAGCAACGTATACGAGCACGCGCCTCAATATTAACAGGAGGTCGGCAAACATTTATTTTTTGTTCACATTACCTTTTAATCATTGTTCGACAAATTATGATGACTAGTGACACTTTAAATGAATCGCAATTCGTCAAACTCAGATGACCCATCGTTGTCTCAACAAATTAAATGACGTACAATATTATTTTATTTTTAAATCGGTCCAAATCTAGCTCACAACCACCCCTCGACGCCCACAACAAATACCACAGAGGGTAGCGAATATGACACACATTCCACCAAGCAAGCCACGACAACCGAAACCTTCACAGTCACCGTCCACGAGCCGACGATTTTCTACTTCCGAATACGATCTCAGTCACCGACTCACCAATCATTTTCCACCCTCCGCCCAAAATCCATCAATCCCCTTTCCGTATTACTCGCACAACACGCCCAGCCGACGCGAAAATCGCCGAGTCAGCTTTACGTTCGCCGACCCCGCCCGAACTAACGACCTTAAAATATAATTATTTGCGGAACGAGCGGCCGCCGATTGGCCGAAACTCGCCGATCGCACGGACAGATAGCGGCCTTATAGCGACGCTCTTAGCCATTCTCCGCGCCCACGTCGTCCCTTTTCTCTGCACCGGCGCTATCTGGCCGCGGATTTAATTGGGATTGCGCCCTGGATGAGTGGGCGGGCCGGAGGGTGGCGAAGAAGAAGCTCTGACCAATTTGGCACGCTTCGGAATCGATGGGTATTTCGGTGGGGCGAAAAGGTTACCGTGCCGACGTTGTTTCAGCCGCGATATTATTGTACGCTATCGCGGTCAGCCGATGCATGCTGCTTGGAATATGTCGAACGGAACGCTCGATCAATCGCGGACGGCTCGGCTTTCTGTTGACCCTTTGCGATCGTGTGTCGAGCGGCACTCGACACTCGATGTGATGTTTCGTTTGTTCTTCTTTCGTCGAGCCGTGTGTTTGAGCGGTAGTGATGTGTTTGAGATAACGACGGAGTAACGAGGGTGTGTTTAGGGTTGTGGGATATTCGATTGTGCAGGTTGCCCTGGATTATTTTGCCCAAATTTTGGGAGGCTATTTTAGGGGTGGAATTAAGAAGAAAATGTATTGTGTAGGAAATTGGTGGTGAAAAATGCTACGTGTTGTTTATCGTTAGTTTAACGTATTGATCATTGGAGGTCATGAAAAATGAATACGTCGATCACGTTCCGTGTTTCGGTGTACTCTATGAGCAGAATACGCTTTGATTACAGCGATAAAATGAATAAATCTACAGCCCGGGATGCAATCAACTGGAAAGCACTTTATCGCACATGAAAATGAAAAACAATCGCGATGTGTGTTTACTATTGGCTTAAAGGGTTAACGATCCGTCGAAGATTAATTTCCGTCATTGCGGCGTATGATTTAATTGTGAAACCGGAAATCCCTCGGCAACGAAATCAATCACCGTGGTATTGGTCATGACTTATGAGAGGCGTGTAACAATTACTACCAATTTCTGTTAAACAATCGCCACAGTAATGTGCAGTAGCAAGAAGTGTTTACAGTGGCAGCATGTGTTTCGACAAACACGTTTTATGTACTAAATATTACTATTCCACGTAATGCACGAGAAGGTATTGGCTGCATTATGAAGCACGTCGAACCTGGGCAAATATTCTCAAAGCTAATCCTCCTGAAAGCAGCCGCCTAATGAGAAAGAACATATTCTGCATTTTGATTTACGCCCATTGCCATTCCCATATCCGGAAAAGCGCGTCGACGGTATTCAGATACATACCATCAGCATCAATCAAAAAACAACCAGCACGCATCCTCCCCACGATCGTCATTAGCCGAACGCAAATACAGAACGTTGATTGGTAAAATTCCATCCGTTCGAGTCATTCAGGCAAACCAGCTTTTATCACACAAAATGCATCATTTCGCAGTACGTTCTCATAAATGATCTTTACTACATAATTTACTACACGATAGTGTGACGTATTAATCGTTCCGTAACGTCTGACCACACGAACGTTAAAAGTACGTCCGTTATAACGTCCGTCGTAAAAGTACATTGTCATGACTGCGAAAGTACGTGCGTCGATTTCAACGTATTTCTACGTCGTGCGTCATAAAGCACGTCGTAACGTTGTTAACAGAAATACATTATTATTTACATAAAAATGTGCAGATATCAAAATACCAAACTACGTCCGTACGCGAGATGAAAAGAATAAAACTGGCGCAAACTATAACGCAGATCGTATACACGTACTTTTAACATTCACCGCTCGTGTGGTCGCAGCCTAAACATTGGCCGATCTCGTGAAAATTGCTCTTCAGAGTAGCTGACCGTCGCGTTGTCCAGCGGAACTGCCGGTGGGAAAGTGGGGAAAAATGGACTGTTACGAGCGAGCGCCTCGCCGAAGCGAAAGAATGCGAGCGCGAGCGATTTATCGCCGCGACAAAAGCGTTTTTGCCAACGCGAACTCGATGCCGCGGCGCGGGCGACGAATTACAAAACGGAAACGGTCCCGGCGCTCCGTTCGGCCGATTTGAAAGACAGCCGTGTCAGGCCAGCAGCCGCTAGAATGTCGGACGAAATCGCTTTGTGTGGACGGATGTGGCGCGCTTCGCGTTTGGCGAACACTGAATGCGCGGCATGCTCGCGATTATTTGACCGACGAGACCGAAGAGACAGGGATGATTAGACGATAGCCGACAGAAGTTACAAGTAAATTCATTATTACAATCATCGATGGGCGCCTCATTAAAAATGTGCTAGAAACTCATACGTAGCGTTCTTGAAACAGTTTCCGTTCGAATTAACCGAAATGACTGACTTAATTTAAGCGACATGACAGTTGCTACAGAAGTTTACGTCTTTCATTCCTACTTAAATAACGGCAGACAAAAAGAAGAAAATAATGGACCGAGCATTTATTTCGTTATCAAAGCACTTCTCGCGTCCTCGCACTTCCTCATTTAACGAACATGCGAATGCAGGAAGTGGGCAGGACGTCGGGGCGACTTTGTGGCGTTACACGATTAACGGAGCGCGGCTCCTTCGCATCCCCTTTTGCCGTCTCGAGCCACGCCATTTCGGCCGCAGTTAGCTGTCAGCGGCGCGGCACACGCCCTGGCTCAACGCTTGATATCGCTAAACGAATTAGCCCGCGCGAGACTGCATACGGCGAGCAGTGCGCATGACGTGCCTTGCCGTGCACGCCGCAGTCACTGTCGCAATCCCGTATCCGGCTAGTAGTCGAGGCAAGAAACGCATTAACACGATTGCGTTTCGACGAAAGACGCCGCCCGCCAAGTGTGTAACACGTATTCCGGATGCGTGTGCGGATTTTATGACACTCCGCTCGTTTCACCCGCGTTGATGTCGTCATTCTCGGTTCCTCGCTGGTTTTCAACAACAATGTCCCACTTCGATGCACGATTTGCAGCCTCGTGAATGTTATAGGTATGCTGTTCGGATAAATGGTAGAGTTTCGTAGGATGTGTGTTTATAGGGCGGAAAGTTGGAAAGAATTCTTTTTTAACGATTCATGCCTGTATTTTATAGGTAAAATTTGACAATTTTAATAAGTTACGTTCAAATGAAGTACGCGGATCGTGGTTCATCGGCTGTTGATTATTTGAAAAATGTTGAGAATGACATAGTACGAATGGAAAGAAACTGTTGACCAGTCTCAAACATGTTCGAGCTAGTATGAAATTTCCTGTTCTTCGGCAAATATTTCGGTGCCTTCGACAACAATTGAATTATGTGATATTCCACCTATGCGGTACAGTGCAGTAGAGCTTGTCAAAATTACAGTTCCGGGAAACCGCGCTTGAGCATACTCCATTCGCATTTCATAAAGTAAGTGCAGAGACAAGTAATACCATTGTTTCTCATTCACATGACGAAAGGTCTGGGCGGAAGTCATTGCAAGTTCGGCGCAAACTATCGCAGAGTATGGAACTTAGTCGGTCGAGCTCTCAAGTATTTCCCTGTCAGGCACGCCGAGTATTCAATAACCTGGCGTGTCGACGCAGCGAAGGATCTAATGCTCTCCTTATTTATTCGCGTACCGTGCATTGTTGTTCCTATACCAGTATCGGTTATACCTGTCGCGGAATATTTCTTGCGTCCTTAATTACGCGACCCACTTTATGCACGCAGATAACGTAAGATATGCGCTGGTAGGAATCCACGTACAGTTGCGTAACATTCCTTGTTTGTCTTTATGCTACCCACAACTCACGTGCACGCTGACCTTTTGTTAATACATTCCGAATCTGTAATTGTCAAATTTAAATTTTACGAATTGTAATCAACATTACCGCAGATACAGCGAAGCCGGATTTATGAATGCGTACAATCACGGATGTCCAAGGTTTAATTAATGGTGGACGAAATTCGACAATCACGAATCTTGATTCGATTATAGCTTAAGAAATTCTCGATTTTTTAACAGGCCTCTCACGTCTGATCTATCAATCGTAGCATATAAAATGTATTAGACTTGTTGAAGACTTTTCGACGCTCTTAAAACACACCCATAGAAAATCGCCAACAATTCGAAAATTCACAGCACGCCCTGCAGCTTATCGAAAGCACCGCGGCGGCCGAATACAAACGTCGGAACGAAAGGAAATCGTCGGCAATCGAGCTCTGTCGGATCTAGCCGTGAATCGAGGCACGCGATGCGCATTGGGGAATCCTCGCGCAATAATTATCGAATGATACCCTCCGCGCTAATTAGCAGTTTCCAGTCAGCGTTTTCGCTTTACATACGGCCCTCCCGTGCCAATGCATTTCGAGCTAATTAATGGCCGTGCCAACGCAGGGTTCGGGAGGGGGTGGGGGTGGAGAGTACAGGCTGGCGACGAACAAAAAGGCAGCCGCCATCGACGGCGATTGTGCACGTGGCCGCGCGAATCAGAATTAATTAGATTTTCACTGCGGCGACAAAGGCAAATTGCCGGACGGCGAGATGATCGCGGCTCACGATCGCGACTAGTAAATCGAGTGCCGAGTCAATCGTTTCCCACGGATAATCGTGCTAGGCGTGTCTGCGAGGCTCTTCAAAACGAACGTTTCGAGCACGCCTGAAAATGATCGGGAGTCTGATGTTAGATTCATAATTGGCGGATATGATGGGTAACGGGCAATTGTTAGGGTGGGATCTTTTGCGATAATTTATTTATTTACTTGCAGGCTTAAGCCCTATATGTTTCTTGTACTATCGTAAAAATCCTGCATATTAGTAACTCATAACTTTCCAAGATCTCAGTACATACCGCGAAACACTTTTTTTCAAAAAACAACATAATTTGCTGTACACGATTGTTTTATTCTCGTACAAAACTCAGTAATCTTAATCGTACCCTTAATTACGACCCGCTCCGTACATCTCCGCGTCACGTATCGAATCGTCTTCCCTTTCTCAGCGACGCGAGGCCGAAATTTTTGCGCAGACATTCGTTCAGCTTCTCAATCACGCCCGAACTCCTCGAATCCGTACTTAACGGCCGAGCACGTGAGCCTCGGATCCGGCGAACATCGTATCGCTTTCGAGAACCGTGCTCCTCTTCCTACGGTTCGTCGAACCTCGAGGATTTACGAGGAGCAACGCCGCCCACGTGCGTGTCGGACGTGTAATTAGAATCATCTAATCGGCCAGATCGGGCCCGCCCGATAACGTTCACGCGAGTTACCCTCGGAACAATAGAATTAATCTCCGCGCGGCCACGATTATCCGCCTCGCCGCTCTCCGAGTATTATTCTTACGTCGACCAGCTCGTCCATTTTATCGGCACGTGCGCGCGCGCCTTTTAAATACATATGCACGCCCGGCGAGAGCCGGCGGGATTTTATTGTTCCCCGCAATGCGATGAGAGATGAGACGCGATGAAATGAGGCGGACGTGCAATTAACCGAGTGCTCGACGATTCGAAAATGTCGAGTGGCCGGTACATTTGCGTTGGTAATCAGCGGACAAGCGGGATTCTTCGGGAATATGATGCCGGACTGTTATTGTTCGTTTGTTGGAGGACGACTTTTTGTCTCTTAGAAACGATGTTAAAGGTAACATATAACGGGATGCACTCTGAACACGCATTAATTATAGTACTCTGTATTTCCACAATCTCCACAATTTCAAACGGAAATTGTCAATCGTTGACAGAAAAAATGCATCTGGCAAGGAAATGAGAAGTAACCGTCGACGTGCGGTCCGAGATTCCAAGTGTACGCCGATCGATCGACCAACATACTGAGGTTTCCTCGCGCGCCGTGCCGCTTATGTGTCGCACGGGGAAGAAGGAAAATAGAAGCTTCGCGTACAGAAAGCTGGCCTACTTTGCCCCGCCGCTTCTCCGTTCCAGCCGGGCCGAGCCTTGAACATTCGACGACGGTCGCGAGAGCACATGACCCGTATTCCCTAACGACGCCCACAAAAATAAGCTCCGAGCAGGGTGATAACTGCCAGCTGCTCGATTACGTCTGATCCTTTTACGAGATGTCGACCGTTTCGGGGATTTTTGCAGGTGCCTTCAGGTCGCAGGCGACCTTGACAGAATATCAATGTGACGGTCTAGTAGGAAGTTAGAGAAATAGGATGAAATAAATGGTATAATGTGGAATTACATATGCTGGCAAAGGTTATAGAAATATAATTTTTCGAAAAATCGTTTCTTTCAATTGAAAGATTGAAAATTTAGAAAGCATACACAAAATTCGACTTGACGTTATCTTTCGCATGCCGAGCAACGTTGATACACGTCACGGGCGAAAAACTCGTATTCCTCCGCAATACGTCCGCCTGATATCAATTTAACAGTATCACTCATCCCGACATCGCGAAACATCGCCGGCAGGCACGGGCGTCCATCAAATTCCTAATTTAAATGCATAGTGGTACCAGGTTCCGCAAAGATTGCCTAGAAGGAGAACTTGAGAGCGCGCTGCCTCTGCGACATGAAAAATACCCACGCAAACGACAACGTCGACGAATACCAAACAACTTTTATTCGCAATTAAACGTTCATTCGCGCGCCGCCCGAAATTCGCTCGGCCGCAATCGAGTCGTTTGCATAATGCAGTCCGTCCGTCCTTGCCGCGGTCGTCAGACGGCGGCGAGCCTGCAAGTTTAAAGCTTACGACGGCGCGGGGAGGGAAGTGGAATTTTCAAAATTTATCGTGTCTCGAAAATGCCATTTTCTTTCTTCGCCGGCTCGCTACCTTCCAATCCCGAGGTTGTATTTTTAAGAACGACCGTGTGGCGAGGATCATCCTGGCACCGTGATGCTTTATGCAGGATGCTTTCATCGACGGTCAGCCAGATGGTTGACTCGATACTCGTGCGTCTATTGGCTGGTGCACTCGACCAGCTTTATTGGCGATCGGATCTTCGGCCGGTGGGCGGGTGATCAGTTTTCGTGTCAATGAGGAAATTCTATACTTTAGTTGAGCGCTTCGCGTGTCGGTGTCGTGTTGTGTGTGTTGGCTTTTCTAAGAGTATGGTATCATATCCTAAGTTGTTACATAGTTAGTTAGCCGCGCTGGATATTTTATCATAAGCAGACGCGTGTTCTATTTAGCACGTCGAGCATTGTATTGTATTATCTGCTGTGTGTAAAGTAGCAGACGGGCACTTTACTTTCATAAAATTGTGGTGAAATTTATAACAGCAAGTTGACATCGCTTACACGCAAACTCTGCTGTCGCGGAATAGTTCTATCCGTGAAATGTTTTTCGCGACGAGAGAACGCGGTGTTAGCCGATCTACAAATAACAAATCACCAAGTGAAGGCAGTGTTCCGTCGCAGTTGGTCGAAATTAATTATTTCGCGAGCAGGCTTCCCGTAAGACAGGGTTTCTCAAAGTACTTTCCGCCGAGCAACAAGGGTCGCTGAACCCGCGCAGAGGTCGATTTATATCTAGAACCGAACCGCGTTGTCCGCGTTGGTCGATAAACGATGATACACCCTGCCAACCCAGATAACGTCCACTCAATTCACGTCGAATTAATCAAACGTCCGCAGACCGGCAATATAATCGGAAATTTGGGAAGCTTCGGATTAAAACGTCTTGCCAATTTCGAGGAGTCCGAAGTGGAACTCCGGGCAAGTTCTCTTAATCACAACCCGATCCTAGTTAATGTCTACTGAAATCGCTTGGAATTATCGAAAGTCTAACGAAGCGCCAAAAAAATGTGGATACTTGCATTGATACGTCTTTAGTTGGAATCTAACGCAACTTCTGAGATGCACTTAAATGTTTCATCGTGGCAAGCACTAAATTATAGTGGATACCACTCTTGGATCTATAATTTGAGAAACCCTTCTTTAGAACGTTTTGCCAATTTCGAAAAGTCGTAAGTTCGAACTAAATTCAAATTCAGTGCCACGTACATTGAATGCAAAATACTATATACTCGGTTCATATTCAATCACGAAACGTTCACCAGACACGCGTAAATCAAACAATGCCTTAAAACTACTCCCCAATCAATCCACCCAGAATCATCCAACGTTCACCAGACCACAAATCCAAAAAAATCAACCCACACAGCCCTTAAATCGGTAATTTGAGAAACGCTGCCTTAAAACGTCTTGCCAATTTCGAGAAGTCTCAACTTGGAACTCGAGGCAAGTTCTATGTCTCGCGTTTCCCGAGCACGGCAGACGGGCTCCGGTGAATTAAGGACGAGAGACACACACACAGACACAGACACAGAGAGAGAGAGAGAGAGAGAGAGAGAGAGAGAGAGAGAAAGGGAGCAAGATAAATTACCTCCCTATTCTGCGGCTCCGAGTCTCTCGCCGCCGCGAGAGACTGGGAAGATGATCTCCGTGTTTCCGTTCGAACGAAGTTATCGTTGCTGCCCGACAGCGGAGAGGACTAAGAATCAATAGGACTAATTCCGCGACGTGTTCTGAATACGACGGCGGCCTGGGGGGCCAACTTCGACAACTCGCCTCTTTTAAACGACCCACGACGCTCGTCACGACCTGATTACGACCTTTGACCCCGGCGCCCGCTTCTATGCCAGATCCGTCATCGATATCAGAAACGCGACGCGAGAATTAGCCGGGAGGTTGGATCGATGTGGAGTGAAAGAGATAGAGAGAGGGAGAGGGTGGGGTTTCGACGAAATTACGCTGAGGAAGTGTACGGGGGTTGTTAATGATAATTGATAGGTGACTCGAAGGAAGAGGAGCGATTGGCGTTTAATTGACGCTGCTTTAATTGAGCCCACTGACACGGTATGCTGGTCGGAGGGTGAAGAATGGAGCATGGGTTACGTGGCGACTTTTTTGCTCAGGCTCAGGAATTAGGTGTCCTGTTTCGGGAGATTTAAAGCGCGGATTGAAATGTTTTTAAAGACTTTCGTCCATTTCATTATCATTCATTATCAGGTCTACCTTTTGATATCTATATTTTTGCACTCGACGACGCTTTCAAATTAATTGCTGCTCGTTAGACACTCCTCGCCATCCCTTTAATTTCCCGTCTCCCAAACGCGACCTTGCACGTTCTCTTCCTCCGATCGATTCCCTGATTTCAGCCCACCAGGAAAACGTCCCGCAGTTCGCCGGCCGACTATCGGAATACCGATACCTCCGTCGAACAACGAAATATTCAGTCTCCCCGAGACACCGTGCTAAATTTATACCGCCTCCGTCCGCGATCACGTCCTGCGACGTGTATAAACGGACTGCGCGAGATTAACTGACGTCTCGAACGAGGCGACGCGGCGATAATTTATCAAATTTCAGCCAAGTCGACGAAACGCTCCCTGCCCTTCCACCCCTCTCCCAGCCTCCCTCCGTCCTCCTCGCGCTGCAGCCCATGTCTGAAGCCACCCCTGCCAGCCGAAAATCGTTTTCGCGCCGAGAGCGACGACGTCGTACGTTAAGAGTTTATCTTATCCAGCGCCTCCGCGCAGGGCTACGCCTTTTGGATACTGGACGCCATAAATAACGATTCGCCCAGAAATATTTCAATCCGCCGGCACGCGAGAATCCGCCGCCGGCACGAACGAAAGCGATCGGTCTGTGTCACTATATACACTCACGCCCGCGGAGCGCACTCGGATATACGGTGAATTCAGGTTACGATGGGAGAGTGTCTCGCGTGTTCTCGCGCTTTCCGCGACCTCGCGTTGTCTAATTGTGAAAGCGCGCGGCGAGGCTTCGGTGAGTTCGGAATGCTCAGATGAGAAGCTTGGAAAGCGGATGGAGAGTTTTAAGGGTTCGTTTTTAGGGTTGGAAATTTTTCGTCGGAACGTTCTAACTTCCGAATTGATATTGACTTTTGTGGCACCATCCAAAATTGGCGCGCTTGGCGTGAGGTGTGCGCGGCGCGAGTAACGTGCGTACGAGCAATTAGCTCAGTAGGCGAAGCGTGCGTGTGCAAGCGTAAGTAGAGAGTGAGCGACGGACAGTAGGTGAGAGCATTAGTGGTAGCTCGAGGAGCATGTACACGTAATAATAAAATAGAGATACGTTTAGTGGAAACGGAGGCACACTGCATCTTGCCCCCTTTTGTTTAAATACTCCTACACTTTAATTTGTGAAATACGCGAATCTTTAAAGTCAATGTTTCGATGTCGTTTTAATTGCGAGGATATATACTGGCGCCTTTGAGAAAAGTTAAACGGAAAATTGGTAGGATTCATGCCACTTATAACCCCGTCGACTGTAAGAACTCAGGTAATCGGAAGTTGGACTGCGAAGTAAACTTGTCAGTCCACGTTTTTCGCGTCGACGTTTGACGTGTCGTCGTTATAGCGAATAATTCACGTCACGCGTTCTGGCAATTGAATGAAATAATTCAACGGGTTTTGAAGAGGAAATGCACAACGGAAGCATGTGGCAATTTAATCGCGCCGCATATAAATGATTAATCACCGGTTCGTCCGACTCGAAAATATTACTCATATTTCTATGTACCTCCCCGTCAGTGCGCGAAACAACGGAGTTTATTAATAGCGCAAGTATTTCCGTTAACATTCCGCCCGGAACGATACATACTATTTACGAATTCGTCACATATTTCCCTCGACCCCCGTTCAACGCTGAAACACAGTTATTTCCCTGAAAATTCGTCAGAAATTCGCGAGTGAAAAATAATTACATTCTTTTTTCAAGTTCATGCGAAACACGTTTCGAAATTGGCAAATCGCACAAATGGATGTTTCGAAACAAAATTACACAAACGTCGCTTAAAAAAAGAGTCACTTAAAGTACTTAATTTTAACTAATTCGCAACCAACAAAAATCACGGTTGCTTAGAACGCATCGTGTCCAAAGTTTTCATTATTGAGACGAAATCGAACGATACGCTTTCATGAGTCTTTGAAACCTATTCTCCTAAACCTGAAAACGAAGAAACCTAAAATGACCGTATTAAAGTCGAGCACGCTGCAAAGATATACACGCAAACGTTGAACTTGCCGACTCCCGCGTCGATGATGCAAAGCTCGATTCGGGGCATCGGCGTGCGAACGAAGCCCGGTTCGACTTCGAAATGTCAGTCTCGCCCTCGTGGGGTCAGAAAGATTTACATAGCGCGGCAGGGCGGAACAACCGAACGTTTCGCGCCCTCCATTTCCTTCGCAACGCTTCCGGGGCGAGAAGGTCCGGCGTTGGTCGGTATTCGTACGGAAATGAATAACCGAGAAGCTGCCCGGAGCGATCTATCTGCCCAGCGAGTACGTAAATGTACATAAGTGTACGAAACGTGGCGCGAGTGCATGAGAAAGCCAGGCTGTCTCGACAGTGCCAGACACCACAGGCAAAGAGATCATTTCTCGCGATGCAATGAATCGAACCTGTCGACTGAAGCTTGAACTAGCTGTATTGTATAGACTAATTGGTTCAATACACATCTCTAACGACCGTAATATTAGAGATGAGAATTCAAATATTGCAAGAATTAAATTAGTACATAGAAATAACTTTCAAAACCTTGAAAACACTCCTGCTACGCATGTAATTGCTAACTAAATATTTAACAACCGTGGTGTTGAAATTGGTACGTAGAAATAACTTTTGAAACCTTAAACACACTGCCGCTACCAACTTAATTGCTATAAAAATATTTAACAACCGCGGTATTGAAATTAGTGCATAGAAATACGTTTCGAAACCTTAAACACACGCTTGCTGCTCACTTCATTACAATAAACATATCCGACCACCGCGACATGAACGATCTGAATCCAAACGTTACTCAAGCACACAAAGACACGTCACCCTGCACATCCGACACTTACCTATAAATTTCGCAAGCAGACAACAACGCCAACCGCGCGCTCCGTTTCCAACGAATCCAACGCCTCCTAACAGCGTCAATAAAAACATCTAACGACCGGCGCAACGCGACACAGAGAGCGCAGCGGCGGGCGGGGTGAAAATCCAATTACATCAAGCGTTAATCAGGGATCAGCGGGGGATACAAAATTGGACCGGATGCGCCTGCCGCGCGCCGATCGATCGGCGAGCAAATTCTCGAGATGCAGTTAATTATGTCAGAGTGGCTTAATTAGGAGCACTCGACGGCGGGCTCATGGAAACCATACGCCGGTTATGGCAGGACAGAGCGTAAACGCGGCACAAAATTATGGGTTAATCGATTGACTGAGCGAAGTATAGCGTAACGATGAATCAATAATACATTACGTCGATGTTCGCGACGACCGGTCCGGGAGGGGAGGGCGATTTCCATTACGTCGTTGCACGTTCATTGTCGAAAGTGGAGAGACCGTGGATAACGACGAGCACGAATAACGTGCAGCCGGCAACGTCCGAACGTACGCGTGCTCGCGCCACTTGCACGTCAGATGCTCGCCGCGTTGCGAGCGCTGTAACAATTTTGCGGACGCTATCGATAGGTAATATCACAACGTGGGGCGTTTACAAGAACGCGCGGCTGTGGGCCGATACTTTGTCCCGGACGATCGACTCTTTTTATGGAATCTATCGGCGTGAGTTATATGAGAGTTTGCGAGAGAAAGCGCGGAGCGAATATATTGGGGCGTATCGAGAGGAATTTCGTTGTAATGATTGCGGGGTATAGATGTTGCGAGGCCGAGTACAGTGAGGGCAGCGTGTTGGTATGGATGGTTTTATCGAGAGGCCGAGGACTTGGTATCGAATCTGTGTCGTAAAATGGACGAATCGATGCGTGTCATGGGTATGGACGACGTCGTAACGATTGTATTAGGGGATACGACGTTTACGAAATCAATCGTGAAACAATGTGTGCGAAAGTACTTATTGAACGTGGAAGTTGTAGGGAATTGAAAAGTAAAGCGTTGATATGGGGCAGTATTCATAGTTACGAGTCGGGACATAAGACATTCTTAAGTCACAGGTTTCACCAATGAGCACTACCTAAATTCTACTTAAGAGTGTCTTATGTATATAATACGGCTTGTGGACGTGGATTACATACTTAAATGCATACCTTTACATTATTCTTACTGAACCCCTGACACAGACCTAATTTCGAAAGTTCAACAAAAACCCAACCCTCAATACAAACGATTTTATCCGCAAACTTATACTTCGCCTTCCACCGAAGTCATGCCGTAAAATAAAACTATGAATCGAAGCGTATCACAGGCACGCTGTAAAGATTACCTCCCCAAATATCGCGTTTAACCCAACCGACGTTATCTCGCGCACAACTTGGCCTTTATCGACCCGAAGAAGCCCCCCAAACTAATACCGAAACTTGTCGCAAATTTAACCGGCAAACTTTGACACCAGAGATGTTCGTTCCTCTTAAAAGAATCGATTCTCTGAAAAAATCAAAGAATCGTTTTTTGGAGGAAAAGAATCAGTTCTTCAACAAATCGATTCAAAGAAAGCGCCGACGTAAAACTCGACGCCAACATACTGTTGGGGACTCAAGTGCGCTCTTCATTCCCAAGCGAGGGAGTACAATAGGTTTGACGGTTAAGTCTGTTTTTCGTCCGTTTCGTAGTATGTCTTATATTGTATGCATTGACTTTCTCTTGACCATTTTCCCCTCCACTAAAGGATTCCGCAGATGTCCTTTCCAACTCACCGTGCACATGTTTTGTTCTTCGTTGTCGCCTACTAGTCAGTCCACTGACAAACACCAAACTGTTCAAACTAAACCCGTACATATATATCTTCACGCAATATATTTATACTTCACATTAAACTCGTGATTTATTTTCAAGGAGCAAAACTTGTCCCTCTCGGAATCTAATCCGCGAGAGACGCACCGTGTCATTACTAAGCATAGTGTGCTACAATCCACACACACTTCAACCAGCGATCGCGCGCACCTCAGGACCACCACCAGCGCGTTTAGACATCTAAACAAGCCCATGAAGCATTCCCGCTCGGAATCACGGGTCCGAGCGAAATGGAACTTGTTTATCGTCGTCGGGGAACGCGAGAGATCGATCGTATCGTCATTCGGGGGTGCGAGGGACACGTAGGGTAGAAAAACACGAGGGTGGCTGAGTGAGCGGGAGTAAAGGGCAGGGGGTGGGAGTGGGGAGTGGGCCAGTGATTTGAGCCCCCAAATGGAAATAGAAGGAAGTTGTCGGTGACAGGGCGTTACTCGACGGCGGGTCGAGAAATTTATTGCCCGCGCGGCAGAAAGGAATATCCCGAGTCGCACGGGGCTCTGCTCTGGTTAATAAGATTGATGCGCCCACGGGAAGGAATGCCCGTCGAAGGGAGGGGGGTGAGTTTTGCAAGGCGGAGATGGGGGCGGATGAGGATCCACTCGGCGGTGCGAGCGGGCAGGTTCGATGTCTGTTTGCATTAACGTCCGACAACGAACCGATGTTTTATGCATGAGGACAAAAACGTTCAGACAATTTGTTCCTGGCCGCCGGCTCTGAGTACGGGGGCTTCTCACCTCTGTCTCTCTCTCTCTTTCTCTCGTCTCTCTGGACGCCATTGTCTTTTCTTGCCTTCGCACCAGGACGTAACACCTTTCGCAGGCCAGTTTGAATCTTCTTGAGATCTGCCAACTGCGTCGCTGAGTTTTCGTCTTGGGGTGGCTGGAGACTGGGATTGAGGGTTGTTGCTGGAAGAGTGAGTGGGATCAGACGGTGCAGCACTTCAGAGTTGGGATGATTCAAGTGGAGTCGTGCAGGATATTGATGCGATCATTTCGAAATGATCGTTGTAGTTTGATGGGGGAAGTGGTTGTTGCTGGGGAAAAATTGTGGAGTTATGGGTCACGATGAAACTGTTCCATTCCTGTCTACTCGCTGCCCATCGTCCGTGTTTCATTCTCATTCTACGAAAAAGGACGAACGTGGACTGTCTTCTCAATAATGTCACCAGGCAAATTTGTCCCTCCAATTCGTCGGACAATGCTGACGCAACGTTCATTCAAAAAGCGGAACAAAAATTTCTTGAGTCTCTCGCTCTTTACTTTCTACCCCGGCACGTCTCTTGGAGTCCATCAAAATTGAGGCTCGTCGAGGCCGACATCGTAAAGGTGAGGTAAAATTTTACGACGAACTCGCGTATCCTCGCGCCGACGCGGAATGATAATTCGTAAAGCCAAACCGATTTCGGAGGATTTCGCGGGCGCGGCCAAAAATCGCGTCGATTTGCATGCAAATAGAGCGCGCTTTACCGACTCTCGAGATAAGTTCAACTCTTCTCGCGCCCTTCCTCGTTACTCCGAGATTTTACATCTTTCGGAAAATCGACAGACTAAGAGCGTAGCGAAGAACTAATATTTTCAGCTTAATACAAGTACGAGCTTCGTATAACGAAGTTTTTCTTTCTGCGAAGAGACGTCGTTTTTATCTGAAATTCTTATATTCTAATAACTGAGACTTAAGAGACATTTAATGAATCGAGATACTTAAAACATGAAACGATGCATCAGTTGCGAATTAATTGACGCTCTCTACTGATTCTTCAAAAATAGCAATAATTCGCGGAACGCAACGTTTCGTACATTTCGCTTAATTTAAACTTTGTTCTCCCAGCCGGAAACAAAGTTTTTCTATCAGTGGACATCTTCAAACGACATGCATTTTTTAATTACACCCGACACCGCAATCGCTTCCCATGGAATCCAACGAAGCGAACGTTATTTCCCTCGGCCGACAGTTTGCATAAAGACGAGTTCCGACGCGGCCCGACTGTAATATCGAAAGAAGAAAGGAGCCAGGACGTTGTTCTCTCAACGGTGCATTGATTTCATTGGCTCGTAAAAAGCCGTCTCGAGTCCGTCTCGTACATCCTTAATATTCGTTGCCCGGTTAAAATCACACTGCGACGGGAAATCCTGAAACGCGGGGAAAAAAGAAAAATTCGAAGGATAGAAAAAAAAAAAGTATGCCTTGCCCGACGTAGTTTCCGTTCCAGACAGCTGAACAACGCGTTCATATTCGTCCTGTCACTCGTTGCCAGTGTTTCATGTGCCGGCAAGAGTTTGCTGCTTTCCGTTGAAACAGATGACCCTGTATGATAATACCAAGTTACGGGGCAGTCTCTTTTCTTTTTGCGATAGTTTTATTATAGTCACGATAAAACGAACGGAATTTGTGTGGGTGGGATGAAGTTGAGTTTTGAGGAACGATCGTAAAGATTTCTTGGATGGTATTCAAAACAATATTGTCTCGCCGACGGAAATTGTGGAGACAAACAAGGAACGACAAACATGAAGAACTGAACTGTGCGGATTTATAAAGCAGTGTTTCGCGATTGTTTTAATGTTATGACGATAAGAAGCACCGAATTTACCTGAGGCACTGGACTAAACTTTCCGCGACGATCATAAGCGACGTTTCTCCTACCGAACGAAACCGACCCCACGCACGCGGTCGAAAATCGTTGATCCGGAAAATAGCCAATGTTCGTGACGACGGCGTGCGCGAAAAAAAAAGAATCAGCCGGCCGAGAAACACGCGCACGAAACTCGGGTCAATTAAGACGGCCAGTTCGTCGTACGGTAGAACGCGCGTAATTATCATTTCGCGACTTGACGGCGTTGTCGACGCTCGCGGGTGGAAAATTACACTCCGACCCCGAGTTGACATCGGCTAATCGTCGGCTGTGAAGAGAGAAAAAAAAAAGTCCCCCACCTCGACTTCTCGCTCGACAAACATTTTCGCGTGCGAATGTATGCGAATGCGTGTCTGTCTCTCTCTCTCTCTCTCTCTCTCTCTCTCTCTCTCTCTCTCTCTCTCTCTCTCTCTCTGTCTTTCTCTCTCTCTCTCTCTCTACACTCGCAACTCTATTTCTCTCTCGTTCGCTCTCTCAATTCCATTTCTCCCTGTATTTTCTATTCAATTTTTCTTCCGCTCAGTTTCAGTCGGCATTTCTTTCCTCGTCGTTTTGTCATACTCGACCGGTCGCTCCGCTTCTCTTCTCTCGCACTCTTCATGCTTATGCATGCGAACTCGCCTGCACGGGGTCTCGATACCGGAGGCCGCGGGCGCACGGAAATTATTTGCACGCCAAGCAAAACATCCTTGAGCCGAAAGCGCATAAGGGAGAGATGATATCGTGGGTCAGTTCCGCGATCGACCCAGAACGCCGCACGCTCCTTTCTTCCGAAGCATTCTGGGGTCTAGTTTCAGTGCGCAGGGCTCTCACCCAACAACCCTCTTCGAAAAACCCCGAACGCGAGTTTGCATGAACCGAGATAATAATCAAAGGAGTTAGTGCACTCTTGCAGCCTGTGGAAATGTATTGGGTGATACGTATGGATGTGGGTGGATGCATGCGGGGGAGTTGTGGCAAAAATTGCGGATTTAATATACGCGACACGTGTATAAATAAATGTATATATTTAGAAGCTTGGTGTGCGTGTGTACGTAGATAAGGCTTGCGGCGGACCTCGTAATATTGCCGCAGCTT
This sequence comes from Priocnemis perturbator, assembly GCA_963942575.1. NCBI lineage: Eukaryota > Metazoa > Arthropoda > Insecta > Hymenoptera > Pompilidae > Priocnemis > Priocnemis perturbator. Next base: position 4,533,936 of record OZ012654.1, read on the forward strand.
TAATGTATGCATATGTGTACATATGTATACATACATAAATACATATGTAGGAGCTGAAGCAAAAATCGTAATATAACGGCAATTTCGAAACATGTGTGTGTGTGTACATGCATGTACGTGCACCCAGGAATTACGTCAAAAATCATTACACAGCTGCAACATCGCGTTCCACGTTTACAGTTAAAAATCGTTCATAAACAAATGCGATCAGAAGCAACTGATAATAACAAAAATGATTTTCCTGCAGACATAGACAACAATTAAAATATGAAACACAACTTCGTCGTTCATCAATAACTTCTTTTCAAACCCACTTACGTCTACAGCTCACTAGCCCTAAGTTAGACTACTATAAACTTCCGTGTACTCGACTGATTGCCCCTCGAAAAATGTCTTAACGCCGAAGTGCGGTAAATAAAACAACGGGAGCGCGAGTAGTTCCGCACTTGCCGTCGAGTCGAGTCGCAGAAAAGTTTTTCTCTGCGGCCAGTACCTCGGGCGACTGTTGTCGCTCGCGAATCCACGAGAATAACCGCGCACGCGTTCCTTCCCACGGTGTCCCGCCGTTAAACGGCCAATAGCGCCGGAAGTTACGATTTTCTGGCTGTCCATCGCTCGCAATCCAAGTCCTCTTTCTGCGACAGGATAAACCGCGAGGATTTACCTTTGACAGGACAAATCGAATCCGTGTCAGGCCATGACCGAGTAATCAGGCATTAACCCTCGGACACCCACGATGGGTCAATTTGACCCGAAGCCATTCGGCCGATCGTCAACCCATTATTGGAGCAAAATAAAAATTTTCGCCTATGTATATTTTAGCGAGGTTGCAATATATTATTTACAACTTTTTTCGTGTAAAATTAAAACTTTTTCCGACATGTTCGTCAGTATTTTATAACGCGTTGAATATACTTTGAGTTTCTCGTCTCACATGAATCTATATAAACAAAATGTCTATGTCTAATTGAAAATATCGGGTTGTCGTCCTGCAGGATGGGTCAGAATGACCCGTCGTGAGATTGCGTGTCTCATTTTTCAGTCGGGTGTCCGATTATTAAAGCGGACTTTTCATATCCTTCTCGTCTCCTCGCTTTTTGCTTCGCGTCCTTTTTCAACGAGTCATATGAATGTGTAGTGAACGACGTTACCCAATGTATGCCGGTGTACAGGATTAATTCGTAAGTAAAAACATTCCCGTGTCCTTGCGAGTCAAACCTTTCCGATTTTCACTGTCCTTTCAGCCATCGGCTGGCATAAACATCGACACGGTAATCTGTCGGCGACTGTTGTAAATTCAGCGGCGATCGGCCGGCACTAAATACCGCCAGCCCCTCCCGGACACGGAAATGGGTCGTTGGGAACATCTGCGCGACTGCAGCGGCTCGCTACGTCATCGCTCGGCTAATTGAATTTGCATTTCAGCGCCGAAATTTTACAGGCCGCGCCCGGCAGCTGCGACGGGCTCGGGATTAAAGAGTGCGCTCCGAGCTCGAAATAATTCGGCCGACGAGCCGATCGCCTGCCACGCCATTGGTTACGGTCTGATCGAGGCGTGCCGGGTCCCTGCCGGACGCCAATGGACAGTGTTGGCTGGCCAGGCTGCTTTTTGCTTCCGCGATGGGATCGTTCGCGGGCGATCGTAAAGTCGGAAAGGGCAAGCGGGCGATAAAGGGAAATTATGAGCCAGTTCTCTTTTCTCGCGATAGTTTCATTGCGGCGGGCGATAAAGGAGGCCGGAATTTGCTTCGGGACGATAAAGTTTGAGTTTCGAGGACGATCGCGGGCGACGTTTGCTTGGCCGGCGCACGTGGATAAGGTCGTCGTTACCGCGGGAGTAATTGAAATGGATAATAAACGGCGAACGTGAAGGATTAAGCGGATTCGCGTAAAGAGTCGCGAAAACGGCGGGAAGAGCGGTAAAAGTTGGGGAGCCGGGTAAAAAGAGGTATTAATGACGCGGCGCGTAAAGGACGAAAAATGTTATCCGGGAACGATGAGTCGTTACGAAATGTCCGTCATCGGTGTTATAGTTATTGGCATTCAAGATATCATTTTAACGACGGCAGTAATGGGAATAGGCGTTAAAGAGTAAACGTAAAAAAACTAAACGGAACCACGTAAAAAGTCGCAAGAAACTACGTCGAAAGCGGTATGAGAGAAGAAACGCGTGAAACGAGGGGTCAGTAAAAGAGTATATATAAAGGATAAAAATTGTTATCAAGATTCCATGAGACGTTACTTTACGAAATATCCACGTATCATCAACGGCATTCTTCACTGGCTCAAGACATTATTTTAACGCCTTTAGTAATATCTAAACTCCTCAAACGACGAATGTAAAGCATCACATCCGCACAAAGAATGGCAAAAAAAAAAGAATAACTACTCCTCACCACAAACATTTTTCTGCAAACACTCGACATGTACATCGCCCACAAATACAAAACGCATTAACACAATCTTAGACCGAAACTCGTTCGAAAGCAAGACGTATAAAGAACAGGAAACGTAATCAAGAAACCATCAGCCGCCATTACGAAATATCCGCGCGTTCTCTCCTAACACCTGTCCAAAACGTTCCGCCCCATACGATCTCGCAAGATCGTTTCCCCGTAAGTAGATCAGCCCTCGTTATCGAGCCGCCAGATCCGATCTGCATTTTAACCGATCGCCCGTTCGCGTAAACGAAGACGAAAGAGTGAAAGAGAAATCGAGAAAGAGAGAGAGAGAGAGAAATTGGCGGCAGCTAATGCGAATCGACGCCCCGGCGACGAACAATCCGCCATCCAATCATCGGCTAGCAGATGCTGCACCGTAAACTCGTTTCTCCGATTTCAAACGCCCGCGCCCACCGGCTAGGTGAAGGGAGTCGTACGCAGGACGACAGATATTGCCTGGGGTAAAGGGTGAAAGAAGGGGGTGTAAAGAGAAAATGCCGAGAAACGAGGAGAGGCGAGACGGGACACGTGCATGTCGTCCCTCTACCGACGCGTTTTCCTCTCTGTGTCAATCTCTTTCTCTCTCCCTCTCTTTCTATCTCGATGCCGTTCGCATGCATACGACTCCGTTTTGCACTCAGTCGTATTAAGCGATACCCGGGAAACGAGCGGATTATTCGTGAGTGAATTTTCCGCCCTGGAATTGGCGTGACTGGAAAGAGAGAGAAGAGAGAGAGAGAGAGAGAGAGAGAGAGAGAGAGAGAGAGAGAGGTAGAAGTGGCGAGGATTAGACGATGTGGTGGGATTGATACCGACGTAACGGGAATTCCGACGAATCGACGGACGAATGCCGCGTAACGCGGTTCTTCGGTGGGATAATTAGAAAGTTCGCTTCTAGTTGCAAATTCGACGAACGCCTGCTCCTCGAGGGCATTCCCTTGTTGCGGACTGATATCGGCGCAAATTGGGGGCGCCGCTTGTGATATCGTGATAAGCAGTGTTGCGCGCTGGCTTTGGACGATGTTCGAAACCGTTGTTGTCGGTCGATAAACGGTGTCTGTCCTACTGATGCTGCGAGAGCTGAGAGTTGTGAGACAGTGATTCGGGCTGATCTTTCGATATTTTCAGTGATTCCTAGATGGAATTCAGTTACGGTAATTCATTATGTTTCCGACGAATAGATTTTGATATTAAAAATGCGGAAGCATGACTGAATATATATTCCGCATCATTTTTCTGAATAAACTCACTATTACACTTTGCATCAATATCGACAGTCACAGCAAAGAATTAGTGTTTCAAGGGTGACCATATCGATTATGATGAAATTCGGAAAACTGATGCTTTCGGAAAGGCACTAAGTGCCAAAAACACAGCAGCCCATTCCTGAGACAGAATGAAAAAAAATATAAAACCACTTCTACCGTATTCCTGAAGGACACCTTCCGTGCAATTTTCGCGACATTTCATACGCGATCGACGCCCTCCGAGAGGAAATTATTCCGGGTAGATGTGGCCGCGTTAGCCTCGCATCCCGCGCCGTAACTTAAGGATCAAATACGCGGACAGATCAAGGATATTTCACGGCGACGTAATCCCTCGGAAGCGTCCGCCGGGATGGGCGACGTTATTATGTCTCGGCCCCCCGGCCGATAGAGTCGAATCGAATCCCCGGATCCATTCGGGGAAAGAGGAGGACGTCCCGGTCCTCCGGCCTTTCTCCCGGAACCGAGATCCTACGGACGATTGATGCGAGGATCAATCGGCCGGCAGGACGATCGCATAATGCCAGACCGAGGCGAATATATTTTCGCTGCCGCCGACGCAGATATCGATCCGACGAACGGGCGATTTGACGTTAAGTAAAATCGACGAATCGTGACGGGTAATATCGTCGGGATCGCGTGCGAGTGTATACAGGGTGTCCCGGTTATTCTTGTTTTTTTTTTATTCGAGAAATGTTAGTAGTACGTTCTTTCTCTTTTTTTCAACGTAAATGGGAAGATTAATAAGTATGTAGTGTCGACTTAAAATAGACTAATGTACATTGCTGGGCAAGGGAACTAAATTAAAGAGCAGCGAGAATAGTAAATGTGTCGCTTGCTTCGGCCGCGTTATGCAGTAACGAGCATAGATGGCAATGTACGGCAGCGGTAGTAGCAGCATCGATAAACATAAATAATGAAGAGGTAAAAAGGAGTTGAGGCACTTCTCGATCTCGCGTAAGCCAACATTTCTCTGTCCCGCGCGAGGTCCGCGTCGTCTGAAAAGAAATTCCTACGTGTCGCGTAACACAGAAAAATGGCAGTCGATCGTTGTCACGCGACGATTATCGCGTTTATAGACGCACGTCGGGAAAAGGCCCTCGGTCATTTTCATCGTGTCATCGGGCAACGTTCCCCGCCGACTATAAATATCCGCGTAATATTGCGCCACGTCCGTCGCAAACTTGGAAACGCTGGAAAAAAAGTTTGCCGGCGTTTCAGTATCGATCAGGCCTTAGAGCTTTCGACTCGTCCGAGCGTTCATTCGGTGCCGCTCGGTTTGCCGCGAGAAGCCGTGATTCGGTAGTTCAACTGTACGACGCGTGTCTTGTGTCGTGATTATGTACCCGCAGGTCGGCCGGTAAAATTGTCAAATTACAATATTTGAGATACGTATCACGAGACTTATGTCTAAAAATCCGATCGAAATCTCACCAAACAATAGTTTACTAATATCTTGACCCAGCGTCGATTTCGATGCAACGATCCGTGAAGCCTCGAGCGACCCGGAAAAGAAACTCGACAACGCGTCTGTTAGCATCACACACGTGCACACACGGTGCACGCGCAACGTCACTTGTCAGACATCGCACAATCTGAGTTACACCCGGGATTGAATGCGCGCCTGCGGCCGAGACCATTCGGCAATTCGCGTTCTCATTAGCATCTATTCTGTATGTATTTACCGAAGTAATTGGACGCTGACTCCGCTTCCGCCGAAGTCATGCTATATCCAATCCCCTCCGCCCACGCCATTGGAGCTTTCCCTCTTCAAGTTTCGTGACTGGTTACAATGGATCGTTCGTTCAGCCGGTAATTTGCTCGCCCTCCCTGTTTCGCGCTTTATCGCTCTCTGCCTCTGGTACTCTCTTCTTCTTCTTCGCTTCTGTCCCTTTGTCTCTGCTTTTCCGTCTTACTCGTTGCTAATGTAAGAGTCTATCTAAACCGTAATGCTTTTTCATACGCTCAATTACGGATATTTTTTTTTAAGAGTGCGATCATTTTATAGTTTCAGTACTATGTGTTCTGTGTCGCATGCATTGTGATAGAAACTGAGATACTAGAATCTTCGATAGAAATAATGAAAATTCGATGAAAGAAAATTATCCCTCCTAAATTAATACAAACAATAGCGTTCCACGTACCCGAATAAAAGAGATAAGAATTCTCCGACAATCGAAAGAATTCGGAAAGACAGAGCGTGACAGGAAGATAGGAGATCCCGACTCCCCAAACAGAACTATCACCGGAATTGGCTCGATTTCCTTGACAAACGACGCCTTTCCGAAGCAGCCGCCGGCAGATCACGGCGCGCAGTAAATTCGCAAGTGCCCGATCCCCGACATCGATGCGGTGTCGTCGTATCACGCGCGAACGCAATTCCTCGCGATTCCTTCGGAATAAATCTCGCCGAGAGCGTTTTCGAGGGGCTCGTCGAGTATATACGAAACACGGGTTAACGTCTGCCGGAGTGAATTGTAGCTTCTGCGGCGGCTGCTTATCGATAGTTTTGCCACCGAGTGCTCGCGCGAATGTGGCATTGCAGTGGTGGGTGGTGGCTAACGTAAGTTGCGCGCAACGTGAGGTCCGCGCGGGAGAAGTGCATTGAAGATGTGAATTCATTCTTGTCGGCGCGAATTTACGTTCCGAACGAGGACGTCGCTGAACATTGATCGATGTGTGGGTCGTTGCACAGGAGAGGATTTCACGCGGAAAGTGCTTTTATTCGGAAAATTTGTTGTAACGGTGAAATATCGTCGAAGGTAATTATATTCTAATTATCTAAGTTTCGGGTTTGATAATATCGATGAAAGCTCATGTATCATATTCCCGTTGCGGTGTCTAACGAATTTTAATTGTGTAATGAGAATGAGTCAATGTAGCCATAAAATACGCCGAACACCCTCCACCTCATAAATTCTAATTACATCAGCTCCCGTTTGACTATCTCGCGCAGAATTTCATATATGAGAGTGGAAAAATATAAGCCGAAACAAATAAATTGAATTATTCACTTACTTCGCGTTCCATCCATGTACATTACGACGTAATTGAAACATTCCACTCTTCCTAATTACTTACATAACAGCCCCGAGCTATCTCAAGCCCGAAAATATAAAAAGTGTTACGCCCGCCGACTAAATTTTCTCATCAACAAAAATCTCTACAAAAACAAAGCATCCTACACTTTCGCTTCGTTTCTTTCAAAGCAATCAACCTCTTGGCCCGTGCCACGTATTACGGAGTCCTTCGTATACACACACGCGTACATGCATACGTACGTACTCATTGACAAACGATTCCTCTCAGGGTTCTGCGAGGGTCGACCGTTTATATCACTGTCGTCCTCCTTCGACTTCTTGCTCGCGAAACGGGCTAACGGCGTCGGACCAGCCCTTCTTTTGCCCCTCTGCCCCTTTCTACCCCTCCGAAATGCCCCTGGTTTGTCCTCTTCCCGAATGCCCTCATTCGCTCGCCGGCACGGTAGAAAAACGTCGACGTGAGTAATGCACCGTTTGTAACGGCACATTTAACGGGATAAATTCGTTCTGATCCGTCCCATATGTCTAAGAGTGCCCGGCCATTAACGTGGCACGCGTGCTCGATGTGTACATTTTGTTGCGAGTATACAACACGATCGTTTGTCGGCCTGACGATGAATTATTCGTCGCTGAAACGTTCTGATGGCATCTACATCATACATGCTGCAATGAGTTTGTGTCGATCGAACAGTAGGAGGTTGAATATGTATGAATGGCGTTTAACTGCAATCTTGGTAGTAAAAAAACGTGGTTGTGTGCGTGGTGAAAGATATGAACTGACTTGCATCGGTTTAAATTTAGAAAATTGTTTCAGGTTGCGTGTGTTAAGAGACATTGCAACGCAAGATAAATTAATCAACGGCTGCTGTTAATAAAGGGTGAAAATGATGCGAGTTGGAACTAACCGAGAAAATCTGAATAATTTACACCTTACTTTCATCGTTGTATCTTGGAAAGAAGTCATGAACTTTAACGCTTGAATATTTAAATCTAACGCGAACGCTTCATTTGCAGGAGAATTCCCGGGGACGCCGGAAAAAGGACCCAAATTTGAGGTCGACAATTTAACTACCGCGTAAAACGCTTTCCGCAGTCACGAAATCTCGCGCAGCGCACGCAAAACCCTTTGTGCCGCACGAAAATTCTAAGGACACAAATTCGTGCCACCGCGTACGCCGCGAAACGACTTGCATTTCAGCCGAGATATTAAATAGTAATCACTTAACGTAACAGATGAGAAGATACTCCGTATGCACATGAATTTATGCACACACCGCCTACACCACTCATTCTCCGCGCCACAATTCGCGTATGTGAATTCGGGTAGAGCACAACTAGATGGCTCTTATCGACGCGAATTAGCGGGGAAAAATATGCAAAGCAGCCCCGAAATAGATTAATCTAGCGAGTCACGCGAATAGCACGCCGCTCGCAATTGCATTTAATCGCTAATACACGCGCGAACGAGGAGAGCACGACTTTCGTTGAGGGCGTATATTCGAGAATGAATTCTCGCCCGGGCGTAAATTCCGTTTAAGCCGACCGTTTTTTATGCAACGCCCGCACGTGCACGCTCGGACTGCTCTTTAAAAGCTCCCCTTTTTTTTCCCCCCTTATTCCTAAAGAGCCGCCTTTGTTCAGCAGGCGGCGGTCCACAAATTTCACGTTAGACCCGCCCGCGGAATTTCATTTTGTCAAATAAAAGTTTGGCGACGCGCGCATACCTGTCGCAACCCGCTTCCACCCCCTTAACTCTGTGCCGGACATAAAGAATCCGATTTCGAGGAAGAATTCGCGACGCAGCCGAGTGTTTTATTAAGTATTTTCAGCAAAACGTCTTTCGGTAACGTCGGTCCTCGAAAAACAAGAAATGCTGCCTTTCGTCCACGATCCACTGAATATTACATAAGCAAATTTCTCACGACAGCGCAACGATCCACTGATTATTACAAGGTCCGCTGTATCTAGCATCCACACGCGAATTTGTTCGCCATTTTCCGAAAACCATTACTTCTACGCTTCACGAACTTTTATCTACGCACTCGACTCCGACAGAATCCGAACTTTTACTCGCTCTAAACATGCAAAATGCATTATCCGGGCAAATACAAAATTCCTTGTTATCCTTCAATCTGCGAGTATATTTACCACGGCGGTATAACAGTTATTTGAACAGTGCGCGTCGGTTAAAATGCCGCATAAAAACGTTCGCTGAGGCGTTGGTCGGGGCTAGTCCACACGGCGGCGTACGAAGAGGCGAGCGGCGAATGGCGGAAGCCGGTCGAGGGTGCAAGCAGTTAGTTACCAACACGCTCCAAATGTTCCGCATTGCGGTCGTTTACAGAGCGCGGAACTTTTTGCGCCCCCCCGAACAGCAGCGTCGGCCATTGGTTAGGGGGGTGCGTCGACTATGATTGGGGTAGTTTTCGGCAAGAGAGCTGAGGGCGTAGATCCACTCGTCCGTTCTCTTGGTGATCCGAAAGGAAAAGGTATCGACGGTCCGTTTAACGTTGGAACTGTCGAAGGATCCTGAAGGGGTTGTTTTCATATTTGCTACAATAATTGGTCATTTTCCAATGATCATATGTTTGGTAAGACCCGACTTTTATGTGTCGATGTTCGCGTAAATGTAGGGCAAGATTGCAGACAATGGAATTATTTGAAAAGTGGGGAATCAGGATGACAAAATGTGAATTTTGTCACTTTGTGTAGACTTGCTTTTAAATCACTATCGTGACAAAGAAACCATCAACAGTCAGCCAAACTTTCAAAGCGATACGCTTCTTCGCTGCAAAAGTTCCGCCGTCGAACACTTCTTTAGTCGAATTTACTCTCACCTGCACGCTGTAAGCTCGCATTTTCGAACGGGGTCGCGCAAAAGCCACGCATCTGCTTACCAGTTTCCTAAGCCGTAACGCTATGCCTGCGAACGGAACGAAAGTTTGACGATTTGAATTTTCGCGTTCGCTACGCTGCGCGAATTCGCGGCTCGCAGGGAAGCTCGTTTAATCAATGTTGAAACAACTCGGCGAAGCCGATGGTTCGAGCTACGAGAAAGCTTCGATAATTTGGAAATTGAACGTGCCGACATGATAACGTTCGCCATTTTGCGGCACATTAACTCATTTAAAGAAGAATTAAATTATTACAATTTTCTCTTCCAAACTATGTACCAAAGAACGTTATTAAAAATCATTTCAATATACGACTCCTATAATCTTCCTTCCCACCACCGACGAAGACTTTCTCTAAAAATCCTTAGCTGCACTTTACAACACAATTTTTCCTCTACATATAACGTCTGCGCCCCAACAGCCTGCATCCTCCAACCGACCCGCCATTATCACCGCCACGTTCGATTGATAAAAACGATCGGCCTGAAAAGGGCCGGAAAAATTGCCGCATCATTAAGCAGCTTCCTCCAATAATTCCGCTCGCCCCGTAAACGCTCCCCGGCCCCACCGTTCGAAGGCAATCAGACAAACTCCGAGCTCACCTCAAGCGTCTTTCGCCAAGACTCTTAGCTGCTAAAATCGATTCGCGGCGGCTAATAAGGAACGCCCGACAGCGCCCGAAGAGCGCGACGGATTTCACTTCCTCTCTCGCTCCGTTTGTCAACGGACGCCGACAGTCCGGTCGAAAGGATCGAGATGCTCCCCCGAGCCTCGAGGATTATTCCAATTAGTCGCGCGCGGTGAGAATTGATTGCGGAAAAAACGTTCGGCCGCCGTGCGGGTCGAGTTTTCGGCGTGTGAACTGTGAACGAGGAGTGTGGATGACGATAGACGCAGTGCTATGCGAGTACATACCTGCAATTCACGCGAAGTTGAGCGTTCGAATTTTTCGAGCTGCTCGAAATCGTCGGACTGTTTGATGAAAGTTCGGAGTTTTCGAATTACTTCAACATTTCGAGTAGTTCGAAAAATTCGAACGCTCAACTCGGCTCGACAAACCGATCATTACTGGACTCGAAATTAGAGTGCTGGAATAAATCGAGCACTCGCGCACTATTAGATAGACGCCGACGACGACGACGTCTCTCGCCGGCTCTGAAGTCTCTCGTAAACTCGATTACCCGCCTGATTAATAATCCTCGAGGGCGCTGAAGAGGGTGTGATGGGGTTGAAGGGTGTGCGGATGGTGTGGGCAATAACAAAGGAACGGAGAGAGGGGGTGAGGAGGGTGTGTGTGGGGTGAGAGAGAGACGGAGGGAAAGAGAAAAATTAAGGGGGGGAGAGTGAGTGAAACGGTGTGGAGGAGGTGGGAGTGGAAGTATGAGGATGGAGTGGAATATGTGAAATGAGCATATCTGAGGTGAGGTGGGAGAAACGTGAATAAGAAGTGGGAGGGACGAATTATGAATTAGTTGCGATATCGAAGTGAGGATTAGGAGTGAATGTGTGAGGATAGAAGGAAATATTTAAGGGAAAGGTATAAAGAAGAATAAAAGAAGATATACACGTCGAATAGATAACCTGTTCCTTTTTGAAGTCGATTAAAAAGTAACGTAGGCAAAATGTAAAACCTAAAAGCAGAGAATCACGAAACAATATGCGCGGCAGAGGAAAATATAAAAATGAGTATAAAAGTGTGATGACATAAAATAAAGAGGCAAGCACGAAAGGATAAAGGTAGAATAAAATACTTGACAGGGTCGTATTAAAATTAAGAATGCTCGAAACGAGAAAAAAGGAGTAAAAGGAACAAAGAAATAACCCGAATTATTAAACGGAGGGCAAAAAGTCCGAAGATGAGAAATTACAAACACACCGTGACAGCAACAAGAACGGAAATCCGAATGAACAGGGACGAGAAATGAGTATGAAAAAGGGAACGAAAAGAAAAAAGAAGCAACAACCACGAAGCGTACATCGTACGCTGGCGGTAGAATTAGCGGGAGGAAAAAAAATAAGGGAGCGGAGCATGAGCGTAACGTTGACATAAACTGAACAAGCAAGCATAAAAATATAAGAACGGGGCAAAATAACGTGTTACAAGCGCGCATAATGGGAGGCGCGTATCAAAAATATGAAAGAAAGTTCAGCTAGCCTAAAGAAGTGAACGAAGAGCGTGCGCCAAAGACGGAAAGTGACAAATAAAATCTGACAGAAAAGAGGTGGGCGCTGATAGATGAAAATAGCAGCGGACGGGGTAAGCGAAAGGAAGGAGCAAAACCGACGTTTGTTCATGATTGCTTTTCCTTCGGTTCATTGTTCCGGCACCCCGGTGATTACTGACGACTATCGAGGCGGCAGCAGTTGTTTCCTTTGCGTTACGCGCTCTATACGAAACTTCTGCGCGCGAGCCCTCGGCGCAAGATCATTTCATCGACGAAGCCAAAGCTGCGGCTCATTGTCGTCCCTCATGCGGAATATTTTAATTATTGCCCAGGCCGTGCGGCTTTCGAGAAAAAGACGCGTAATCATTAAAATTGCCGAGGGAAAATTCTGGGGCCGGGTTGTTGAGGGAAATGACGGCGGGAGGACAAAAGAGAGAACGAAAAGGAGAGAGAGAGAGAGAGAGAGAGAGGGAGAGAAGAAAAACAGAGTCACCGAAACTCGCATTCACAATCATTCCACGTAATGATCCGCGGCGTGACGTCATTTTGACAAGAAACGTCAGCGACAACGAAGCGCGGCCGCGACACTTGGCCTACATTTTCCGCGGAAGGAAATGAGCGCGACTACTTTTCGTTCGCATTTTTTTCCGTTCTTTCCTCCTCTTCCTTTTTTTTTCTCTCTCTCTCTTTCTCTCCTCTTTCGTCGACTCGTTGCTCGTTACGGGTACATTAGCGTGTGCGACCCGACGCAGGACTGATCCGACGGGGGATGATGAAGAATAATCTGTGCGGCTGGAGATGGGGAAGGGGGTGAGAACGAGGACGCGCGGTAGATGTTCCCGTATCGGTTTGCTTTTGAAGTTTTGTAGCTCTAATGAATATCGCGCTCGCTCGCTTGATTTTTATTATCGGGAATTCGTTATGCTTAATAAGGCGCGCGTTATCGGATATACGTTGCTTGAGGAGTGAATTTTTGCCTGATTGCTGCGTGGCAGGCTCATTACCGATGCGAATGCGAAGGGTGAAATAATTCAAATTTACGAAATTTCAAATTCAATGATATCTGTAAAACAGCTTCGAAAATTGATCACATAGAGCAACGGACCAAAATCTTGTCCTAGATTGTATTATAGAATTTATTTGCATTCAGTACCATCATCAATGCAATTCATAACAGAAATCTAAAACTATTTCATTCTTGACAGCCAGTACCCAGTACCTTTGAACGACTCACTTTCCTATTACAAACTTTCTCCACTAATCCCACCTACTGAAATCCACTTTCATCTCTCGTCCCAAATACGTCCAGTCCATAATAATTCCACTTAAAACTGTCGTCTCGTCGGAACGTTTAAAATAATTGCATTTCCGCGCCGGAGATTAGGGACAAGAGACAAAAAGGGCAGACGAAGGGAAGTTGCGCAAAAAGGTGGCGTCGAATGACCAGGTCGGCACTGTCGTTCAGCCTCGGCCGCTGAACAATTGCGTCCGTCAGCTGCCATTACCGTCATAGAGCCCGCGGACGGCTGCACAAAACGACGCGCCGAGCAGATGGGACGCGTGTCGCGTCCTCCGCCGACGAAGAACGCGACCAGCGTTCGCCGTTTTATTTCGAAACGATTGCGGACACACGGACGCGCAAAGTGTCGCGGAAAAGCGCAATATTCCTCCCGCTCGCCGAGCTTCCTTCCAGAAAGCGACGCGCTTACTTGTCACACTTGTCATTCCGCGCCGGCAGCTTCGCCGGAGGCAGAAAAACGGAGCGTTCCGCGCGAATCCTTCTTATCGGCCACGAATGATTTACGACGTGAATGAATCTTTCTATCTTTGCCTCCTGACCGTGTGCTCGGTAAGAGATAACCGCGGCCAGCGCGCGCTTTTGCCATTAAATGCCGACTGTTCATGAATCCAGTGAATCTAGATTCATTGTCTAGTGAAATCCTAATACCTAACGGTGACACAATGCTTGCCAATCGTTTCATTAACCATCGGATACCCACGATGGGTCAATTTGACCCGAAGTCTGAAGAACGTCAACCCCTTTTTTTGAGCAAAATACAAAATTTCGTCTACGTACATTTTAGCAACGTTGCAATATATTTTAAACGTTGACAATATGTTTATAAACAGTTTACAAAATTTTTTACAAAATAAAAATTTTTTGCGACATGTTCGTCAGTGTTTTATAAATCAAATGGGTTAGACGTAGTAATCTAACGATTTTTGCCCAATTTCGTGAATTTAATTTGACGTTCTCGTCTTACGTACATCTACACAGATAATGAGGTCTATGAATTTAAATTGTCGGATTGCCTTTCTGCAGGATGGGTCAGAATGACCCATCGTGGGATTGCGTGTCCGATTTCTCAGTCGGGTGTCCGAGGGTTAAGCACGATTCCCCGTTGAAAATCAATATGAAACTTTCTTCTATATAAAACGACGAGCATTAGAATCGTGCGCACTGTCACATAAGACAATTTTGCCGGTAAGAAATTGAGAATCTACTTGTTAAAGGAGCCTCGTCTGTCGCGTCGGTAGACAGCGGAACAGCGCCGGCACCGGGAGGGGGGAAAATGGATATTGAGTCTGGCTCATATTTCAAAGTGCGTTCGCGGAAACCGTGTGCGCAAACAGAGGGACGAGACGAGACGGCGGCCGGGTCGGACAAAGACCTGGCGTCGAGAGAAAGACGAAAGGAGTATTAATTTCCTCGGGGCCCCGGAGGTCCTGGCACATCATTCTCTGCCAGACGACACGAAAGACGAGTCCTTTTTTCCTCATCACACTGTCCCTCTCGCTCTGTTTTTTTTTGCTCCCTTTTCTCTCTCTTTTTTTTTTTACCCGGTATCAGTATCAGAGACCGCAGGAACTTGTCAGCCGCTGTGTGTTCGGAGTGGCCGAATCCGCGGAGAGAAAGGGTTGCGCGCAGTGAGGGGAAAAAAGCTGGGGCAGATTTATAATGTCGGAAGTAGGGTGAAGTTTGCTTAACAGTATTTTAATTTTAATGGCGTTATCTGTGGCTCTTGAATCATTGCTCGTACGTGTTAAAGCATTCCGAGCGAAGAGTCAAATGTTTTCATTCAGTTTTCTTACGTTCAGAGAAGAAAAATTTGTGGATGGAAAAGAGAAGAAATCTAGCCGAAATTTATAATGACAGAATTAAGTACTTCTGTAAAGTAAATTTCGCTTCGATTCGAGACACTGCAAAACAGCGCCACTTTCCTGGAATCACCCCTCATATCTTTACACGCACGAAACGACCTGCTCGAAAAATGACACGGCCTACGGACTAACTTCTTGATCCCGCCTTCCCATCTTGATTAAACCTGCTTCAAAAAGCGCCGGGTTGTTTCAGCGCACGTTTCACGACCCTTCCTTCTCCGTTCCATTCTCCAATGCAAAAATCGCTTCTTAAAGTTCGCGGCGCGGATTCCGTCGCGATCCGGAAAGCGGGGTCCAAAGTTCTTTCACCATAAACAGAATTTTTCTTGGGAGTAAGGAACGGAGCGGGTGAGCAAGAGAAAGAGAGAGAGAGGGAGAGAAAGAGAGAGAGTATGCACAGAGGAGATTTTCTCTCGTTGTGTAAGTAATGGACGGCGCTCCGCGAGAGCGCGAATCCACTTAATCTTTCAGCAAACTAATAAAACTTCGTTAAGCCCAGGCCAAAGCCCCAGCATTTCCATTCCACGGGTACGAGTGCGAACGATAAAAGAACGACGCCCACCTTTCGGAGCGCGGAATAAAGAGGGGAAGGTCTGATTTTTTATCCCAATTAGCATGTCAATGGTATTCGAATTCATTCGGCGTACGCATGCCGCTAAAACACTTCGAACAATGGTCGGATACTTTGGTTGCGCTCTGAAGAGAAAGTTAAGTGAACAAGCCGCGAACGATAACGCGTGAATTGATATTGAAAATAGGAGTTGTAAATCGTACAAGATAACATCAATTCTACAATCGCAGTAAGCTGGTACGGATTAGAAGTCGTTGGATCAGTGCAAGATAGTGAACATGTTTTGTCCGGAAGAAACTCAGACACCTTGTAGAATCTTATATTAAAATTACTTTCAAATTCGAAACCGTATGTACATAATAGAAAAGGATTTCTTCCCACGTAAATTTGACGTGCGAAACAGTACAAAGAGAATAGAATGGCCGTTGACATAGCATCAGTTACCTTCGACCAAGCCTTGATTGCGGGTGAAATTCTCAGGCGTCCAAAGACGAGGTAATTTCTATAATGGCGAACAAACAGGATCACGACGAGTGAAAGGACGAGATGAGAAAGGGTTGAAAGGGGTGTCGGGCCTAAGTGTGGGTCATTCGCGTCTGCGTCGATTCCCGAGGGTTGCCGACCTTGTTTCGCGACTGTTCAGCGTATCCGACGTAGTTAGCGTCGAACAAAGCAGAAGATGGCTGACGGCGATAAATAGAACACGAGTTCTCCGGTAATTCGCGCAGAAATGCGAAATGGCATGTTTTCACCTACAATTTGATTTACATCGAGTCGAGGCTGACTCGTATTTCATTCGAATTCGCTTCGCGCTTAATGTGCACGCCGATTTTCATCGACATCTGGAGTATAAATTAAGTTCGAAAAATAGAACTTGATCCGCAAATTGATCGACTGTATATATTGCAAGCGTACTACATTCTAGACTTACTTTACTCCAGAATAAAGTTTCGGTTGTAAATATACAGAGCGTATTTCATGCAATATCCGTCAGTTGGAATTATCTTTTGCCACATCTAACGTCACATACATGATTTTATCTTTGCCTCACTTTGTTTCGTACACGAAATGCGTGTCTATGAGTGCAGATACTCTAACGATTTACATAGTCTCGGTACATACTAAGATTTTAACTGACGCGATAAAAATGGCTCGCTTCGAGTGTTCACCAGAGTCGATATGGCACGAAAAATTTACTACTGTACTTCGAAGGATGCCGCATGCTAAGTATCGATTGTTTCGTATGTTCAGGTGCGGTAGGTGGTGAAGGAGGCGATGACGATGATAAGGAGAAGGAGGAAGAGGCAGAGAGGGAGAGACAAGAAGCCATCAGGGAAGCTGAAGAAAGAAGAAAGGAGAAGCACCGTAAGATGGAGGAGGAGCGAGAAAAGATGCGACAGGAGATCAGGGACAAGGTCAGACATTATTAATGATTATCTGAAACCGTACTCAAACCACGTCCCTCGAACCCTGTCCTCGCCAAAAACCATTGCTCAAAGCTCGTGCCTTCAGCGTCGTTATTGAAACCAGATAAAACGAAAACAAAAAAACCTCAAATTCTATCATATTCCTGAAACCACCCTCTTCACACGTCTCGCATCTTCAGCCACCCCTCATCGAAGCCAACGTCTCAGCATCTATCCTCCGATCACGAGTATCATTTCGCGTCGTTTAGACACAAACGCAAAGTTCTTGTTTGAAGCCGCATTCGGAACGGCCACTCGCGTATTCATTCTGCGCGGCCCACCACCCTAACGTCCGCGTCATTACGAGCGGACGGTCAAAAAGTTTTCCCACCCCGCACCGTCTCGCCCCTCGGAAATAAAAGCACAGCCGTCCGCAGGCAAATCGCGCTTTTATCCACGCCGTCCGCCCGCGGTATGATAATTTTTTTTACACTCCACCCCGGTTTCGCGCGGGCCACGCCCCGAGCGAATAAAGCTATTTTTGTTTCGGACTTCTTAACCACGGTCAACGAGCGACGGCGCCGATAAGAATCGCTAAGTTGGCAACTCTTAAAAAGTCCGCGGAACGGTATCGCGTATTAAAATGTAAATATAATGCGATTACAGGGGGACGTTGGTGAGGGTGGGTTGCTTCGTTGGGGATGGCACAGGGTGCGGCAGTGTTGCTCAAAGTGTGGTCCACGGAATTCGGCCGGAGAATTTGGAAGAGGATTGAATATATTATATTGCATGTTATAACTTCTTTATACGGAACAACTTTCGCCATCGCTACAGTACCATGTTTAAATTAGACAAACCACTCATTTTCTTCTCCTGTTCGCGTCGGAAAGTCGACGTTCTCGTGGCGTACTTTCACCAAACGTTCCGTCTTCCGGAATACCAGCAGATTTTAGGAAACGCTGGCGCACACTTTTGACGTACTTGCGGCGCCGCTCTTATTTCGAATATTTCGCATCGTCGGGTTACGTAAGCAGCCGGCTGCACGGTCGTTCGCGCAAGAACATCGTACTTAAGCACAAAGGGAATAGTCTCCCCCGAGGAGCAGCCTTAATAAGGGGGAGGCAAATGCGATTTTCAGTTTTACTCGCTGCGCAAGTCGATATTTCCGCGGCAACTGCGTTCGTTACGGCGCGTTACTCGTCAGACAAAAGCCGAGAGAAACTTTCGAGAGGGTGGGTGGGGTCTTCTGACAAGTGAGGTGTCGGCTGAAAATTTCGTAACTGACTTGATACTCGAGATGTTGTGGGACTCGCGGACGGGGTGGTACGGCGATAATTTTAGGTGAAACTTATGTATTTCGATGGGAGCGAGGGACGTAGTTTGAATGGATAGTTTGATCTCTTATTTTTCGGAAGAAAATAATAAGAAAGTTTACTAGGTTAAAAGCGTCAATTATGCAAGGCCAGTCATTTTTGGTGTTGACATTCTAACCAAAAATAGTAATACTTCGCCATAAACATTAACATATCGTCGGCGCACATTAATTACTGTTATATCTGCATGCTAAAATATTTACTCCATCACACACAAAGGGCGCATACATTTCTCACGACACTGGATGACGTTAATCGACTTAAATATCCGGCACGACAAATATTTTTGCGCAATCCCGCTACGTGTATTATCTCCGCGCATCATCACCTCGAGCGTCGGCTTATCACGAGGCCCACTTAAGCACACATACGAATGCGACTGAATTGGTGTATTCCCGCCGGTTACGTTTGCGCCCCCCGTCGCCTCGTTTCACCCTTCTCAACGGGCGAGAAACGACACGCGTTCCACGGGATAATCTCCGAATCTCTAACCGTTCCTGTTATCCCGCAAATGAAAACGTGTTCCCGTCGCCTCGTTTGGAACCTCTCAAGCAACTAACGACTACACCCACTGCGCAGCACGCGCTCGCCAACGGGCGAATTACCGTCGTGTTGTGAAATTGGATTCGACCCGGCCGAAAACAGCGTGAATAACAACGAATTCTGCTCCTCTCATTGTCGCTAGTTGCACGGCGTGCGAGCAACGAGTATATTCGAGTCAGAACCATAATTTTAAGGCGAACATTCTTCTATCCATTGATATAAATGTTCGTTACTCGACACATTCCGTGGTACAGACAGACGAACAAAAATATGCACGCATCATAGCAAACGTCGAAAAACTAACGAACCGCCTCGAGTAAAGTGGTATGAAAAATAGGTCGCGAGAGAAGGAAATCGACGGGGTTACGCCGAACAATCGGACCCCCACTTTTCGCCTCCGATAATCACGCCGACGATCCATATCCCGGCACTCCGGATCGGTCGAGAGAAAGCGATAACGTCGAACTTTGACAAGCCGAATAAACGAGCGACGCTCGACGGACGAGAAATATTCAGCGATTCTTCCACGAGCCCTTCCCATCTCTTCTCTCTCGCGCCTCCTCAAGACGGAGGACCGCACATTTTTCCGCCGTTTCCGGCGCCGCCAGCCGCCATATTGATATTCCGATAAATCGCCCTGACGTACTGCCGCCATTACTTCGGATTCCTAACGGTATCTTTCCGGTTCCGCGGGCATGGAACGTCTGCATCTGACTGCCGATCTCGCCAGCCCCTCATTCCCGACGTCGTTCTTCACGCCATTATCCGCGGACCTCGTCGTCGGAACGTGTCGTAACGCGGATCTGTGTTATAAGCCGCGAGACATGTCGCGCGCTCACTTTTCGACTTTAAGTGCTTACCATGAGATTACAAGCCGCGAAGCGCGCGGAAGTCTTATGAGCTGATTTCAATTTTACTCCGCCGAACGTAAAGGAAGCTGTGTCGGGCGTCGGCGCGTTGGAAAGGAACGATCGTATTTCTGATCTTTGAAAATTGTTTTCTGTGACATTTGATAGTATTTCTACGTAGCGAGGACGTTTGAAATGAGCACGTTTGAAATGGGCCCGTTTCAAAGGCACAGATTTCTTTATGGCGAGCAGCAATATTCCGTTTCCTGCTTCCGAACGTTATCGCTGCCGAGTATAAAAAGAAGAAGAAATTAGCATACCTAGAGAACCACGGGATTACTCGTCACGAACGAAAGTACCGTGCATGTGGCTGTAAAAATATATACATTAAAAAACAAAATTGGCCTTTACGCCAAAGAATTACAGATAACGAACCTTCTAAATCACACGATCGTTCGCGAATAAAAATATCTCCCCTTTCACATTTCCCGGCCGTTTCAATTACCGCCCTGAAATTACCTTTGATACGGAATACGTGCATAAAAGTCGGCCGCCTCAATCGCAGCTTGCGACAGGGCTTATAAACGACGAACGCATAATCACGGCGCGAGAAAATGAATCTGAGATGGCGGGAAGTCAATAATTTTGTTTCCGTCCGGCCGACATTACAAAGTGGCAATTCCTCGCAGCGGCGTCGGCGTCGGCGTCGGCGTCGTCGAGAAGAAGGCTCTCGGGAGCTCGTTAGCTCGCCAATGAGCATTCTCGTTTGCGAAGGAGAAGCTCGTTCGAGTAGCCTCGTTGCTTTAATCGCGGCACGGATCGAGGCTGCATCCTACACGTACCTCGTACATCGTTGCCCTGCCGATGGCGTGCTCGAAGAACCGGCCCAAAGCCCGGTCACGAACGCTGCCTTGTATGCTAATCGCGGAGGAGTAAATAATGAAGCGGAATTAGAATTCGTGCGGACGACCCGGATCGGATAATCTTCTGCGAACTGAGGAAACTTTGTGCGGACCAAGAAAGGGGCGCAGGCGATCTGCCCATCGTCCAACCTTTGGCACACACGACAATCGTCGTGGGATTTATAATACGTCACATTTGGCAGGATAGAAAGACGCGAAAATTTAATTGCGAACGTTGCTCTGAGTCTCCTTATCCGCTTTCAATTCTAGCCTGGAGAAGTCAATCGACACGCGTTGAATCTTTATCGAATACTTTCGGATGGATCGAAAAACAATTCCATCGTCAGGCAGTTAAGTAGCAACGATTACATCGCGATCATTCATCAATCGGTCTGCTTCCCGAAGAACGTCGAATTTCGTGCACGTCATAAATCGGGGAACGAGCAAACCGATGTATCATCGGCCGTTTCGCGTCGTGACTCGTAAATCGTGCTGTATTGTCCAACGCGTCTGATTCCATAATTTCGATGACCATTTATGCGAACGCACGAGCAGCAGAGTGTGTGTGTGTGTGAGAAAGAGAGAGGGTTGTCGATGCAACGAGCGGGGTCCAAAAGGATGGAAAGCTGAGTGGTCGCGTTTTGCAGAGTACGCAAACGCGTTAATTAGCATTAACGAGGACAATGCGCGCTGAACGGGTGACTCATCATACTCAATAGAGGCCATTCCCGATTAGCGATGCTGTTCTCCCTATACTGTGTGATGCGCGAGGAAACAGAACACGTAAAGAGACTATCTTTCTCGGAACCGAAGACACGATGCCGTGTGCGACATACGATTTGCAGAATTTTAAGAGACTGGTACGGTGCAAGAAAACGATGTTAGTTTTGTGCAACATGATTCAAACTTCATGCGTTTTTTCCTGTTTTCCTTGTGATCTTAAATGTCCCCTGATAATGAGAAGTGATAATTACGACAATGCAATAAAAGAGTTACTCTCTCGCCACGTAAAAAGAAAAAATTAGTACCAGGTAATAATTTCCTCCCGTCGCAACTTATTTTCACGCTCCACCACCCACACACGATTCTCCGCGCTCCTTGGAGCTGGCCAGGGACGAATGACGGACGATAATCGGCCATAATCGTGGCGCGCTGTACAATGCATCACGGTTCATATAAAGATGGATAACGAGTCGGCGGGTCCAGTCGTTGCCGACGGAACGTTTACTCCGGCAACACAGTCGTACACGCCACTCGGTTTATACGGCGGGCGTCGCTATGACGGCGATTACAGCGTAATATATGGATTATACGTCGTCGTTATACCATTTTATGCCGTTATCGGCAACGCGCCATGCAATGGATTATTATCGCTCTATTCTCGCGGCAACGTGAGCGCACGTTCCACGTCCTTCCAATTTTGTCTGCACGGCCTTTTCGTACGAGAAAGTCTTTCGATCGATATATATATATATATGTATACAAAATGACAAATGTTATTTTGACTGCTCGGTGGCTCTAGTCCTAAGTTCTACGTGTCACACGTACACGCATTCGGAGCGATATTTGATTAACTCGGTCAGCAAACCTAAATCTTAGCACACGATCCACCTTGTCCCCCGATTTTGCTCCGCTCGATTTGCACTCGCCGCGTACGCGCGGTTCATATCTATACATGTATGCATAGAGCGCACGGTAGGGAGCGGTATTTGCACGTAACATCCGCGAATGGAAACCGTGAGGTAACGCCGACGAATACGTAACTTCTCGCTTACCTGCGCTTTATTCGCACGTGCGCCGGCGACGCGATTAAGAGTACGCCGGCTTAAAATGCAAATTCGATTATAAAACCCGCCAGCGGGTAAACTGTACGGCCTGTCACGTGCAACCCCTGGCCATGTGTGTGCGCGCGCGTGTAGGTGGGTACCAGTGGCAACGGGCCACCTTTCGTGCACCGATTTTCCCGACGTTCAACCGCGGAGATTTATATCGTCGTCATGCGGATAGTTGAATCGATTCATGCTCTCGGGTCTTTGACTTGAGCGAAGTTCCGCGGTAAGTTTACTGTTCATTTTTTCGCAGATCGTTGCGAATTCTTTTTTCTACAGAAAATTGTATTGGGGATGTAGAGCAGAATTAAAATTGTTCGGAAGGCCTACTTGCGGCACGGCTGGGTCGATCGACGTTCTTTGCTTGTTACGAAAGTTACGTCATTACGAGTTTCATGTTTGCTACGATGTATCGGCATATTTTATTACGCGAAAAATTTGTCGAGGGATAAATAGAGAAATTTGGGCGAGAATGAAAATTGTTGGGAAAGTTCAAACTTACTTTGCGGCGTGTCGTACTGGATCATTGTCGCAGAGCCTTCGTCATCTGGATCCACTAGCTTCTCTTTCGCACCTGAAATCAGCATATCCCAGAAATAAAGCAGCGAAAAGAAGATTCGTATCAAAATACCATCATTCAGGGAAGCCTGTGACAACTACTCATCGTTCCGAATTTCAGCATACACCACCGATTAATATGCAGAACCACCTTTGATCGTTCCGACGAATGATATTCCACCGAGTCGACCACACGAGCCGTTCCGCTCGCGGAAAACGACACGCGACGCTAAGAACGTGCCAGCGGCTCGGAATTTACAGCCGGAAACGTCGAGCACCGGAAAAAAAGCCTGAAACTCATGCATACGCCCGCGCCTTTACCGTACCTCGCTCCGACAGTGGGCCGCACGTAATCCGAACTTTTCGCGGTGACACTGCAAACGCCGTAAAACATTTAACGGTCGGTCCCATGAAACGGAATTGTTTATCGCTACCGCCGACCCAACGGAAACCAGTCCTTATTTGTAACTCGCTCTTTTTCGGCTTCCTCTTTCTCGTCCCGACACTCGCCTCCTGTCTAGCTGCCGCGCCGCGGCCGGGGCTCGAGTAATTAATGAAATTGGTTCGCCCGAGCGGCAACAATGCGCGACGTCACTTTTTAGCCGGGAAAAAGGGAATGATGCGGGGCGAATTAAGGCAGACGGCAAAAAGTTAATTCTCCATTTGCACTTCGAGGCTCTGTCCCGCTTCTAACTCTGTTTGCCGCTCGCCGAAGATGAATTCATTATGCTTTTTGCGCGGGGTTCTTCGCCGATTAGAAGACTAATCCAGAAGAACCGAGGAGCATGTCATTAATCTCGCGCGCTAATTAGAGATGGCGCGTGTTGGTGGAATTGTTCGCGGTAGGGGTGGGTAGAGGAATGTTACGTATAGGGGAGTTTCGATAGAGAACTCGATGAAATTATGTCTTTAGTGTAAATGTCATGAAATCTAATATAATGTTGTATACGAATGCTGACAATGAGTGTGTTAATTAGAACATGAGTCATTGACATTTCGACGATATGCTTACGAACACTGCTAATTTGATCGTCCGCGTAACTATGTCTGTACTGAATAATCAGAATTTATAAACAGCCACCTACATTCCTACTAACACTCAATCAGTATCTCACTCATCCGAGTCCGTAAATTTCCATCCGAAACACCGTTCAGATCGAACTCGAAGGCTCCTCGTGGCAAAAAGATTACGTCAGCGAATTGTGTCGGGCATAAGAGAAATCCCATTTTCGGAGGCACTTGACTCAACACAGCGCAACCTGGAAATTCAAGAGCGCCTTCATATCGCCTCGTCGCGAAACAAACACGCGTATTAGAACGTCGAGAGTCCAACACACACGGGCACACATACACACGCACACAGCACGCACAGGGATAGCTGGATAAAGAAAGAGAGGGAAAAAAAGCGTACAAATATGAGACGGAAATCGGGCGCCATTGTCAATCGGAACGGTATTGTTCTGTCAGGCAAGAGTGAACCCTGCTGACATGACCCAGATGGGATCGAGCACTCTTATGGAGAATGCGGAAAAACACGTGCCGATAACAGGCACCACGAGGCGAGTGACGAGGATCTATTCCGCGCGCAGTACGAGGACACGCAACTAGGTCTCTCGCGATGCCTCTAGCGTGCCAATGCAAACGCAATTGAATCGTGCCTTTATTGTCGACGGGATATATCGTCGGATTCCGTCAAGAGAGCCTCCCAGACTCTTCGTTCTTTCGCATGTCTCTGCTTCGGAAGATCCCGGCTGTTGAAGATGAGAATTTGCTTCGAGATACGAATTCGTTTAGCAGTGCATCATCTTTCTTTTTATCTAACTTCAGAAGAGAAGGAGGCCAGAGACGTGTTGGGTGTTCTATTCGAATTTGTCAGACGAAAAGATAACAGGAATTGTCAGAGGACCGTTCGACGTGTGGAATTCGAACCTGTAACGAGATAGAGGGCGTCACATAGGTCCAAGGCGGTTTAACGAGAAGAAAGATAATATTTCACTCATCAAATTACGAAGTAAAATCAATGAGACGGCTTCGATTCTCGATAAACGACGTCGAGACGCGCGGCCGAGAACTTTCATAAGGGCCCCGTTTCGAATTTCGAACGATCGCCTAACAAGCCAATTTCATTCACTTCGGCCTAGTCCCTAGGCGTCTATTCTGAACGTCTGACTTTCCGTGCCCAATTCAATCCTGATCCCATCGACTCAGAGATTCATGAGATTTTGAGAGGAGCGTCAAGACGAAGGCATGTAGTCTCGATGAGGCTGGGCTTATACACCTGCAGATTGGAAGCGTAGATAGATGTGGGTCGGGACTTTTCGAAGAAGCGAAAGGAGGCCACCTAAATTGGGCCGCGGTGCGACCAAAGCCGAATCGCTGACCGCGCGACATCGTGCAAGACGTTGCAAAAGTCGCGTCGGCGAATTCTCTTCACGTCGTCACATCACTTTACGAGCTGTTGTTAGAGCGACATCGATTACGACTTCGTATAAAACTACCGCTCTCGCGTTCGACGCATGCGAGTGGTTCGAGCACTCGGATTCTCAGCCAAGATGTTTCCAACTAGTCTAGCGAAGCCGATTGATAGTGTTCCGCCATTGAACTTTTCGGAACAAATCTAAGCTACCGAAAATATTCAAGTTGTTACTGTAGAATAGAGCGTCGTTGATTTATGAAAGTTGACTGATTAAATAATTCACCATCGACCACTTCGGAAAACACGGAAGCTGCCTGAAAGAGTTCAAGTTCTTATTAGAACGGCGTCAATTACGGCTCCATTGAAAGCGCTCACTTTAAAATCGAAACGCACCACTCAAGGTCGCACGAGTGCTTCGAAAATTCGAGCGCGCAAATTTCGAACCGACATCACCTCGACTGGCTGCGCCGAGTCGAGTGGCAGAATTTTTCGTGCTCCTCGAAACACGACGAAATATCGCGGCGGGAGAACGCTATTCGAAAAAATTAAAACAGCTCGAACGTTCGAGCGCTCGTCAGCTTTCAATCTGCTCGAAGAGGAATATTTTTTAAATTACCCAAACACATTCGGTGCCGCCTTTACTCCGCGTCCAAACGCGTGCGCACAAACACACGTCAACGTAATATCACATCAAATCGACGTATCTACCCCTTTCAAAATGAATTCAATCAATAATACAACGTCGTATCAATACAAAATCATTCGACCCACTTTATTCATTACTATATATATATAATTTAAATAATGCATTATGTAACTGTTTTTCTCTTTTTATCCTCCCTTTTTTTTGTACTATTATCATTGTAATTATTTAATTATTCTTATTTAATACTGTGCACATTGGAATTTTGCCCTAAAACTGGATTAAATAAAAGAATAAATAACTTAAACACAGACTCGGCTTTGTTCTGACCGCAACGCGTGTCACGCGAATGCCTTTCGATTCATTTTCTCCGCAGAAACCTTGATCTTACTTCAGCGTACGTTCACACGAATCGCGAGCACGGTGTCCCGAGAAACGTGCGACGATTCAGCGGCATGAAGGTGCAGCGAAAGCAAACGGTCGTCGCAGCCTGGTCCATGAAAGCTCGCCCCTGGGCTTCCGCGCCCTTTAATTAACTCCGGCAATTAATTGAAAATGCTCCAGACGACGTCGCGGCGTCTGGGCGTCTCGGCGAAACAACGGACGCGATTTGCACCGCGGAGCGGGACTCGTTTTCTAAAGACGCGTCTACAGCCGTGCGACATTCAATTAGCCCGATAATTTGTCGTGCCGAAACTGGCCGCGAACACGTATCTCCCGTTTTTCCTTTTCGCTCGTTTTTACGGAAGCGGACGTTTTATTTACGATCACTGGAACCGCGGGCAATTTTTGGCAGAATTACAAAGAGATCGCGGCTAGACGCTCGAAGCGGACATTGGACGCCGATTTTTAGTCGGATTCGATTGCCGTTTTAACGGCCGGCATGACCAGAACGAGGCGTAAACGTGAAGTTCGGCCTATAAAAAAAGGAAAAAGTGTCCGCCGTTGCGGGCGACGTTAAAGTCGGCTGATGGCCTCCCCGTGCGTTTCGCGTGCGAACGAGAGGAAATGAACGCGGGAAATGACGGTTCGGCGGGCGGAATAATGTGGAAAGAATGGCGAACGCGTAAATGGCGGGAAAATAAAGAGAAGCGCTAAGGTGCGATGTTTGAGACGCGTCACGATGGCGTTTGCTTGACACTTAAAGTTAGATTCAATATCGCACCCTTGCTTCGAAGTAATCGCAATAAATCGCAGGAAAAAATACGACGAATTGCAGTCACTGAATTTCGGTAATAAATAAAAACCCGGTGAAATCTCTAAAATATGTTTATATTTCCAAAATCGGTACTTACTGAATTAAGAAAGGAAAAAAAAACGGAAAAAAGAAAATTCTGGTAAATCCATATACACGCTACCACTTTGAAAGAAAAGCAAAGTCGAGGATCTAATGGATCACAAACAAATAAACGAGAGACTTACAGTAATCTGACAAATAACGATCGCGACTAGATCAACTCTATCAAATCTACATCCTGAATATTCACATTTGCACGCACGCCGGTAAACTTTCAAATTGCCTATTTCGATGAGACGGAAAATAATGTTTCACTACGCACGCAGTGCATCAGAAGTGCATGCACGTTAGGAGGGCGCCGAGTACGGACTGTAAACTGACAATAAGAGACACGTATTACGCAGCCAGGGATCGGGGAAACAACGCGCAAGTACAACTACGAATACATAAAACTCCTGATCCGACTTCACTCTCGAAGGTGAACGACGTTAAATCTTTATATCTGCCGATAAATCCAGCTCGTAAATTACGGGGATCGACTTTACGGTCCCGTTTCAATTTCTGCCTGTCGTCCGACGCCCGTTCCCTGTTTTCTCTCTTTTCGCACGCTTCATCCACGCATCGAACACCTAGTTCTATCAAACATTTTACAACCTCGACTCGCTGAAATATCGCGACCGGGAAATACGGCGTCTTGAAAGGGATCGGCGTAAAAGTTCGATTTATTAAAACGTACCACTCAATAAACGATATTACAGCAATGAACATTTTTCCTTCTACGTTTCTATTTTAATTCTCGGTATCTGCATACCTATATACTCTTTATATACCTTCGATCGAGTGGCAAAAACAAATGAATGTTTCGACTTCCACGAACTGCACGGAAAATCGATACACTCAAACGCAAGTCCGCGCGAACCGTTTAAAGTACAATTTGTGCAGCATGGTTAGAGTTCGCGACGAATGTAAAGGTACTCATCGTCGGGCCAGCCTTCGTTCGAGGCACAAAGTAGACTTGGTCGTTTTATTGCAGTTAAATCGAGTGAATCCGATTACCCCGTAGCCTGTTCTTCGCCGCCGACGATCGCCTAATCAAAAGTTCTGTAATTCGTCGCTCGCCACACTTCCGTCTCTCGACGTCATCGTCCGACGCTCACTCCAGCCGCCGACGGACGTTAATGAATTGCGGCGACGCTTTGCAAACAACGGAGATGACATTGACGTCGTGTTTCCCGGAACGTCGTCTTCGCACAGCGTAACGCAATAAATCTTAGCACACTCGCAGCCCAGGTACCAGTACTTCTTTAGGCTTCAGACCAGTGATGAACGATACAGTATCGATGAAAATGGAGAACATATAATAAGGATTACTCGAATACGTGTCTGTCGTTTAGCAGATGGTCTGTTCAAAAATCTTGAGTTTTCGATAATTAGATCCTTTTTAAAAACGGAAAATGAAGGTTGTCGAACGAGTTCGCGATCGATGTCGAGGACGTTTTCCTGCGAAGCATGAGCAGAATGCATATCAGCCGCGCGCCTGTTACGCTTTCCTTACAACCGGGGTTAGTGGTCCCACGAGGACGGACAGTTACACGCCCTTCCGCGATGCGCGACATCGCGTCTCTCGAAACTGTCGTTCGTTTCCTCCATCTGCCCGCGAGTCGCATCGGAGAAACAACGAAAAGTCCCCGAGGGTGCGCGGAAAATTGCTCCCGGCATGACGTTGCTCCTCAAAGTCGTGCATCGGGTTTCGAAAGATGAAAGACAGCAAAAAACGAAACAATACTTCAACATATTATACCAATAAAATACATACATACATTTTCCCCAAATAAAAAGATAAAATACGAAAACGTCATGCCACTCACTGATACTGCTCGGTAGTTGTAGTATTAAAGAATTTTGCACACGTACACGTCTTGCACAGAGGAAGCTTTCGACATTCGTCCAAAGTTCCCCGACAACTCAGACTAATTTTACGAAATCGATCGCGGAAGATATCGCCGCGGGACGATAGAATCATTAAGAAGCGAAACAACGCCGTAATTCTCCTGGCAATCTCGTACGCGGATCCTGCGGTCTCGCGATCGATTCCGCCGCCGATGCAGTTTTAATACCGCGTGTCGGGTGGCGAGCGTGGCGGCGAGCTCGATACGCGGAGGATCGCTGCTTAACGTCGTCTAATTTCCGCTATCCGGCGCTGATTGGAAGTCGACTTCAATATTTATGCCCGCCACGCAATCCGTTCTGCTGCACGAACACGCTTCGTGAGTCTCCCTTTTGTCTAGCTCTCCCACCGTCTGGCCTGTCACTCGTTATCGTCTCCCAATGAAAACTTCATACCGCTGCGGAATCCGAGACAACGTGGGTTCGCGTGCGCGAATGCGATTTTTTTCCTGCTTTCTTTAAGGTATTACCAGCAGTGAATCACTTTGCTTAAACTTTTTTTTAAACCAGACTTAAATTGAAGATTTTTAATAAATAACCATTTTTTTCTTATAAATGAACTTGATCCACCGTCTAGAACTCGAGTTATTAACAATTAAAGGTTAGCGTTTTTGTCCATCTGAAGCAATGGTAATGATCACACAAAGCAGTTTTTTGATAATAACTTGAAAATGGCACTTTTTTTGAAAAAATTCCAGGTTGTAGATTAACATTCGAGAAACATTTTAAACGAAAAAAAAGACTTTCTACCGTCTAGTTCAAGAGAAAAAAAATTGTGAATATAAAATTGTAAATTGATGCTCGTATTCAGTCAGAACTGCGGTACAAACGCTAGTATGCATCATTGCCAAGTATACTAGTGTGCAATATGTATACGGAATGTGTGCATGTATTGAATCAGGGCCGTGAGAAATTTCTGACGCAATTGAAAACAAATAACGGACCCCATTTTTGATACGGCACCCAGCGCCAGTAATACCTTAAGTATCGACCACTGCTCGTCGCTTAATTACGTCTATCGGAAGACGTGCATAAATTCTGAAATGACTTCTTTTCGGTAATAACGGCCCGTGTTTTATCCGTTACACTGTTACACGTTAACCGAAAGCGAGCATCGCTTCTCAGCCCCGCGCAATCCATTACGCCAATTGCATCGCAACGTCGATTATCATTGACATTCGCCCCGTTCCGAGCGGAAGAATTACTGCGACGAGACACGCGGGGCACTAGAAAATCACGGCGCCGAATGCGAACTTTATACGATAGCGCCAATTAACCGCATAGCGGAGCGCGGGTGGCGCACGTTCCGGGTCGTCCAGCGAAGCCAACAAAACAGGAAATCGAGCCACCTCTGGAGAACGCGTCGGGCGCCGAACGAGCACCACTGTCGTTCCGAATCGAGTGCCTGGCCAAACAGCCATAAATCGCGGGCTAGAACCGGACGTACGCGAAATAGGAATACCGAGAGCGGAAGCGGAATTCTAATACGATATGGCCCGGATTTATCGTCGCGGACGCGCTGCCGTATAATATATTACGGTCTTCGAAACAGGATTGGTGGGAGTGGACAGAAAGAGAGAGAGAGAGAGAGAGAGAGAGAGAGAGAGAAAAGAGAGTAGGTGGAGGGATCGATCGACAATGATGAAGAGGAAGGATCCAGAGGTCAGCGGACCGATCCTGATTCCGGGACCTCACTAATGGCCAAATTGATGGCAGCGCGTCGTGTGACGCGATATCTTCGGAACGCGCTGCGCTTTTAGCGGATTATACAGGAAGCGCTGCCGGAGGCTCGCGCGAAAGACAAACGACGAACAACGAGGCTGCGAAAAATGATCCAGGCGACGATGCACTATGCGGATCGCGTGTCAGTTTCGCCCGGAGTTTCGTCGGTGACCTGATTTTTCTTTTTTCTTCTCTTTTTTTTTTATCGCGGAACCTCGTTGTGTGCTTTTAGCGAGGCCGAGGCTGGCGGAAAGGGATTCGCTCGCGGCAAAATGTCATTCGGTCGGAGGGAATCAAGAGTGTTTGCCTTAATATTTATTTAGTATGAGTTTTATTGGCGTAGTATGCCGGGTCAAGTTAACGGAAAAGAAGATTCTAAGTGTCCGACGTTCCGACACCTTCTGTGTCCTTCTCAAAGGCTTCAAACAGAGATAGATGATGTGCAGCCTGTGTAAGGATGGTTACACGTTCCACCGACGTTTATATATTATATATACGTCTTAACATTTATGATGTGCTTTTTATGTCAAGAACATATACCAGCAAAAACTATCCAAAAAGTGAGCGGCTAAACGTGACAAAAAAAAAATCCTCAGACACCGATATGTACTTAATTCGAGGAATTGAAAAGCTATCGTCGACCGACGGTGCTCGAGAGAGCGCGACCAATAGACAGCGCCAGCCATTTCTTCGACAATCTAACGTCGTTCGCCATTCTTGCCGGAGAACATAGCACAGTGCCATCTCCGGCACTCTCATCCAGCCCTCCGTCTCCCCCCCCCCCCCCCCCCCCACCCCGCCCTCTTGTTCTCGTCGAGAAATTGGCGAAGAAACGACATTATTGCACGGTTGTCGTGACCAATTCCCATCGACATCGTCGTTGTAGCGCCCCGCCGTACTTTATTATGTACTTTATCGAATCTCGTGCCAGCCTTCCATCCTCTAAACTCGTGTCCGGACGGGCGAACTCTCTCTCGTAATATCCGACCGATATCTTAACACGTTCCCGTTCGAATTACGACTGAACGACGCGCAACCGACGACGCCTTCCGCCGTCCGATATTTTTCCGATATTTTTCGACACGTTTTTCGCTGGCATGCCGACGACTTTTCGAGCCACTTTTTCGGATCACTCCCGGTATCGTGTCTCGTGTCTCCTTGGAGCAATATTTTTGTCGGCCGTGTGGAGCCAGCGGATCCGGGTTTTACTCGCGCCCGATTGCATAAATATTAAGTTCCGTCCGCTCGCGGATTATGCGCATTTTAATGAACCGCGACCGTCCGCTCTTTTCAATCGAACTTTTTAACACGTGAATGCATTTATCCTCAGGGACGCGCGGCCTCGGAGTGGATACGAGGACGATCTGAATAGGGAATTATAGGGCGTGACGTGAGCTTGTTTGAACTACTTTCGGGAATGTAAGAATGGATCGAATCAAGCTCGTCAGGTGTCGCGCGGGAACAATGTGTAATGAAGCTTCAAAACGGCGCGAGGATGTAAAATTTTGCATTTTTCGGTTTAATTTATCTCGTGTATATATATACGGCTGAATAGTTTAATATCAGACGAATTTTGTTGTAATTTACTTTAATATGAGACGAACGAAATAAAATGAGAAGAAGGTGTTCCATTATTTCTGATGAAACATTTAATTATCCCCGGCGCTGCTAACGGAATATACTTTGTACACTTAACGCGAGCCCACTTATTATGCTACTTTCTCATCAAATTTCATTTGAGAATAAGTGAATTCTCGCGACAAGCACGGCGCAGATGGGATCGCGTCATTAAAGGCAGTCAATTACGGCATCGTCTTAATTACCATTAAAAAACTACAGCAACCTTTTGCCCCGTGAAATGTAATCAATTCAACAACTAAGTAATGACGTTCTTCAGGTTTTCTTATCGGAGAAATAATTGCATCGCTCGGAAGACCTGTACCTATAACGTTCGATCCCGTACCCTATCCGACCATCCAAACAAAAAATAAGAAAAAGAAAGTCAGCAGGCATTTCTAAGCAAGACCACAAACTATCCCTTTCATTAAAGCGGCATTTAACTGCGCGAAACGACGCGAACGACACGGTAAGGTACGTACGTAACGCGTATCTATACGTATACCTACACGTATATGTGCGTAAAGGAGCGCGGGTCGTAAATTGGAAACTTTAACGCAACGGTTGGCCGGGCAATGCGGCGACAGGAAGTACACTCTGTAAAATAGAAAAGCAAATACCTTTTTTTCGCCGGACGACGGGGGCCGTGGATAAACACGCGGACGTTAGGGCGAGCCTTTTATTCCGTCGGCTCCTCCCTGCTCGACTAGTTTACCGGCACGGAACGAGGGCATTTCCTCGCTGTCAAGAGGGAATGAGGGAAACGAATGGCGCGCCTTCCGAGTCCCCTGGCTGAAGGATAAGTCGCCCTTGCAACTGACGTCGGCCTTCTGCGCGTCGTCAACCACCGCCTTTGTCGGACCCTGGCTAACGCAAAAAGATATGCTTCGTTATTGCGATATGATAGGGGGATAATTTGTTCTCTTGGCCTTGCGCGGAAATTCGATTCCGAAACCGGGTGAGAGTGACAATTTACTCAGGCTGAATTTCAACTACCTGACACATGTAACTTACGTGAAAAGCTTATAAATATTTTCTACAAATTTTCGAAAAGAGTAATATGTATCCGAGTACCATCAACGGTTTTCCCAGTCTCACGCAGACTTGCTGAAAGGCCAGTAAAAAATACACAGCGAGAAGTATTAGTAGCAGTTACGTCAACGAAAATTGATTGCACGGTAAATTGAGTGGTTTGTAGGAAGTGTTGACGGTCTTACGTTTGTTACGTCGCACGCTCGGCTAGACACCATCTAGTTTATTGTTCTTCCGACAGGTACAGAATAACAAGACGAACGGAGTTGTATCAACATGCCGCTAGCGGATTTTGTCGATCTAATACCCTGCGCTTGTAGCGTTTGTAAACAAAATTTCCGGGGAATACAAGTTCGTGGCGTTCTCACGTTGAATCGGACAAATTGCTCGCGATTATACGTAAGAATCAGACTTACCCGTTTATTTACTACGCAATGAAGGTATCGAATATTGCCGGCATAAAATACTTCCGCCAATAACGACTTGATGCAGTCCGACAGTCGTAAGTACGACAAACAACAAACATGACATAACAGCGCCTTCGTCAATCTTCAAAACAAAAATATTTTCTCAAATTCCGAAGAAACAAACAAGCGAAGATCACAATAATTGTGATGCACTTTTGCTTTGATTCAAACAAATATTCGCGAGACGTAAATATCAACACTACCCACTCGAGCCATCAAATGTCATTCGTACTCCATTAGTCTGTAATGACAGTAACAAGATACATCTCAACAATTATAAATAAACCAAGCAACAAACCTGACACGACCACCGCTCAAGCCATCTCTACCCAAGAAAAAAAACCACCACCTACCCTCTCTAATATCACAACACGCCACAATTACCATCGAAACCATGCATACCAAGCTCCAAATAGAAACAAACGGAAGCACATTGTCAGGCGAACCAACATTCGTCGAAGAGAATTTCAAAGAGCACCTTCGACTTCAGAGTCGAGATGAGAACGACAAAATAAAAAGAAGGGTTAGAGAGAAAAAAAGGGGGGGAGGGGGTGAAAGAAATAAAGCACGCTGCTGCCTGTCAACGTTCTCGATATCCAAAAGCTGCTTGTCTTCCTTCGGCAGCGAGGAAAAAGGTAGAGAGGGCTGAACAGAGAGCAGCCTGTGATCGGTTGGGGGTAGAAGAGAGGGAGGGAAGTGGGAGAGGGGGTGGAAAAGAGAAACGCGCGCGAAACGGGAAGGGACGAGAGACGAGACAGTTTTCCAATTTCACATATTCATGGAGCGTGGAAACTTCGATGTCTCCTGGCGAGGCTGACTGGTGTCAATAAAAAGGCAGGGACACGCGGCGGCTGCGGGGGCGGGGTGCAGGATGGGGTGGTATACAAAAGAGTGCCGTCAGGACTACCCGCGTCGGACGAGTCAATAGAAAGACACGGGTAACGGGCTTCGAAATTATCCCCCGGCAGATACGTCTCGCTTATATTCGCACGTAATTTGCGAGCCGGCGCAAATCCTGCCGGCTCGCCGAGTGTAAACATCTGCATTTACGGGAGAACGCTCGAATCTGAAAGACGGCCGCGTGTAAGTAAGTACGTGCCTCCGAGCGGGCACGTTTTATGTTCGACGTTCCATTCAATGAGCCGCGCGGATCCGATCGAGAGCGTTGCCGGCGAATAAAGGCGGTGGAATAAAAGGAAATAGTGAATTCAGGCTTCGATAACTCGATAAAACGGTAAAGTAAATATAGAAATGTAGACGTGGGGTAGGGTGTATTGATATGGAGTGCGGGTACATTTGGTACGGGGTGGTCGCGGGGAACGGTGGGAAATGTTCCCTGCAAACGCGTACACGCGGTCTGTGCCAGGTTATACGGCTGACGAGCGAGTTCTATGAATCAGTACGACTTCAAACGTTCGATAATGAATTCTGGATCCTTGATGCTTGCATTTGCCCACAAGATGTCTAAATAATAATATGCATCGATGTGGTGTATACCTAACGCGTACAGAGAGCGTCAAAAGAGTTCAATTCTTCAAAACAACAAAAAATCGGCAATTATTCTTTTTCTGGTACAAAAAATGAATTAATGTCAATTTTTCGCCCAAAGCAAAATTCGGCCGATTCATTGGGAACGCGTCAGAAATAACGTTCAGTTTCCCATTCCGCTCGCACTCTGTACACGGTTACCTCGATTACAGCATACGTGGTTACAATTGCAGCCCGTGGAAAAAAAGAAGAAAATTCCCGGACAGACCACTAATAATTCGACGCGGCGAGAAAAATCAATTCGACTATTTAGTCGGAGCGCGTCAAAGTTATGACGCCTGTCGCGCGACGGTCCGTCATCCGTGCGCGCGCGCTCGCTCGAAAGTAATTCCATTCGTTGGCGACTATTTACGCGTCACGACAATGTCGTTTAATGATCTGTTAGTGTTGCGCGGATCGTCAACGTCACATCGGAGCGCCGCGTCAGCGTCACTCGCATTTCGCGTGTTCATTGTACGCCGCTGCCGGTTTAATAATGTGGCCGTTCTAATAAAAAATACATTGTGCCCGGGGGTTTGACGTGACGTTGACGCGCTGCATAATGCGAGACGGAGCGTTGTACTCTGGCCGCCCGTTGACGATGGGCACGCGTGAAAGCCCGTGAAATCAATTAACGTGGCTAGCGCGAAAATAGGAGACAACGGCCGGGAATGGCCGGGCTTTGTCGTTTGCGAGCCTCTCGCTCGACTCTTTGTCGGAGAGGAAAATCTGAGGTGCGCTGGCTCGCGCGTTGATCCTTCAACAACGGATGGAGTCTACGTGTATCAAAGCAAAGCTTGAATTTTTGCGACGCTCGCGTGACAGTCGAACCGATAATTTTCTCCGGAAAGCATACGCGGGAATAGAGTGACTAAAATAAGCAGTTCTATTCAGATTTCTTCTTCTTCCGCTACGTCTCAGCATCAAACTTAAAATTTGTTGTATTTTTAAGCCTCCTCACTATTTTCACTGTTTTCGCAATCTTTAGTCTTATCTTAGTCTCTATATACTAAATTATGTTACCATTTTTTATGTATTCTATTCTTAGTATATAATATATGTGTACCCGTAAATAAATATTACTATTACGATGATTATTAAACAAACCGTATGTTCGAATAGAAAAAAATGATGTCGATCATTTTCGAAATGACAGCGTTGTACCTACGAATATCGGACCGAACGATCGCGAAGCGAAAGTCGTGAGACGTTCCGTCGAGCGAACGGTTCGTGCCGTACGTAACGCGATTAATCAAACGCGGATTTCCATTATCGTCTAAATTTCCAGAACGTCAGACGCCGTTGCGTCGTCGTTACGTGTCCCGTCCGTTTCGACCTGCACTTCGCCCCGTGGCAACTTACGACTCGCGCACACGCGCGCGTTACATCTGTAGTTGGCGAAGTTGCGCAATTTAGCCCGGCTGCAAGTGTTGCAACTCGCATCGTGCCGCTGTCGGTTATGCTCCGCGGTGCAGGTTGGGATCCGGGGCGCTTGATTGATCGATACGACGTTACACGACGCTTATATCGCGCGACGGACGTCGAGTCCGATATCCCGAAGGAGGCGAATGAGATAAAAAGAGGGCGGAAGAGGAGGAAGAGCACGGAGGAGAAG
This sequence comes from Priocnemis perturbator, assembly GCA_963942575.1. NCBI lineage: Eukaryota > Metazoa > Arthropoda > Insecta > Hymenoptera > Pompilidae > Priocnemis > Priocnemis perturbator. Next base: position 4,571,157 of record OZ012654.1, read on the forward strand.
AAGAATCGACGACGCGACCCAGGCGACCGGTCGGACGAGTGGGAGGAGCAGAAGATTGAACTTAACTGGGGTCAAATTGACTCTAGTAGGGAGTCCCTGCATTCAATATGGCGACTTCCTAATAGAGTCAGGCTGACTCCTTTTAAGACGTTCGCCGGACCATCGTGAAAGTGTGCTTGGAAGAGTGCGAGACTCGGCCGAAGTTAAGATCACTTATATTACAAAGTGCCAGCGGTAAATTAATAATAAGACGTCGGGGCCCGGGCGAACGGCGGAATTGTCTGATATTGGACGTGAGGCACGAGTTCGCCAGTTCGCGCAGTTGCCGTTCGCCTGTGCCGGCAACTTCCTTGCGACGGGCTGCAACTCGCTCGAAGGTGCACAGAGGATTTCCCTTTGCGACGAAAGTATTGTATGTCGGTTCTCGCGAGAATAGATATTGTAAACGGAAATATATATATGTGTTGTTTTATGACTCCAATGTAAAATTCTAGAAAATAATAGACGGAAATGAATTACAACCATAAAAAAATGGTATGTCTAGTTTTATAACAAATATATCATCATTTTCCGAGAACTAAGTATTGCAAACAGATAATATGTATAAGTTACTCATAATATGTGCGAATTGCTAAAAATGTACTTTGCAAGGATTTATCCAGAATTCGGCTGCGAATCTTTCCTGCGGCGAAATACCATTGTACTTTACATACTGTCGATACCGATATTAATTAGCGGTAATTAGTAGTATTTATATTCCTATTATTCCGCCGTTTGTTTTCAGCGTGCTGTATTAATATGCGGATATAGTTAGCGTCTAAACACACGTTGATTGGCCCTGAATATGCCCGAAACAATAATCTATACACGAGTGTAACGGCAAATCCGCCCCCGCCTACAATAATAACCCGGCCACAATGGTAAATCGATAAACTGCATATCATACGTATCAACCCTCCGACGAATACAATGACGTTCATGGAATTCCAATGGAATTGTCACTGTCACCGATAATTATGCTTGCGTAGGTGGAACGGAAACTGTTACGCGCTCGGCTTATCACGCCGGGCCGCCGCGAGTTGCAAAATTATCTGCTGACCAAACGTTAGTCGAAACTGAGCCACCGGCGCGGCGTAAGCTAAAACGAAACCAACAAAAAAAAAAACAGCAAAAAAGGTAAAAAAAAAAGGAAATAACATCACCAAAAGGAGAAATATGGCGAAACTCGCCGTGTTAACATGCCGCGAAACAAGACGAAGCACCGTATCGCGTAGCGAATTTAACATCCCTCCTCCTCTCCTTTTTTTTTGCGTTCTCGCGAATAAACTCGAACGCGACGCGGCTGTCATTAAATATTTAACGAAATGCCGGTCGACCGTTCGCGAGCGCTTTTTTTCTGTCGTACAACGTACGTTTAGCGAGATTTATAGGGTGAACGGGCGAGAGAGGGGAGAGTGAAGGGTGATTTTTGCAACTACCTACGGTGACCGGGTACAGAATTTAAACGAGCTTACTCCCTCTCACTCTCTCTCTCTCTCTCTCGATCTCTCTGTGCTCGGCGACGAACCAGTAACGAACGGTTCACAAATAACTTCATCGGTCGACGCTGGTAGCGCGTTTATCTCCCGTGAAAGAGGTCTGAAAAAAGCTTTGGGAAAGCCAGGACAGTAGGGGTAATTGAAAATTGATCGACGCTCAGGATAAGTTTTGGTTATGTCTAGGTTCGGTGTCTAAAGTAACCTGAAACGGAACCAAAGTTGCATCGAAGCCAAGTCGATATCAAAAGCAAGCTGAACGCAGATCGAAACTCTACCGACTCAAAATCGAACCACGCGAACTTTTCTTTACTTAGATCATATTATACTGATAGGCATATTCAGACTTATTATTTATTTACTCGAAATCAAAGCTTCCTACAACAGTAAATAATATAGCAACACAAAACCGCGTGTTATATGCGATGTAAAGTTAAATTAAAAAGGAGGAACAAAATAAAAGAAGTTTGTCCTCAACATTTCTAACCCTTTTTCAATATTCTTCGGACGCTCTTTCGCGTGAAATGCACGCGGATCGGTTATCTTGACATAAAATTCCTGTACTCGCAACGGCCAGGTACCGGACTCCAGTAGCCACGGACGGTTTTGCCTACAATCAGTCTGATTGTGAGCGACAGAGGAACCCGTATGAATACTAATGAAGCGCTGGATACGCGATATTGGCACGCGACGCACACGTGTATACGTACGTACGTCGCATCTGGGACACGCGGCCTGGGCTTATGCAAGTTTAATATCTTCGCAGCACACACGCCCCGGCGTATCTTTGAACGTTTCGCATTCGCGAAGACTAATTTGTCAGACCTGAAAACGTCGTTCGCCATTTCGCACTTTGCCTCATGCGAGAAGTACTCTTTCTACACACGCACACATATACGCATAACGGCATGTAATTCCGAATAGAAATCATAAATAAGAAAATTACGCTCTGTAAAACAAATATTTATATCGCCTGCAGAGATCTTGACGAAAATTGTGGATTAAGAACGCGTCAGATGGCATCACCCATGAGACAGCAGGCTGATGATAGACGGAAGTACGCGAACTTAAATAACGCGCAAACGCACTCTTGAAAGCGCATGTGTGCCCGTGCGCGTCGAAATTCACGCTCGAATACACGTGTCGCGCGCTTTGAAGTGCATTAATTAGCGTCAGGTTCAAAGCATCAGATTTGACATCCACGTGAGGCAGGAGGCCCGTTTATCCTCCCGCTGTCTGTCTCCTTCATGCGATGCGCGCACATCGTACACGCACGCACATATGTATGTATGCGCTGCTTGCGAATGCAACCGATCACGCAGAGGGTGGGACCGGAAAGAGTGGGGGGTGGCTGGCAGCATACGATATGCAATCTAAGATCATCGTGGGCCTCGACAACAGGGGAGTCGAATGAGGGATGTAAATGTGTAGTCTAAAAAAATGAATGCGTGCCAATGCATAATTGCGCGATAACTTGGATAGGAAAATTTATTTTATTTCCGATGCTGTAAATTTGTCTCAAACAAGAGTCTATCCATTGTACTTGGCACTGCTTACTACTTTGACGCTGGCCCAAGAAGACCATTGGCAATAAAAATGGCATCGCAGTATTTGAGAACGAGCGACAAACTACTGTTTCATGCCCCGAGAACGATGAAGTCCGCGGAGGGAAACGGTCGGTTTGTAACCATAATGCGCCAGCTCTGCACGCAACGACAATCCCGCCACGGCGTCGGAACACGCAGTGTGGTACTCGTATAACCGCGATGACGCGTCTGGTTTGTACGGCGATCGAGCTCATTGTCTGGCACGAGAGTATCGTCATGTGGGGGTGGGGGTAGGTACAAATCATCGCCAGATAGTACTCGCCACACGGTACTTGCGGCGTCGAACGCGGCTTCGCACGCATGTGCAGACGCCCATGCAGCTGTGTACGCGGACCGACGGATACACTGTACACTGGGAGCCAGATTTTTCGGCCAACACCTCGGTCAGTGTGCTCTATGAATAAAAGTATGAAATTGATACTATATAAATGTGTAGATTGTTTGAGGTTTTTGCGAAGCGAATGTAACGAGCTTGCGATGTGCAAAATAAATGAGAATGGACTGAGGGTTAGTGGGATGAATGGTAGGAAGATTTTTAAAAATCGACGGGAATAAATTCGACTTTTTCTCTGATGACGGTCTCGTGTGAAGCATACATTCGACGGAGAGAAGATGACGGGATGGTGCGGGAATTTCCGAGTAAACAACCGTGACAGAGAGTTCATTTGGTACACACGCCCCCGAATTGATTAATGAAACGTCTCTCGTGCGCTGTCACCCGAAAGAACACTTCGCACGTATGCATGTACATGTACATGCATAACCAGGAGAGAACAAGCGTTGCAGGTGACGCGGCTGGGTACGATACACTGGCGGGATGAGATAATCGTAAAGCGACGCGTTTGCTATGCAGGATCGCCTGCGTTTGATTCCGGAGAATGTCTCTGTTTACTGTACCGTCGAACGTTACGGTGACGATTCGCGAGGCGCAATGGATGTCCAGTTTAATGGCCACTTCATCCTCGATACCGACCGGAAGCAGTCCATAAAACTCTCCGTTCAAGGAAATGCGCGGCAAATGTGATGCGAAATTTACCGTTGCGAAACGAGCTAGAATGTAGGATAGATAAACGATAGTAATTTGTTTTAAATATCAGTAGCAATAAATTACATTTTCCTTGTTTTTAAATATACGTACTCTTTTCAAGTAAATTTATAATAAACCTAACCTTCTGCATTTTTACCTTTTTCATTTACTTCTCCCTCTCGTCACCGAACAGTTCCATGCGAGTTAAATGTTAAATGAATAAAAAAAACAATCGAACATAGCTTTAATTATGAGGTACCCCTTTTCCGCGGTCCCATAAATTGCAACATCAAAATTCATGCTCCAGCGGCAGCTAGAATAATTATTTCTTCGAACGACGCCCGATACCCTAAATTCCAAGGAAACATTCACTCTTACAATTAACGATCGAACGGGCAAATGACGCATTTCCAGCACGCGATGTCAAACGAAATATCAGTCGTCGGCGATGACTACATTGTAATTTCGCCCCGTGCGTTACGGCTCGCGTGCTGTGCATTATTGAACTTTGCGAGCCGATATTAATACGTACACGGCCTGCGCCCAAGGTAGACGCATTTATACGCCGCGCTTTGAGCAATGGCCCGGCTGCATCACCTACATTATGCTCGCCAATCGAAATGCTTGATTGATGAATATTAAATGAGCCTCTATTAACCCCGTAAACCAATGAGGCGCCTTTAGCGATCATCACGTGCATTCTTCCGTGCCCAATTTCATTTGAAGTAAAACGCTGTTTATTTAATGGATTCCCTGGATAGAAAGGGAATGGGGAGGGGAGTAGATCGCAATTAATGGACTTTATCCCATAAAGACCTAATCAATGGAACGACGGGGAAAGGTTTAATTTTCGCGTCGAAATTAAAATCGACGTTTCGAAGGTTCGGAAGTGAAAGCTCTAATAATAAACGGTCGTTAATAGTTTCGCGAAGGGGTAATTATGCGTCAGTCGAGTTGTCGCGTTACAGTGGAGTTTAATGCTTTATTTTTAATTGTTGCCCTGTTTCCCATTTGCAGTATAACATAAAGAAGCGGGAGGAGGTGCAGGAAATGCCACAAGAAGAGCCCAACCCTCTGATGCGTAAGAAAAAGACGCCGGAGGAGCTGGCGGCAGAAGCTGAAGCGGAAGACGAGGACGAGTTTACAAGTAAGATTCAATCTGATAGAGTACCGAACATTTTCCTCTCGCGCACTTTCGGACCATTCCAAACCGCGTGTCTCATTTTCGGACCAAAGGACAATGACAGAAGCGGGCCAAACGTGTTATGCTTGAGGCCGCCGTCGAAGTCGTAAACTCCAGAACATTTCTAACGTACTCAAAGTGTCGACTCTTTTTCCCAGATTAATCGGCGGCGAATCGAACGAAAATTGGATCGTTTTCTGGCATTGTCCTTCGCTTTCGCGGGGGCCATATTAAACCGGAAGCGTGTAAAGGAGAGTGGGCAGAGACGGTGGAAATTCGCAGTACACCCCGGGCGAATTAGTGCTGCGCACACAGAGTACCGGGTCAAGGGGGTGGGTCGGGGTAGTAGGGGTGATCGATGAGGGGTTAACGAGCCGTGGCTTGAAATCAAACACTACCGCCCTCCGTTCGGCTCCTGAGCAAATCCAACGAGTGTTAGTGCATGCCAATCGCGCCGATGACGAAAATAGCGGCGCGCGATAAAAGAATTTTGCACAATAACGTGGGTTGGGCAGATTCAAGGCGAAGGAGAAGGATTCCCAAACAGATGAAAAGATCGAATAAGCAGCAATGATTATCCAAATTCGAAACAAATTGTCGCAAATATTCTACACAAAGTTTGGGAACCCGTTCTCCAGAAACGATAACTTCGTCTCAGAAATTATTCCAGCCCCGCGAACGCTGCTACCTCAGCAACATTAACGCACATTAGCCCGGTTATATTCGATCTGTTGCAGAAATAAGGAATACATTAGAGGCGCAGATGGCGGAAATCAAGACACAAATTGAAAGTAAATGCAACCTGCAATGAGCCTGTTCCACCGTGCGGTCCGCGAGCATGATGGCACCGTGTGTCATCAAGATCGCGTCCACCTCTCGATCCCTACGACCCGAGGACACGATACGAGACTGCAAGACGACGCGGCAGAAAGTGCACGAACGGAGAACGACGCGCCGCTTGGCACTTTCAGTGCCGAATGACGCACGCGTGCGCCATAGGCATACGGATCCGCCTGTATATATCTGCGGCCGGCACTGAACGTGTCAGATCGGGAGCAAGAAAGAGTCGACGCGCAGTGAGAGCGAAGGATTTTGAAAAAAGCGACGGAGGCGAAATAATGAAAAAAGTCGATCTTTGACTCTCTCTGGAAAATTAATATATTATTCCTGAAAAAGGGGGGGGGTAGAGGAAGAATTCGGAAAAATCAAATATAAATGCTGAGTTCTAGCGGTCCAGGAACAGACGCGAGGTATCCGAACAGCCTCTACCCGAATCCTCAAAATAAATGGCTCACACGACTCGACGGAACGAACTTCGTCGAATCAACCGAGAAGAAAGAGAGACGACACGATTTTCGAACGTCGAACGACGAAAACGACGCCGACGTGCGAAAAGTCGAAAAGGATCCACTGCGCGATCGACGTGACGTTCGAGGACGACGAGGCAGGAATCCAGGATGCGGTTGCAGGGGAAGAGGACGGTGGACGAAGACCGATAGAGGCTTATGTAACTCACAGTAGCGTGATATAGCGAACGAAAGCGCAATCGCCGGTCGTAGATTCGTTTACGCCTTGCATCTCGACGGGGTGGGAGAGGGAGAGAGGAAAAGAGGCCGACAAGGGAAACGACGCGGAAGAATAGGAAATAGAGGTCGCAGGAGGAAGATCGAATAGGATCGAGCGAGGATCGAGTACGATCGAATTGACGAATTGAGAGAGCGGGCGCGGGAGGAAGGACTGGGCGGACGAAAAAAGCACGTGCCATTCTGCGGACGGACTGAAAGATTCGTGTGCGACGATTGCGGGAAGCAAAGGTGTGAAAGACGTCGCGAGGACCTTGGGCAAATGGACCGACCTAAGGGGCCGCCGAATGTCGAACTGAGTGAAATCTGGTTTAATTTTAACGCGTTATCGCTTCACACCAGGAAAGAGATATTAAAGTATTGAAATTTTACTCGAGTGACGTTTTATCGAAACCAGATTCCTTCTCAAGCACGAACGATCGTAGGGTCGAATTTCGAAGCGCGCGTCTTTCATTCGCGTCCGCGAACGTTGGCCGGACAAACGACGAGTTTCTTTACTCGACGTCGTTCGAGTCTCGGGTCACTTCCTCGCGAAACAAAAAAGAAGAAAAGGGAAAAATAGATCGTTGAGTAGCGAAATGAGGGAGAGAACGATTGAGAAACCTCTGTCAGTCTCCCTCTCTCTCGATCGTACGACCTCGCCAGGGCGTAGACGGGTCGCGAGTAGCCGAGGACATATACTATATATACATACATTAACATTATTAAACAAGGCATAGTGTGCAGAGGGCGAAAGCGAGCGCGCGCGCGCGCGCGCACGTTTTCTGAAGAAAAAGAAAATATTATTGAGAAAAGGAGACGTGAGCGCGCGTCAGAGCGAGGGAGCCGAGAAAATGACGAGAAAATAATGGCGAAAAAAAAGGGAGACGTACATTAGTACCTAAGTTTCTAGCGTATATTCTAATAGCTGGGTAATAAAACTAAACAGGTAGCGGAGTTATGTAGTTTGCTAGAAGTTCGTACGGCGGCGGCGGCGGCGGCTGTTTCAATAAAATAATGACGAGACAACTTTTTAGGGGAAGGAGGTAAAAACGTTAATAAGCATTTGTAATCTAGGCGACAATGTTCGGCCGACATTGATCGAGGACTACGAAGCAAATGTGAGGCGGGAAAGTGTGGAAATAGAAGAGGACGGACGAAGACGGACGTAAAAGCGAGTATATGTGTATATATATATAGCGAGAGAGTGAAAGAGAGAGAGAGAGAGAGAGAGAAAGAGAAACATATACGATGAGATGATGAAGTGGAGGAGTGAAAAAAAGGCTGAGAGATCTGCGTAGCAGCGAATCGGAGAACCGGCGGCTCTTTGCTCTCTCCATCCGTCCAACTTGGAACATTTTTACGCCGGACCCTCGATTTACGCGGACCCTCGATTTACCCGGTACCTCAATTTACGCGGAATCTTGTTCTTACTTTCATCGAGACAAGCACCATCTACTGGTATCCTTTCGCATCGGCGACAGTGGTCAAACAAATTTTCTCAAAAAGACCAAAACATTATGTTACAACGTCAAATCTTGACCTGGTTCCCCGTAAGGGTGCACTGTGCTCAGGCGCGAAAAAAAAAATGTAAGAGAATCATTTTTAGAAATCGTCTGTAAAGAAGTAGCAAAGAATAAAAGGTAACAGTGCGACAAAAATAGTAAGCGCGTAAACAGTAGCGCGCGAATCGAGGGTCCACCTTATATTATCCTAGCCCCACGTCGACGCGGCGCAATCCTCAACTAGTGCGACTGGTATAACAGCGAGCGGGGAAGACGGGAAACGACTCAAGCCTCAACTAGAATTAATTAACCGCGCATTAATTAACCCGACTCCCCGCTCGCGCGTCCGAAATCTCACTTGTAAATGCCTTGCGCTTCGTTCGCGCGGAATACGCTTCCCTCGATATCGATCTTGTCGGATTAGCCAACCCCTCGCGACGGAGTGCGCCTCGCGCGGAGTGTGTACAAAATTCGTAGCTCGCGGAAGAAAGGAAGAAATTCGAAGGGCGACGACGACTTGAGTTTTCCGATCGCGGAACCGATGCCTTGTTTTTTCATGTCGATGGGTTGGACGAGATGGCCAGAGCATCGACTGCCGGAGTACGAATGCAGCATGCCTTATGCATATACACGTGTGTAATATATAAATGTTAAGTACGGAATGGCAGAGAATGATGGCAGACGATGTTGGAAGGAGAAGGATGACTGAGTATGTACTGTGCAAAGGACAGAGAATGTTGAATGAACACGCATGACGAGGCGACATACGTAGGACAGATAAAAGGAATGGGAAAGAGAGTCCGAGTAATTCGAAGCGGAACCGCGGCTGCTGGAAAATTCGCTTTCGCTTGCTTGCGTCTTCTTTGAAGACGAAGCGTGAAATTGGAAAGTGCCGGGACAAAGACGCGCGTCGTGAGTCTCGGTGTCTCGATCGACGTATGTCGTATGCGTATGCGATCGTGGAATCGGACAACGTCTTGGCGGCTGGGAGAAGGAAAAGCAAGGAAACGGTGAACGAATTGACTCCACGGGGACGAGCAAAGTCTGCAAGAGATTTTTCTGTCCTCGTGCCGTCCGATCGCAGTTTTCTTTTTCTTTCTCAGAATCCGCAGCGAATCCAGCGTCGACGGGTTAGGTAATTAGAGAGGGTATAATGAGAAGTAAACTGTCCGAAAGTTGAATTTGCCGAGAAACTGCAAAGAGGCTTCTCGCGCGAAAAGGAAAACGTTGTTAACCGAGCAAGTATACGGAGGCTGAAAAAATGAAGGAAACCGAAAAAATGACGTTTGAGAGAGAAGTCGAGAAAGTCGGCGAGTCGAATAATCGATGAGTTCGACACGCGCGTGCATGTACTCGACGACATTTCTGTATATGCGTAGGGCGAGTGCTTGCGAGCTGCCAGAATCAAGAGGGCTGACGAGAAGAGAAAAAATGCGAAGGGCAGGAGAGCGGAAGAAATGGTGGTGCTAAAGTAACGTAAGAGCCGATTTTGTACGGGTTCACGGATACACGAAGCGTATCTTCTACTCATTTCTGACATCCTACGAAACGACACTCGTTCCATCCTCTCGTCCTATGATAAACGTTTAACGAATGAAAATCAAAGCAATGAGTGCGGACGATCTCTGTTCAGAAAGCAAAATGCACCTGAATCTAACTTCAACGTTTCGCTATTCTATCAGACTTGAACAATTAGATATGTACTTCTCGACATCGGATCGTCGTTCTTTCCGTTCGATCATCCAAATTCCAGTCAGCTATCTGCGATCGACTTCATCGCGGACATCATCCAAAATCCTGTAACGACGCGATAATCGACTATACGACGAACGCTCGTCGACTCTTTAATACTGTATACGTTCAACAAATTCACGAGCATCGGTTCGAAGTCAAAAGTCGGACGGCCTTCTTACCAAGCGTCTTCTCGCCGTTATATGAAAACAAAAAAAACTGTAAGAACAATGTGCATGCTGGCTTGACGTAGACTTACTATTAGTCCGCGGCCGATTACTCGTCGCTGAAAAATGCGATTTTCTATCTCGATTCTGAATTCTCTTCCTTCGAGGAAAAACGTGTCTGCGTGCGACTTAGCTTAATTCCTGCGATATATACCCTACGAATCATATTGTAAAAAAGAAAGAAGCCTGACAAATTTTAATTCCAATCCGATCCGAGTGTGCTTTAATATTTTCCATACATTACGTTTGACGGTATCAATTACTTGATTAGAAATTTGAACAAATATCCATAAAAAGAGCGTTACGCACGAGCCGATCGATGTACAAGATTTCAGGAGGAAATTGCGCAAGCATTTGACGGGCTAATTTTTTCTGAAAAATCACGATACGACCACGTTTTCCGCTTAAAATTCGCTGTCAAGCGGCGCTGGCCTAGTATCCGCATTTTCTCCCGAAATTCCTCGAAATTATAGGCGGGAGCGAGGACAGAATCGTCGGCCAACCCGGTCTTTTCCGCCTCGCCGCGGACCAAACGTGAGTTCACCTTTTTTTCGAGCCGACCTGTTTGAAAAGAAGCAAGCTCGCCGGAGATCCGATGGGAACAGGAGGGCGGAATGGAAAAGTCGAGGTTGGTCCGAGATTCGCCCTGCCCTTTCTTCCGTTCGCGGCACGGAACTTTTCTAAAAATCAACGCGCGACTGCGAGAATGGCCTCGTTCGCGATGCCTCTCCTTCCTGCTTCTCGTCTTCGCTCTCTCTCTCTCACATCTCTCTCTCCTACCTTGACTTGGGCCGTCATCCGAAGCGACTTGCGCCAGCTGTTTGTTCGCGAAAAGCAAACTGAAAACTTTTCCTCGCGGCCCTCGACTCTGCCGACTTTATATCCGCGAAGTTTTTCTCGATGCCGAAAACACAGAAGGATAGAGAGATAAAAAGAAAGAGAGAGAGAGAGAGAGAGAGAGAGAAGTGGAAAGAAGAGAAGATCGGAGAGAACACGTTTGGACGTTCTAATAACGTGAAATTGAAAGGAATCTTTTTACTGAATCGGAACTTTGCCTGCTCGAGTTAGCAAAAATTGCCGAAGCGGGGAGGCGTAAATAGTCGTACGCAGACACATGTTCCTTGTGCTTAGACTCTACGGCAGAAAAATCTTTGTAAACGACGAATGAACGATGTGACGCAGCTGCGAGGCGTCGCTGATAAAATTCGTCGTCCGTTATCTGCTCGAAGCTAGTCTCTTCTCTCGTGTCTCGATGTGCATGCCCGTTTGCTTGCATTGTCTGTCGATGTCGATGTTGTTGTTGTTGTTGTTGCTGTTGTTGTTGTTGTTGTTGTTGTTGATGTTGGCGCATCCACTTCGCTACAGCTTCTTCTCGTCGTGATTCTCTGATTCACGACTCTCGAAAGTTATCCGGGGTGAGGTCCGTTCTTTTCGAATTCGGATTCGTCAGTTTGGATGTTCGCGGATTTTTATTTCTTCCGACGTTTCTTCAGTTTTCAATTTGAAAGTCCGGGGACGTGTAGATTTTAGCATTCTTCGAGTGAGGAATGTTGAATTTTCTGAATTTCTTAATTCCTAAGTTTGCCAATGCGACAATGTTTGGATTCTTGAAATCTCCAGTGCCCGGATTCCTGATACTCTAAACTTCGGAATTCATACGCCCGACAAATTCCAGAATCCGCGGATTTTCGCATCGATAAATAACCAACTGCATAGATTTTTGAATCCGTAACATGTACATAAACGGTAACATTCAGAACCCTTTTATTCATTCATGTAAATATTTTCTTGTACCGTAACACCGCGCCTCAATCACGTTGGAATAAAGTATTTAATTCAACGCAAAGAATATACGCTCAATTCGAACCAGACAGTCTCACACGCTGTTTATCGATTCATTCGAAGAGGCACCAAAATAATTTATCGAAGCTAGAAATGACACGGCCAAACGTGCGACGATTGACGCAGAATGGATAACTTTTGACAGTCTGGACGCGCAGCCGGATTTAATGTTCTTTCTCTTAACAGAGCTGTTTCCCGCGATATTGTTACGACGTCTATAGATGGAAACGCTTTCAAACAATCGCTTAGGAGCAACTCGGTCATTCTATCGAGACTCGTGCCTATCCTCTTACACACCCTCTTCCCCTAATTCAGAAAACCGGACCACGAGATCCACCGAACGAAACAAGACAAAAACAAAATAAAAGACAAGGACAAATGAAATACCGCCGACTCTCAGATCTATCAGATTACGATATACACTTGAAGTCAATTAATGAATTATCCCAAAGAAAGAAATATATACATTTGAATTAGACGAAGAGATGCATACCTTTCCTCGTGAATTTTTCGATATGTCTATATATTATATATACACATACATATGCGTATTTTAATTCCTTGTGTCTATGATAGCGTGTAATGCGAGAAGAAAAGTGCCTAATGATCGAGCAGAGGTGGTTGACGAGTATTTTTGGTACGCGCTATCGACAGCACTCAAAGTGTCGGTGCTGTTGGCGAGAAAAAAAAATGAAGAGTTTCGAGGAACTAGGGCAAAAACCAAAATGAGACCACCTCTCTTCGATCATTTGAGCGGACGATGGGACGATGTATATGTTTATACATACATAGATGACTTCACTTTCCCTTGATTGCTCTCTCTCACCTCGTTTATCACGACTTTGCTCCTTTTGCTCGTAATCCACTCTCTGTCCTCTCTTTACTCGCGTCTTTTGGATGAGGCTCTTTACGCGCATGCACTCTCTTTGATGTCATCACTGCATTTCGTGTTCTACCGCTGCTGATGTAGATGTCAAACGACGCGGGAAGGAAGCCTCGGCCAACGGCGTCTTGGTCTCGTCGTTCTTTGCTGCGAGCTGTAATCGAAAGGAAAATATATATTTTAATATGATCGTCGGAAAAAAATCAAGCAAATATTCCAATTACAGTATTACGCCGACGAGAGAATATTGAAATCCCGGGAAAACTCGACATCCACTTTGACAACATTCTTTAATCTATCGTGTGCCAGGAATATAACAACGCATTCTGTCGCCGAGGACGCGCGGTTGGTTACACGCGTGCACAGTCCGTCCCGCCGCGCTGCAATTTTGCCTTTGAGAAATCGTCGGCTTTGTGCGACGCCGGCGAAATACTTGCAATTCGAATTGCACGCCGTCGTTTTTCAAAGCCGCCAGCGTGTCGGGGCTTCGGATCAAAGGCGGGAGGCGTTCCATCGAAATAGACACGCGTGCACATCCGACGGCATAATTTATTTAATTAAACTCTTTGAGCAACGAATCCCAGTCGCTCGAACGGCGCGGACGAAAAAAGAGGGACGAGTTAGCGAAAAAATGTACGACAAAATTGAAACCGCGTAATACGGTTCGCGACAACTAATCGCATTGACCCTTCTCGAAAGAAGAAAGTGGAGGAAAGAAAATGCTCGATTACGGCTCGCAGCGTCCAGAATCGTCGAAGATCGAACGCTCTCGCTCGAGAAAGACCTTATAATCAGAGTCACGAAATAAATGTGCTGATTTTGATTGGTGGCGCCAATTTTTATCAAAAGCACTACATATGGCACATTTCTATACGATCACTATCAATGTGTCTGTACTGTATACAACATCAACGTGACTTGCAATCAGAGACTGCAGTATTCATTTTGTCAAAAAATAACGTCTCCAATCCAAACTTATTACCAATTTCGTGACTCTAATTACAGGATCTCTAGTTTGAGGCACTGATCTGTATATACCCTGGATACAACATAGTATATGAAAACACGTGCTGACTTGAACCTTGAAGTCGCCATACTTAGAATCATTATCGGCACAGATGTTTTGCACTAGATCGTGCATCCAGCGTATATATGTACATCAGTTGTTCCAGGCCGATGCTTCGCCGATGTGATCCAAAGTTCTTTCCTTGCGACAAGCAACAAAAACTTTCGCAGCCCTATGCGAACGTGTCAGTGTCTCTCTGTAACCGTACGTTTTGCAAAGCCAAGAACGGTGCTCGACAGCCCGTCGCTATGCTTGTTCTCTTCGCTGTCTGACTGTGAGCCGAAAGAAAGCACGCGATCGTTGTGAGCGAACGACTTGAGGGACAAACGAACGAAAGTGCGGAGACCAAACGTGGAAGTCGATGTCGTTGCTGTTAACCGCTGATTAATGTCGTGTGTCGTTGTTGTTTCTCGATAATAAGTGTTAATAGCGCTCGTCGCACCGTCGCTGTAAAGTTTGAATAAAAAACAAAACAAAGAAACACGCAAACGTGGCGCGACGGATTTCGTTGAAGCAGCGAATGCGAGAGAGTGAGAAAGGAGTACGTGCTCGTCGAAATCCGCCGCGCGCCGTATCGATGTACACTCGACTAGCCACTTTGAACTTTCGAGCCGATCGAAGAGGCGCGATTCTAAAGGACGGTGTTCGATCATCGAGGCGCTCGCTTCCGAAACGTCTTACGACTCGAGAAAAATCGAGGCTTCCCTTCCTATTACGCGCACGACGACCCTGCGGAAGATCGTGCGGCTTGCAGAATATTCATTTCTGTTCGACGATATATTTTTAATATTACGAGAGCCGACGTGTCTCGCTTTTTGGTTTAAAGTGAGATTTTAAGAGGTTTCCGAAGTAAGGCTCTCGGATGATCGAGAGTGCCTCGAGTCGGAATGAACCTTTGAACGACTCTTCTCCGCCTGGACCACTACGTATCTCTGTTCCAAACGCGCACGGCTAGAACCCAAACACGATTGCTGACGGTCACGTAATTCTGAACGCCGAAGGAACGAATCTCGCGCACGCTTACAGTCTCGCAAAATCGTGGAATTTGGGTGAGCAGGCCACTTTCCGATGACTTCTCGCGAACCTGCGTCAAGCGTCTTATTCTGCTCTTGCATTCACTCGACACAAAAAAGCAATACATCCGACGACGGGTGAAGAGCACGATAATTAACTTCGCGCAATCGCACAATCACGATTTCGACCGGTCGGTCATTCTGACGCGAACGATTAAGTCGAAATTAAGGTTCTCAGCGCATTCGCAGCCGCTGACGTATTACTACGTCTGTTCATGAACTGCAGGTGAATATCACTAACGTAGAATGACGTATTTTGTAAATATATTAGCTGACTGCCGCTGACGTAGCAATACGCATTTTCAATAATTTCAATATATTGATAAATGTCACATTACCTCTATTTCGGTTTGTAACAAGGAAATTTTCTTAAATTTTGAACAATGCGTAATTAATCGAAATTATCATATTGCACCAATTTTCAGAGTTGTTCTTCATATTGAAATCACAAAAGTATACGGCGACCTGCTGCACATTTAAGGTTGATAAAATGCGTCGACTGCGAAAGTGCTCATACGAGAACGTTTCCCTTTCGTGTCGACGTTCTCGTCACGATGACAGCTGTTAAACGAACTGCCTCCCTCCTCCTTAATTCTAGTATCTATCTCTAAGCGTCGCTTCGGATGCGCTCGCTACTATCGACGAGGCAAAACGATACTTTCTCTCCTTCTCCGATCTTCCCCTTCTTCTGAACCTTCGACTTTCGACTTATTCTTCCTTCGCCCCACCTCCCCCGCTCCGATTCTTTCTTCTTTACGTGAGCCACCCTAAGGCCTCCAAACGGCACGTGGCAAGTGATATTAAAAAGAAAAACTTAAGCCTACTCGATTCGTGTTTTTTGCATAGATTTTGATCGAAGAAATAAGGTTAGAAAAAAAAAAATATGTTGTATTACGAGACGCTCGCGTTCGACGGACTCGATCTCGAACGATTTTCTGGGGACCGATGATCAAAGAATCAATCGTGACGGCGAACGATCGATCCGTCGGCTGTCGCGCGCAATATGACTGGAAGACTGGAAGAAATAGAATCGTCGGTAGGATCGAATCCGTCGAAATCGGAAGACGCGTCGAAATTAAGCGAGGTTAAATGCCCGGTGGACCTCGGCTGGATAGATAACTTGGTTATCCGAGAGAAAGAGAAAGTAAGAGAGAGAGAGAGAGGGAGAAAAATGCGCGGAAAGGACACAGAACGAAAATGGTGAAATAGAAACGACGCGTTATGTCCCCCTCCCCCACCCCCTCTCAAAATGCGAAAGAAAAAAGAATGGCAGGTGGTGACCTTATTTTCCATGTACATAGAACCCCCCCCCCCCCCCCCTTACCCCCGATTTAACAAGACAAAATTTGGAAAAAACAGCCGAGAAGAAATAATATTAACGTCAACGAGAACGACGAACTGCGCTGCGGTGTTATCGTTCGAGCGACGGTTTAGTTATACATACGAACGAAGAGGAGCAAGTGATCGCGATTGACGAGCGGACTTCGCGCGAACGCAAGAATACGGACGACAGGGGAGGAAACGAGAACGACGAATGTGTTCCAATCGAAGCCGGAGCGAAACGGTGAGAGACGTTTCCCAGCCGCACGACAAGCGACATCTGAATCGCGAGTATACATATATATATGTATATTTGTACATGATATATGTATATATATTATAATATATGTATATGTATGTGTGTATATCCCGGGCGCAAACATATCGACTGATCAATTTTTTCTCACGACCAAAGTCACCGAAGTAGCGGACGAGGAGTCGATCTCGAGTTGGACTGCGATGGGAACGTTTCTCGCGCGTCGAACGAGCATATAGAACCCCGTGACCATCCCTTAAACATGCACCCTACCCCCCCCCCCCCCCAAACACCTCATCCCATCCCCTGAGATCCCGTGAAAAAACGAGAGTAAACCGTAACTCGTAAATAATCGACTTGACTATTCAGAGACAACGACACAACGCATTATAAAGTAATACTGATAAAAAGCATTAACCTTAATCGACGTGTACCTATTATTACGAAGACTATTCGAGATTCTGCGGGACGCCGAGGTGCGAGCGGTCGATTGACGATTTAAACGGGAGCATGGTTAGCGCGACGATTACGATCGATTGCGAGTGATTAAGAGAAAAAATAAAAAACATGTAACAAAGACATAAAGGGTGACGACGATGGTGATTATTATATTCTTATTACACGTATACATTAGCGTGGTATTGAACGATTAGCCGTTAAGCGAAATTAATACTTGAAACAAAAGAAAAACCAGGTGGTTAAGTAAGTAGGCTTTAGCTTTATACGAGAGCGAGTGCTGAGTAACGTAGAAAGAGAGAGAGAGAGAGAGAGAGAGAGAGAGAGAAAAAGTTTGCAAGAAAGAGAGAATGCGAGAAGGAGAGAACGCTCTAACGATTGGCGAGTTACGAAACGTACCAATGAAGAAAAGCCGAAAAAAATAAATAACATAATTAAATAAACTCACCGTTTTTTCGACTGCCATTTGTAATGAAATTCGTGTGCTACGAAGGAGACCTGCGAGCGGACTTGTGCGATTTTTCGGATCGACCCCTTTGCGACGACACGGCGAACGGTATACAGTCAGTCACATTTTTATACGAAAGATCCAGCACCACGAAAAAACAAAACAGCGCCGGAGAACGAGACTGACCAAGTCGAGTGCACGTTCCGTTTCGATCACGAGAATTGCCTTCACGACTTTCCTGTCGACACTTTCGACCGCGCATTAACTTGCAATGAACGATCGACGAGTTCAGTTTTTCTCGCGTGACACGATCTCCGGAACTTCTGCTGTCGAACACTGACGATAACGATGACCGACGTAGCCACATACACACACACACACTCACACACGTGTAATAGCGATATATTAATATTTTACATACGGTCACACGCGTCCACGCGCACCATCGGGGCTACATTACGAGAGCTTGCGCTACCTCCTGCTCGCCGACTACTCGGGAATTCGCTGAACCGAGAAGCAATACTGTCGATGCCTATGATTACTAATTATTAAACGAGCCTTGTAGTGAAGTCGAGAGAACGACGAAGCGCGGCGGCGGACTGTCCGTCGGACTTCTTTGAGCGCCGAGAGAAAGTATAATATATTACCGGACGGACGACGTGCTGCAATGGTGTTCATCGCACGCGGATACTCGCTCGGCTGTAATTGATCGGAGACAATTTTTTATTTGGAAAGAAAAATTCGAAATTCGGTTGATTTTGTAACGACTACACACCTGTGTCGTATGAATTATAACTGTTGATCGCCAGTAGCGATTTTCAATTTCTCCGATTTCTCCCGAGATCGGAGACGAAGCGCACATTCTTTTTGTGCGACAGAATTCTATCGCCGAGACGTCCGCGGCACTGTGTTCCCGAAGACACGTTTCAACCAAAAGACAAATATGAAAGTAGCGACACAATGCTCGGCGCTCCGATCGCAAACGTACTCGAAACAAAATGAGGGTTGGGTGTCGGGAGTCGAAAAATAATAACAAAAGAAAACGAAAAAAAAAAAAACATACACGGAGGACGATGGTACGGCATAATGAATCAAATCGCGCGTGCCGAAAAAATCGCACGAACCTCGCTCGGGCGTGACCAATCGGCGAAAGTAAAAGCAACAGAACCAAACAAAAAAAAAAAAAATATACACGGGATCGCGGAAAAGTCCGAGAGGACGGAAAGGCGAAAGAGCGAAGTTCAGCGTCAAGCGTAATGGCCGTACTACGATCGTATTGCGACGGATGTAAGTAGATGAGGACGACTAGCGAAAACGATGAGAGACGAGGAAACGACGATGCCATTGCATTGAGAGAGAGAAAGAGAAAGAGAGAGAGAGATAAAAACATAATGAAAAAAAACACACACACACACACGTAGCGCGCGTAGTGGCTAAACTGTTGGCACAGGAACACGAATGAGAGTCTGTTGTTGAACATAAATGAAAAAAAAAAATACATGTTATCTGACACTTAACAGAATAAAAAAACAAGTGACGACGAAGAATTAGGGGGGACAAAAAAAAAATGAGAAGACGTGGGAGAGATGAGAGGCAAGGATGATAATACTATATTGTTGTTAGATATGTATACATATAAATATATATATATATACATACATATACCATATACATATATATATATTGATATAAAAGTGAAATAATCTAGACTCTAAGCGATCACCACCCCTTCAGCCACCCAACCACCCCCCCACCCCGCAACCCCAACCACCCCCCCACGAAAGAAGAACAGCGGTGTAAAGACGCGCGTACAGTTTTGAAAATCGAACATAAAGGCACATGCGTACATTCTCATACATATACATATACATATATCCATGTACATGTACATGTACACGGGCACTCGTAAAGACGTGTACGGACTCGAAGGGAGGGTTCTGCGTCAAAATAGGGTGAACATGGGTGCACCCTCTTTGACGAAATTCCCTCCCGGGCACGGTCCCGACTCTTGACTTGGTGAAGAACGCAAAGAGACCTGCTTTCTCCATTCGTTGCTCCTCTTGACCCTTCAACGCGACAACAGGTGCACACGCGCAAGATAGAGAGAGAGTGAGAGAGAGGAAAAATGTGGGAGAAGAGCAAGTGAGGGGGAGCAGAACGGGGAAAAATGTGTCGCGATGTCAAAGGACATTTTTGACGGCGAAACGTTTTGGATTTCTCGTCCTTCTTACGATCTGCTCGCGGAGAGACGATGACGAATTTTGTGCGTTTACTTAGCCGTCAGGATCCTGTGGAGCCTGAGGCAAGGGGTGAGAGTAAATAAAAAGGAGAGGAGAATGAAAACGAGCTTTTCTCTTCCTACGTTGGCACGAAAGACCCACGGCGTTTTGTTTTGACTTTCACGTCGAGAGAGAGAGAGAGAGAGAGAGAGAGAGAAGGGGAAAATAAGAGAGAGCGCGCGGAGATGAGGGTGAAAATGACGAACACGATTTTGAGGTGCACCTCACCATTATAGCTCTTAATACGATAGTCATATTACGAGTAATTAAATAAACAGAAGTGAATTAACAAGGATATGCGTTTATGTTATTTAGTTCTAACCACTGAAAAAAAATGTAATAAAAATCAATTATGTTATCAGCCCGGCGTACGTTATTTCGAGAACCTTTATCCTGTGAAAAGTCATGAGAATGGCAGTAAGAATCAGAGTATGAAAGAGTACAGAGTAATATGACACAAGGAAACCTATTCAAGTAGCTACGTTTAACATAAATTTGACAAAAATGTTATTGATCAGAATGCAATTGATGACTTTATATCGATAATCAAAACGTCATTTAGTACTCAAAGTTGACAAAATAAGCAAACTTTTTCAAGTAATATGCTTGTTCTGCGATGCTCCGACGGAAAGTGCACGTCCCAATGCGACAAGACGTCTGCAGAAAAATGTGCGCGAATTCCGGTGCAGCAAATTTTCAGCGTCCCAGTTAACAAAGCCACCTGACACGCGAGCGCGTCACATGCGACCGTTACAACTCATTATAGTATGCCGTCCGATTGCGAAAGCCCGCGCACTTTCTGTGCGTAAGCAGAACGCGAATCCATGAATCGCATGATTCATCCCTTACGCAAGCGGCGCGCGCCTGGAATTTCGGCTTTCAAAATCGCTTTTCGACGTCTAAGCGATTCCGTCCGTGCCGGCGCGACCCATTCGTGGCAGGATTTTTCTACGGTACGTTTCGATCGCTGGAAAACGCGTCATTCACATTTCGCACGTCGGTCCGATGGAACGTGCGCAGCGCGTCAATAAATCGCCAACTAATTGACGAACTGAGCATCAATCTCTGCCTGTTTTACTTCTATTAACCATGAAGTGTCGTGCCGCGCTCGCGCTTGCGGCGATTTTTCTATCGTTCGCACGATGCTCTTCGGCGACCAACTTTATTTTGAACGTCAACGCGAAGAGGCTAATTACGGTGAGTGGCGATCGGTTCCTGAGCATCACGGTGGATCCGATCAAATTGCTGAATGCGGACAACGAAGTGCGGTGAGTATCTTGTTACGATGCTGGGACTCGATATGCCGGTAATTTTGGTACGTTCGCGGGCAGCGTGATCTGTTACGTGCATTTTGTCGGAGGGATCGGTTTAACATTGAATGCAAATGATGAACTTCGTCGGGTATCTTGTTACGCTGACATATTGGGTGTTCCGTTCATTTTGGTACAGTCGCGGACTAAGTGATTTGTTACGTCGATGCTTGTCGCAAGAGCAAGTAATTGGATGCAAACGATAAATTGGATGAAAGGGTTTCCTGTTACGATGTCATACTGAATGTTCTGCTACTTTGTATAGAATCGATTTCTTAATTCATTTATATGCAATTTAACGAGTGTAGAGAAATTTAGAAAATATTCCGCATCTCTGACCTCTACTAATTTACGTTCTAATTTCGATCGCGCGTGTTTCAACAGGAACATAGACAGAAGTACGAACCTGGCGAAAGCCTTATCACCGGCCTACATTCGATTCGGAGGTCCGACCTGTAATTCCTACGCCGTAAAACACGCCTCACGCCAGCAGGACCCTCTGCCGCACACGAATTTCGCATTTTCCGGTAAGGGCTTCCGTTTAACGGATTTTAATTGCGTCGAAAGCTCGCAGAAGGTCAAAAGCTATCGTCACCGCAGTCACGTTTCCCCAATGAACGCAAGACCTGGGCAAATCAATTACGTATAATCGAGCCCTTCGATCGGCACGTTATTCCTATAACGAATGCGCTCTGCCGACGAGGACGGAAAAAAGCGGGGCGAGAGGGAGTAGCTTGCATTTTTCATCAGGATCGCCGGCGTACATTTTTAAACGACCTCGCGACCACAGAATCGTGCAGGGAACTCATGAAAATCGAACATTAACGCGTCATCGTCAATTTGCCGCCTGCCGCGTTCGGCGAGAATATTTGGCTCAATTAACGTATCTGCGGTACCGTTCGAAGATGGCTGATAGATATTTTTTTTTGTTATTTTTAAGAGACCGTGTGAGATGCAAATTGGTGACAGACGTGAAGATTTGCCTCTTATTTTTTGATCGCATCTGCTGAAGGCGTGCGTTCATAACTGTATCGTCATGCTCTTGATGAGTTTCTTTGGCGTTTATTTTGTGTACGAAAAGCGCGAGTCGATTGGGAAAAATTAACTTTTTCGGACTTCACGTCACACAGTCCAAAAACAAATATTTTCGTCTCCAACAAATTGGCTATATCTCTCTGAAATCATTGAATGTGCGGTAGCGAACGATGGTCTAGTTTAGAGTGGATAATAATCGAAGGCGACCGTGGCGAATTTGGAACGCGTACAGAATCCGGCCGGTTCGTCGTCGTATTAATGCATAATCTCGGGCATATATCTTCCTGGAGTAATTTCAAGCAAGTAGATGCACCATTACGTCAACCCTACGCTGGAGCGCACCGGATTAACCTAAACCCGCTAAACAATGCTTAGTTCTCGGACAGGTGCTCACTCGCACGTGTTTGTTTAGATGCGCGTGAATCTCTGCATGCGGAATATGCTACTATTGAAATAAATTGTCGTTATACACCGCCGTTCCCTAGGATCGACGTTCTTCCATTAAGAAAATTCGGACAATTTTCATGATTCATGGGCTCGTAGAACTTTCGTACGTGTCCGAACTAAGCTACACTGCTGGAAATATTTATTGCATTATTCTTAAATGAAATTACTTTCGCTCTCTACGCTCTCAATCGAGAACATTTTTGGTATCAGCATTAATACACCAGACATACGTAATCATTGAACCACCCCATATGCGTGCACTTAACGACGAGTTTATAAGTACATGTCGGTCACTGTACAGTCGCGACTCGCAGCATGTATGCCGACGCGATATTTATGACGTCATTAAAGTAACAGGCTCGTATCCTGCCCCCGCAAGCCGTTCCGTCATTGTTACAGCGCGAAATCCGCGAATCGACATTAAACCTCGCCGAGGACCACTCGCGAGGAACGACCGGGATCGGTCGGTCTTAATCGATCATGTCGACGAACCTTAACGGCTCTTTCTAATCCGACGCTCTGCGCCGAGAAAACGACTCTTAATCGCGATCCTAAATCTCATCTCAAACGATCCCAGACGCGGCCGATGCTTCGGAATTATATGGGAACGGGAGCGATGACGATGGCAAATCGTTATCTTTACGGTGGACGCTGTTAAAAGTGACGTTTTCGGAGTTTTGTGGCGGTTGTAAACGAGAAGTGTGAACGCGGACGAATGGAGCTTGTTTTACGATTTTCTATTGATTCATCAGGGAGTCTCGTCAATTGCAGTACCTGAAGAACTTTAGAACTTTAGAATTTGACAAAGTTGATCATTTTTACGATACACAGAAATCTCGATCGTCAGATTAAACGAAACACTATCAAATCACACGAAATAAAAAACTCTTCCGAGATACTCTCAAAATCAGCTCGAAGGAAGCGTTGAGAAACACGCATCGAATCAACAATGTAGATCTGTTTGCGGTCGCAGAAACGCAGTGGACTAATTTGCACCAATGGTCGAAAACCGCTGGCCTCGACGTAATTGCCTGTATCCCACCTGAAATGATCGATGATGGAAAGGAACGTTCGGAGGATCTAATTTCGTTCAGCGACCGTATGGGTTACGATTCCGGTTGGCAACTTGGTTACGGTGAGTCTCTGGAGGTACACTTGACCTCGTTTAGCAACAATGTTAATGATCGACATGAAATTCAAGCGACCAAGAGCGGCCGTGCTCCCCGGTGAAGATCTTAAATCACTCTTAGCGGAAACTCAATTTAAGCTGGGATGTAATCGGAGTTTCGGGTCGGAGTTAGTTTTTGGCCATACATTTCTGTGGAGCCTTCCGAGTTCTTAAAACTAATTTAGACCCTAGCAAACACTATGCATATACGGAGCGGCAGTGTATTCCAGTCGTGATTCATTATAATTCATTCTACGAAAAGCGACTGTTTTATATAAAGAACAAATTCGTGTTTTATATTTATTAATATCGTCGGTCAACCACTATTACATATCATAGTAGAGCGGTATAAATAAGAAGCAGATTCTTACTTCAGTCAGCTGACAAACCAACAGAAGCTTTTGTCAGACATTTTTCCTCACGATATTTTCTTTTCAACATTCGCGCAGAGTGTCAAACTAGGTGCAACGTGACAGGCACTACCCTAGGTAAAAGTGTATACCATCTGCGCGATGCCTTAAACGCTTTTCCAAGGTACTCCGACAGCATTATCATCGGACCGGACATCGTCAAATGCACGACGAAAGAGGAGCGAGGCTTTCTCGAGGATTACTTCGCCGCGGCTGACCATGCACTGACCGCCATCACTTGGCATCCGTAAGTCTCTCAATACGCGCCACTTCAAGGTGTCTGTGTCGCAATAGTTGCTGGCACTCGGAAAGGTCTGCAATTCTCATATAGAACTACATCCAAGATACGAAATAAACAATTCTTATTCCTGGCTTCGCTGTCGAAAAAAGATTAAAAAATTCAAATGAATGAAAAACGTAAAATACCATTTATCCAATTATTTTAACTTTTGCTGGGGCAAAGAACCGAGTTCAAAATTACCAAATACTGCAGATTCTGTTAAAAAAAAATCCAAATAAAAATCGATCTGTGAAGAATCAATTTTTTTCAAATCGATTTATTTCAAGAATCCAATCGAAATCCAACTACCTCGAACTCTTCTTCTATTTACCGCACAACATCTGCGAAATTCCAGCAACTTCCCGGAGACGAGTTTGAAAGAGAACGAGCTGACGATTCCGCCCGACAATTTGGCCGCTCTGAAGCGCGACCTGGACAAAACACTTCCCATATCGGCCCTGACCAAGCCGCTGTGGATAGGTGAGTACGGTAGGCCGCTCGGCTGAATAACGACAGGTGGAGAGGAAAGTTTTATAATCACGCGGTTATTGCGCGTCTCAGCGGAATCGGGACCGGAAGCGAGCGGTGGCCAATACCTCGGCGCACTTTTCTGGGCAAGGAGACTCGGGAGCGCGGCGAAACTCGGCGCTGAAGTTGTGATGAGACAACCGTCGGACTTATTGGAGCCAACTCCGGTAAGTCGGCATTGTGGGAAAAAGGAGAGAGCCGGGAGAGCCGGCTAAGCGATGTTTGTAGAGACGCACATACGTACACGGCTACTGCAAATGTGGATATATTGATTGCATCGCGTCGGGTCTTGTACAGGTTGTACGACGCTGTCTAAAGTTAATGTTTAACGTCGGAACTGTCGAGGTGTCGAAATTACTTGTTTGACAGTTTGTTCTTTATTTGGAGTGTATATTTCTTATTTTTGTGTGTTTGTCAGTACGTGAATCGCGAAAAGTTAAATATGGAATTGTAAATTCCAGAGTGGTTCATTTCAAATCCATGATTTTCTACGCAGGATTACTGGGTGTCGTTACTGCATAAGACGCTCGTTGGACCAGAGGTGCTCGGTATGAGAATTCAAATGAAGAACGTGAGCAATGTGTACTTTTACAGTCAATGCACGAAACTGGCGGAAAAATACAGCAGAGGATCGGTTACAATTTTTGCCGTAAATTTGTCGCCAACGAAAGCGGTGGGAAGATTAAAGGGACTGGGAGGAAAAACGATTCACAAATATGTTCTTTCGTCCGATTCTGATGGCTCGAATAAACTGTTTGCTAAGTACTGTTTATTTCCAATTTATTACGCATTTTTCAATTACTTCATATCTTTTTACGTTCGTCTTTCTAAATCTTCTCATAAATTGGTAATTATTAATTTGATTAATTTTGCAAAGTCCCTGAGAAAACGCTAACAAATGAATGTTTTCAGGAATGTACTGCTGAACGATGTACCTTTGAAATTGACAGACGATGAGAAAATACCGGACATGAGTCCAGTGATAATAATAAATGACAAAGGACTCGATATTGAAATTGCTCCTTACGCTATTGGTTTCTGGGTAGTCCCCGATGCAAGCGTAAGTTTTATATATAAAACATAATATTTACCATACAAACCTAAATCTACGATTCGTTCCAATAGCAATCCGCTTACATTCAATTATTCAACGTCTACTTTTATTATGACAGGTGAAAGCGTGCATGGAAGGCGGAAAAGAAATGTTTAGCAAAAAATCGCAGACTCACCAAGCGACTTTAAATTTCGACGATGTCCAGGAAACCGAGAACTCCATTTCGTTTGATCCATCTGAAAATGAGAGAAATAACGTTGAAAAATCATCGAAAAAACAAAGAGACGTGTCGGCCGTCGAAAACGATCAGAGGCAAAGATTAACGAAAATCGGTGCACGAAGGGAACTACGGAGGCTGCAAAAATTCGTAAGACAGCGATTAAACGCGAATAATCCCAACTCCGGAAGTGACATCAATTTGTCCCAAATAAAAGAAATAATCGAAGGAGGCGGACGAAGACGGCCGAAACGATCAACGATTAGATCACTCATCACGGACAGCTTGAGCACGAGAAAGACGAGACTCGAGGAAGAAAGAGAACGGAGGCTGGAAAGGAAGAACAAAGAGAGAAAACGAGAGCATATGCCCGCTTACTTGGAAGCCAAAAACGACAAGGACGACGATTTTTACGGATTCTTGAGACGAGAGCCGGTGGACAATTTTCCGAAGAACGATGTGTATTTAACGACCGGCGACTCTACGGAAGACAAAGATTACGATTACGTGAAGGACGACGACGAACTGAAGGATGAACAGCGACAATTGACCGCAGGACACGTTCCTGAGCAAGACGACACTTGGGTCGAAGACGGAAATGATTTTCGCGGATACGTACCAAATGAATTTTTCGAAAATGTCAAAATACACAACGTTCGGGTACAAAACGTGAAAGATTTCTCGGAATTGTGGGAAGCCGACTGCGACTGCAAGGATGCCGTAAATCCGGATGATGCCGTTGAGGATGACTCGAAGACGTTGAAGGTCATCAAAGTGCATCCTGACGAAATTCAGTATGAGAACAACGCAGATTTGAATAACGAATGGCCTGTTAAGAAGTCCGACTATTTGGGAAGCAGTGACGGTCAGTATGTCGCGCAGGATTTGCAGGCCACGAAATTCAATACGCAGACACAGGATGGTAGGGAGCCGCAAAGATTTTTGACCGAGATAGATACAGTCACGCCTGGGAGGATTAGTCCTTTTTCTAATGAAAAGGACTCTTGGAGAAGTGGTAGGTTTGGTGCGAATTCCAGGAGGCCGAGACGAAATAGTGACGGACTTCAGGATCTGAATAATGTCTTGTACAACGAAATGGTTAACGAGGATAACAAAAACTTGAAAGAGTGCGATTGTAATCAAAGGGTCATTAGAGGTTTGAATATTTTTCCGGATCATTGTGATTGTGAGACGAAGAAGAAGCGGGATATTGGCAAGGATTATCCGAAAGAAGTCTATCATGAAACTACGACGCAAGCTTTGGAGAAAGAAAGTATAAAGCAGGCGGGAGAAATAATCTCAAATCATCGAGCTGAGACTGACAATTTCTATGATAAAAGCTTGCCCGAACATAATTCACGTGCACGTAATCAGAATACAGAACATATTTTGACATCCGACACATCATTTTCGACAACTGAAAAAGTGATTCCTGTAGTAATTTTAGAAGTGCAACGAGAAAATGATTTACATGAATCAAAGGATGAACATAAAGAAAAAATGAATGTAGCATCGACGACTCCCAGATTTGCCGAGAAAAATGAAGATGAACACGAGTGCGGAATAAATCAGTCAACACAAGTAACAAAAATGGAATCAAGTTCATTGACAAATTCATATCCAGATAGTCCTATATTTGATGACATTCCGCAGATCGTAATAAGTAATGACGAATCTATTAATCAAGCAACGACTTCTGGCCACACTGAAGATGTAGAACAAAAAATGTACGAAACAAGTACACCGGTGACAGAAAAAATTCATACTAATGTTAGAAGTGAAAAGACGCCTCCAATTAATATTAAAGCAAAATCTGACAACCACTCCACTGAAACATCGGAATCCACTACGCCGGAAATGAGACACGCTACCGTAGATACGAATATAAATAACGAAAATAAAGTCACTGTAAAATCGCCACAAACTGAACCTGCTAACAAAGAACATAAACAATCGACCACGCCCGAATTTTCTAAAGAACTAGAATATGAACATCAAACATCGAATCCTGTCAAAAAGAACATAAATTATCCACCGCCAATGCCGAATCTCAAACACGAAGACGTAGTAACTGAAGATACACCTCATCTCAAAATGAGAAGTCAATTCTTGAGCCAGTCCACAATTTCCCCGAAACTCAGCGAGCTAGAAGACGAATCAGAGAAAACTGCCGCGGAACAAGTGCGTCATGAAACCAGTCATATTTTAAAGGGAGAACTGGAAGACATGCTCAAACCGACAAGTCCTGCAGAAGTAACAGCAGATCACGCGAGCACTCAGTCTCCTGACACGAACGACGGACAGCCAGCAAAGCATATGACAGCACCAAGCAAGATAAAGCGTCAGTCGAAGAAAGAATCGACTGGGTTATTTCGAGACTTGGAAGGCAGACCTGAAGAAATGGCGTCGGATTTGCAAGGATCGACGCCAGTACCTGAGAGACCTGCAACGATGGCGCTGGATCGAGTGTCTGAAAACCCTGAATCCATAGTTCCCAAAGATGTCGACCAGTCCGATCATTATGCAACCTCAAGTCCGGCCGACAAAATCGAATCCGCGTCCCGTGCGGAGCCGAACCGCGGCCAGGAAAAGTCGGCGATTTATTTAGCCGAGTGTACCGCGGAAAGTTCGACGAAAGACGAACAGAGTACGATGACGGCGAAAAGTTGCGCGCCGACAAGTTTGCCGCCCGTTGAGAGCAGCGTCCTTCGGGAGGAAGTTTCGAGGTCCCCGGACATCGAGCCGATATCGACTATGGCGGAAGTGACCGCTGTCGTCGGCCACGACGAATTTGAGCCACGGCCGACAGGAAAGTACGTCGAAGCAAGTATCGCGCCGGCAGAAAATTCGGAGGATAAAAATGGCGCATCGACGGAAGGACCGGACGAAAAATTGGCCGCGCCGACGGAGGATTCGGTCGAGAAGAATGTTTTGTCGAGTGAAAATTCGACCGGCAAAAATTTGCCGTCAACCGAAAATTTGGACCGAACAAATATTTCATCGACTGAACATTCGATCGGAACAAACGTTTCGTCAACGGAAAATTCAGCCGCAACAAATATCCCATCGACCGAAAACCCATCCAACACAAACCTTACATCGACAGAAAAAGCTGTTGAAAAAAATGTCACGTCGCCAAGCGATTTAAAGACAAAACCGAACCCTCAGGCATCGAACGACGAGTTTGTGAGAGCTCGCGGTCTTCGATACGCGACCAGGTCGGACGCGTTATCGGCCCTGAAACAAGAAAACGACGCTAGAAGAGCGAGACGCTTATCGGAGTACATCAAGTACCAGGAGTATCAACGAAAACGCACCGAGCAATTGGACGAGCTACGAGAGCGACTGAGGCAGAAGCGGGAGAAAGTAATACAGAAGTATAGGACCGATCTATTGGAACTGGAGAAGTCATACAACGAGGCGGGCAAGATCTTGAAGAGAAGAGACGCATTTCAAGGCATCGCAGAGAACGATTTGGCCAGCTTCGTCGATCCTAGGAAACCGACCTACGTCCTCACCTACATGCCAGCCGACTATGAGGTGGACAAAAACAAAGAATATCGAAGACGGGAAGTTGGGGAAAGAATGTATGTGCCTGTGGTCGAAGTTGAGAGACCATTACGAATCGTGACGCCTAAAGATTATTCAAGAGGTCAACAGGACATGCGTCTTCTGAAATGTGCCTCGTGTTCGGATCCACGGAATCTGATCAGTCCGACGAAGTACGTTAAGGATGTCGTCGGCGCTAAAGAA
This sequence comes from Priocnemis perturbator, assembly GCA_963942575.1. Classification (NCBI taxonomy): domain Eukaryota; kingdom Metazoa; phylum Arthropoda; class Insecta; order Hymenoptera; family Pompilidae; genus Priocnemis; species Priocnemis perturbator. The sequence goes on from OZ012654.1 coordinate 4,601,359, forward strand.
AACTACGACGACGATAAGCGAGTGAGCGGAAAGTCGTTTTATACGTTCTTCGATAACTTAGAAGTACCGTGGATGTTCGATTATGCGAAAAAGTCAAGAACGGAGGATTACGGAGAACCTGAACCATTGATTTACGATCAATCTCAGGAATCTGTTAATCTCGACGAATTATACGATTACGATAACGTTGAAATGTCTCCGAAGCAATTGTTTAAAGATGAAACATTACAAGAGCAAAATGTGAAGTCAAGACAGCCTAATAATGTGGACACAGGACGATTGCAGAAATTTCAATCACAAAAATTGATTAACTCGAACGAAGAGGACCAAGACGCGGCGCTGGAAGAGTACGACGACTATGGGGAGAAAAATTTGCAGCCGAACGAGGCGTCGAAGCGGGCGTGGGACGACAAAGACAATAAAAATAGACCGATAGTCTATCTTTTCGACTCGAACCTACGGCAGAACGTTCCGGACGACGTGTACGAGCAGTCCGTAAGGGCCTTGCTCAATATTCTTGCCCAACGAGGCGTCGACCGTGACATCGTTCAATCGAGCGACGCGAAAAACACGTCAAAAAATAAACGCTCGCCAAACGACGGCGTCGGCGATTATTCGTCGGATTCTCAAAACGAAGTCAAGGAAGACGGAACGAACATTGAAATCGCGAGCGACTCACAAGCTGGAACAAACAAGGAAACAAATCGACGCGGCAGGCGGCATGCGACGAACGATCGAACACACATTGATGCGGACTCTGTCGAAATAACGGAAAATATGAACTCACTGACGAAAATGGCAGGCGCCGATTCAAGGCACGGGGTCGATCGAGATGTTCAAAGTTACAGCTTCTACGCCGGCCAGGATTCTATGGCGGACTTGCAGGGATGGGTGAATGAGATTGGGTCGGACGAGGATCCGCTTTTTCGAGAACATTTTCAGAGAAAGGACGAACTTCTGAAAGAGCTTCGAGGGTCTGAGAACGTTTTAATTAAGCGTTTGAAGGGGAGCGCGGGAAAGTTGGAGGTTAAAACGGAACCAATGTCCGGCGTTGAAGACAGTTTGCAGTGGAGTCGGGACGGAATGGTGGACGAATTCGAAAAGGTTCAGGATCTTACGGAATCCGTGGAGGAGTTTGCTGAGAACTTTCAGGAGAAGTTCAACGGAACGCTGACCGACGACAAACAAAAGGAAGTCGATGGAAATGGCGGCTCGAATGCGGTCGTTCACAGTGCGTTCGACACGGCGATAATAAATATACATAAGTTCTTCTCTTTTATATCTAGCATCGTCCGCCTTCTTCACGGATAATTATAGTTTGATCGTACAATTAGATTGTCTCGCGAGGGATGTGATTAGAATCGACGAGGAAGAAATGTTTTTTAAAAAATGGAAGAGCAACTTCTTTTTATACAAAATGTAATTTTTTGATGAAGCTGTATCAAAAATTGATTGATTTTTTAGATCGCATCGTCACATCTTGCACGTTATGTAATTTATTTCGTTATTCCTTAAATCTATGGGTCGTATACTATGTACTGTTTATAACGTTTTACTACTTTTTATATTACACCACGTTAAACATATATGTACTCCTTTTTGTTACAATTTCGAATACATCAATAAACACAGAAAAATTAACAAAACGTCCCATTGTTATAAACAACCCACTCTCCTCCTCGTTAAGTTAACATTGACCCGAAAGAAGCGTCTCGCTGTCATTCTCATTTCCAAATTCCGCCGATGAGAAGTTTACGGAAAAGAAAATGTGTCGCGCGCCAAACAGAATCGAAAGAACGAAAACAGCGTACGAAAGTATCGAACGATTGCTTGCGTTACAACTTGCATCTGCACTTTCATTGTGCAACGGACTTGTTTGACCCGCGTGTTTGTTTAAAGAGACCCGCCACTTCCAGCTTGCCCAAAGAGACGACTTCGATTACAAACATCAATTTCGACACAGACAACCGCCCGACAATACCGATTTCGCAACATCGGAATGGATAATACGTACATATCTGTTCCGGTTGACCAGTCGCAGCAGTCCAGCCGGTTTGAACGGTGTCCGCGTGATCCTGATCCACTCAGTGACGCGATTGATGTCAATTTTCGAACTTGTGATTGTTGACGAATTAATGTAGAGCGATTGAGCATCGATTATCGTTCGTGAACTAACATGACGAGTTTTGTTTATTGGTGAAGAATCTTTATGATAGAGTGAATTCGGGAACGTGAGAAAGAAAAATGTTTAAGCTAGCTTTTGTATTGTTGACGCTGCTCGCGAGTGCGCATCTGAAAAGTGTGGAGTTCGATGATGGAAGAATAGACAGATCACAGTAAGTACTGATACGACAGTTTTAAAGAGCAAAGGATTTTGAATGTTAATTACGAGTCTGTTTCGTTTCGGATTTGAAATTAATGATTTTCATACATATGCATCAGCGGCATTTGACACTGCCCACAGTATCAAATTCCACGAAAGCGTCATTGTTCAGCATTGCATTCACAGAATCATCCGACTCAGCGCGATCTATCACATATCAAATATCCACTTTGTCCAGGTCAAAAACCGCCTCCCATCTCTTACTCGCTCGACACAACCATAAGAATGACGACATCGACGCACCGAGATCGCAGCGAGAATTCGTCTACCGAGCACCGATAGAAAAAAGCATCCATAAGTCGTCCAAAGAATTCGTGCCTCGCGAAATAACGAAACGTTGCAATCCGACGGTTCGCAAAGAAAAGTCCTCTCTTACCGACAACGCCGATTCATTATATCGCTTGATCGACCTGCTGAACGAAGAAAGGAACGCGCAAAAGAATCTCAACAGACGACGAGCGTACGCGTCTCCATACCCGACAAGCGCCGACAGAATAATAGAAGAATCCGACGATCGCATGACAGGTTCGACGATTCCCGAGAACATCGAGTATGAAAATAATTTAGAGAACGTCGCTCGCAAAATGACGCTGGCGGACAGGAAGGACCGACAACGGCCGCGTGAGTGTGATCACAAGAAGATGATCTGTTACTGTCAAGAAGAAGACTGCGTGAATTCAGATGGGAAACGTCTGGTTGGCATTCCTGTTGCTAAACAACCTCTGATCACCCGAAAGAACAGGCCGCAGAAGAAAATAATCGGAAAGAGTAAGCTGAAGCCAACGAAAGGATCCTATTTCGCGGATCAGGATGATTCTTTGCAGAGACTGCCGATTTTCTTGCCGGTCGCTCCGAACGGCCAACGACTGAACCGCTTGAACGGCATGCAGTATGTGCCGATTCATGAAATGCCAAGGACGGTTGATTTGACGACGGTGCGAGAGGCCGACGAGCAGCCCGTGAAGTATGATATTCCGTTCGCCTTGAGTCATCCCGAGCGACCCGGTTACCTGGTTGGCAGCGTGCAATTGATGTCACAAGATCGTCAACAAGGCAAAACGAGCGGCGTGCCGATTACGCAAGCGCGCAAGAAGTGTCCCGGAAACAAGAGCAAGAGCGACGGCAAGGCTGTGCATGATGAACAATGGACGGAGGAAAATGCGCGGAGTTCGTTCGGGAAGGAAGGGCAGGGCTCGAGGCCGCGGGAACTTTTCGATTTTGACGAATGCATGAAACTTTACGGCCGCGACGTTTGCGTCATTGCGAAGGACAGAATTACGACGGCAAATCCGACTTTGGAAGACGGTCAGCATTACGATACCAGCGCTTATCCTGGAGTCGTGGGTGTGACTAGGAATTATGAAGATACTGAGCATGGCGAGGATGGTTCGGATGACGTGCATGAAGTTACGTATTATGGTCATAATGATCTGGCTGCTGGTGGAATTAAGCATGAGTCTTCTAGTCCTCGGTGGGAAACGGAAGAAAATTCGTACGCTCCTTATCACGGGTCGTACGAAGAAGCGACGAGAAGTACGTATGCAGGAAACCGTGGATCTTCGTCGGGTTACGAAGTCTCAGAACCGTCTGCTGATTCTGTGAATTTGCCCAAGTTACCTTATAATGAGTGGGCAGCTGGTAGTACGAATTATGCGAACGATTATACGGCATACAAAAGTCATCCAAATATCGAGCACAGCACTCTTTATGATTCAGGAAAGATATACAGTAATTTGAATGAGGAGAACAAAAATATTTATGCGCAAGCACCTGCACGGTCTAGAGGATATGGAAAGGAAATGGAAGTGCCGGAAAATGATAGAAATGGAAATTGGGATAGTGGTTCACAGACGACAAATTCCGATATTCAAGAAGTTACGAATGCATACTTCACCTCGAGAGCGTATGAAAACGAAACAAATCTGACTGGAATGGACGCTGATGGGAATAAGATTGCAAACTATAACGAACTGCACGCGAACGGTCCAGCAGATCAAGTTAAGTCGTCCAATACAAATGCTGAAATTCCGAATTACGTCGCAAACCCGAATAAAGTAATGTCGACACATTACGGCACCCAAAACACCATAATCGAAGATGGTTCAACTCCAACAGGTGCAGCCAAATATTCTCCCACCTCCCACGATTCCGTGCTCGTACAAAACTTAGTTAAAAAAGCGATCAACGACATCGCGCTAAATCGATCGCCAGCGGAAATCACTGACGCAATGCAGATCAAGATGCTGCAAGAAAGATTGCATCCGGACATTATCAATATTCCAACTCTGCGAAAAATCGTATTATCAGCACCCATGGAACGTACGATTATAAATCGCGTCAGAAGTGACATGTCGAAACTGACGGGCGCGCCTACGGAACACTTGCCAGTTGAAGTGATCAGAGAGTGTCTGCAAAACACAATAGACGCTCTACCGGGAAGGGAACCGAAATTTCGACACGCGACAATCGAAGAGCGTCAGATAAATCAAGGAAACTGGGCACCAAGTACAGTGACACTCGTTTCGTACGATCATTCGAACGAACACGTAGAACCTTCGACGAGACTGCGAGAGAGGATAACGCACTTCTTGAATTATCCAACGACCAATAGAGAGATAGCGCATCATCCTGTGGTGAAGAATATGATCGTCGAAACGGTAAAGAACGAGATGCAAGGGGAGACTGGGAAAAATGCTGAGTCCACTATTAGGAAGCTGCTGGATAACATGTTACGGAGAAAGCAGGAAGATAGTACAGGCATGGAGGAATTCGTAACTGAACCGGGAATGGTTCAAGAAAGTATGACTGTGGAAGATAATTGGCGCCCGACGACGGAAGTGAACGGAAACAGCGGAATCGTTGAAATGAGCAGGCGTGGTGAGAGTAAGAAGGCGAGCGGGACGGAGAATGAAGAAATTGGAGTTTCCAGAGTGGATCAGGCTGGGTACAAAACAACATCGTATGAGCATGGTCATGTGGACGCGACGACTGAGTTTCCTAGCAGTCTACGAAATTTTGGTAGTCAATCGAGTACAGTAGCGAGCATTGATTCTGTTGGTTCAACCTCAGCGAAAACATTTGATGATGGAGAAAGTGGAATACGGACGATACAAACGGCACCTGTTCATTTTCCGTTGAATGATCAATACCTGAGAATTTATTCGGGAACAACGGAGAACGTGAATTTGGAAGATTCAACAAATTTGGAGAGTGGTAAGAAAGCGGACGAAAAAGAAAGAATACGACCTATACAAACGGCACCCGTTCATTTTCCGTTGAATGACCAGTACCCGGGAATTTATTCGGCAACAACGGAGAACGTGAATTTGGGAGATTCAACAAATTTGGAGATTGGTAAGAAAGCGGACGAAAAAGAAGGAATACGACCTATACAAACGGCACCGGTTCATTTTCCGTTGAATGACCAGTACCCGGGAATTTATTCCGCAACAACGGAGAACGTGAATTTGGGAGATTCAACAAATTTGGAGATTGGTAAGACAGCGGACGAAAAAGAAGGAATACGACCTATACAAACGGCACCTGTTCATTTTCCGTTGAATGATCAATACCTGAGAATTTATTCGGCAACAACGGAGAACGTGAATTTGGAAGATTCAACAAATTTGGAGAGTGGTAAGAAAGCGGACGTAAAAGAAAGAATACGACCTATACAAACGGCACCTGTTCATTTTCCGTTGAATGATCAATACCTGGGAATTTATTCGGGAACAACGGAGAACGTGAATTTGGAAGATTCAACAAATTTGGAGAGTGATAAGAAAGCGGACGTAAAAGAAGGAATACGAACGATACAAACAGCTCCGGTCCATTTTCCACGTCCGGAATCATATTCATCAACTACTACAGTGACGTCCAAAAATTCACCCGATGAACAAGGCATGGATACAACGACCTCATACTACACAACATCCCAAAATTCTGACAAAATGTCGACTACCTCTGCAAACTTTGATTCTGTTAACTTAGGCGCAACACAAGCACCATACAATGAAGCAGAACAAGTACAAACGATACAGACAGCACCGATCAAATATTACTCGCCCGAAGGTCGAGTCTTAGAATACGTCAAGACTCACTCTTCAACTGCAGAAAACGAAGGCACCGAAGCGTTACCGAAAGATTCGCCTACTCTCGCCGAAAAACTACCAGAACCATCAAATTCGGCAAGTTTGCACCAAGTAACCGTAGAAACTGCCCGAGCAGTCGCCAAAGCCAAGACACTCGCCGACGAGATCGCACAAAGCGAAGCGATTTTGGCCTCGAAAGAAAAAGGACGCACACTTCCGAATTCCGCGCAAACTTCAGAAAACAACGAAAACGTTGAAGCACTATCCGGAGCACCTTCTACCAACGATGGAGCCGATAAAGACTCCGCGTTTACTGAAAATGCGACCGCAGAACGATCGAGATACGAAGTAACGACGAAAACAACGGAGCCGACAACGAATGAACGCGACGAAGAAAAATTCTCAACCATATATTACAGTCCAGCGAACCGCGAAAACAAACAACTCGATAACGCAGTATCCGAAAGCCCAGGAAAGAAGTTGGATGTCGATGGAAGAGTATACGTAACAGATTCCGAGGGTCCTTCGACGGAAAGTAATAATGAGCCTCGTGCAAATATTAGAGAAAACGAAACAATTACGGGAACTGAAGCGACCGCTGCGAGTGGGAAGGCAGAAAGCGTCGAAAATTATACACCCAGTTCAGAGACCGTGGCTGAAGGGGGATATGGGGAAAGTAGGATTTATGACGAAGGGAACAGAAACGTGCTTACGGAGAGACCGGTCGTAAGGGAAGACGAAGTTTCCGCGAAAACAGAGGCGAGTTCTGTGCGAAGTTATCAGGAGAGATTCACAACGGTGAATTATATTCCGAAGGAACGGGTGGTAAACAAGCAAACAGGCAATTGGGTGGGAGGGAGGATGGAGGATCAATTGAATATGAATGAAAGGACACGTGCGACTGATTCGGAGAATATTTACCATACGAGCCCTTCTACGGAACGTCGTGTGACGGAAAGTGATGGACAATGGACGGAAGTGCAGAAGAAAGAAGGAGGCGTAATTGAAACAACGACGCCGATTTCTGAGATAAATGCACGGATCGAGAGTCGGAACAGAGAACAGTTGATTTCTGACGAGAGGAACAAGTACGCGCAGACGCCAAGTGAAAGAGCGGCATATGAAGCTTCCTTAAACACACATCCAAGCACGATACCGCATTATCAAGAAAGATTGACGACAGTTTATTACACGCCCAAGAAACAACTTCCCGGGAATAGCGTAGGAAAAGCGAAGAATGTGGAAGCGGGAATAGCAGGAGACGCAGATGCATCGGATGTGAGGAAGAAAACGTATGAGACAAAATTTGAAAATATGTATTACACGACCCCTTCTGTCGGTAAAGCAAAATTAGCGGATAGTACAATATTAGCTGATACGAAAGTTACGAACGAACCGGAAGAACGAGAAGAAGAGTCAGCGACGATTATTGTGAAAAATTTTACGCCAAATTTCGAGAGCACCACAGCCGCGCAAGACGTACCTAGAGAATCGTCTGTTTACGAGGAACGAATTACGCAAAGTCCAATTACAATGACGTCACGAGACGAAAATGTTCCGAAAACGTATGAACAAAAATTTTACGAACTTGGATCAAATGAGAAACAATTGCCCACCGCATATTCTTCAACGACGGAACGTGGGTACAAAATTGTTGAAATTTATCCGTCCAGCACAAGTGAGGTAAAAAATCAAAAGCCTGAAAATTCATATTACACGAATTCTCCACATGAAAAAACGCGAGTACCGCTTGTGGTTTTATCGAGTCAAACAGAAACTCGACCAGAAATTGAAGAAATGACGCACACTGAAAGAATTTTGACGGAAGAAATGAAGACAAGAACGGAAGACGTACAGAATTTTACGCCGACTGAAAGATCTTCGCAGACTGAAAGATCGATCGAGGAAGCATCTAGGAGACCGATGAATTATAATGAAATGTACAAAGATTCTTTGGTGGTGGGAAGAAGCCAAATCGAAGCTACCGAAAGGACACTGCCATCGGAACCAGGAACAAGTTACCAGGGAACAGTTTATTACACTGCCACTGACAAAGTTTCGGACAATCGTGTGCCGGAAAGTGTGCAAACTGAAATTGCACGTAGTAGCACTGCCACGCAACATAAAACGTACTCTGACGGCACGTATCAAACGAGTCCTGCTTACGTGGTTAGAGACGAAATACGAGTAACAGAAAAGCCACCAATGGACAGAACTGAAATTGAACCAGAAAAAAGAATCGTGACTGAGGAGAAGAGAATAAAACCAGAAATCAGCGAAAATTGTACGCCCGTTCCGGAAAGTAGAATGTCGATTCAGGAACAAACGGAAAAATCAATCATTTCCGAAGAAAAGATCACGCTGACGCCAAGCATTGATGAATCAGAAACTAAAAATGTCGGCCGAATGCAAGACTCGGAAGTTAGAAAAGCTGACGAAACATTGCCGATAGTATATTACTCCCCCACAGAACGAGCGTATAAAATCGTTGAAAATGTTGCAACCGACGCGACTGGACCGGTAACAGAAAGACCTGACAGTTTGTCTTACACCATTAGAGAAATGGTGAACAAAGCGAATGCTGCGAATGCATATCGTACAACTGTGTCAACAGTAACAGAAGCGTCGGGCATCGCGTCGACAGATGAAGAAGTTAAGCCGGCCGACGAAACTTTGACTGCCACAAAAATTACAGAAAAAACTGCGCCGACTGTAGAAAGCAGAACGTTAATTCAAGAACAAACGGAAGGACCACCAATTTTTAATGAAAAAGTTACCGACGCAACGTTTGCGGTCAAGAATACTGATGATAATTTAGCTACAACAAGAGTACCGCAAATAATTGATGACACTACGATAATTCACGAGAATGAAGCACCTGTGGCGCATTTCTCTCCTACGGAACGGACTTCAAAATTTCTGGAAAATCGTAAAGGAACCACTGATCAGGAAAGCACAGCAAACTTGAAAGACGCTGCGACGGAAATCATGTACACGTCCGATTATGATCGAAGATACACTAATCCGTCGTTCGAGAACACCAACTTTCCGTATGTAACTGTGTCAGACGAAAAGGAAGCCGCAGGAATTCGATCAAAAGTAGACCAAGTTCCGCGAGTTCAAACTGTCTCGCCAGCATTCGAGCATTCTGTATCGACTTCGGAAAGAAGTACGCTGATTCAAGAATCCAAAGCGCCGGTAAGTCTCGATTCCGCGAAATCCACGGTTTATTATTCTCCGATTGAAGAACAAGGCACCACAGTCAATCCGCTAAATACAGAATATAAAATGCAAGAAACGACACACGACTTATCCGATTTGAGGGAGGCTGCAAAAAAAGGAGAAGTGTATTATGCAACCACTTTTTCGGAACGATCGAGTACGCCAAGCATTGTGCAGACCGAAAAAGAGGCCACTGAAGTTGAACAAAGTCAGAAAGATATAATTACGGACGATGGGATGGAAAAGGTGACGATACAAAATTCAACCCCAATTTCGAAAACTGGTACATTGATGAACGAACGATCGAGAGAATCGTCGATCTATGATAAAGGAATGACAGAAACAGTATTTACGCAAACGTCAGCAAAACCACGGTATGAAGTTCTGTCCGCAACTAAAGCCCCGGAAACCGTGTACCAATCTTCAGCGACGTATGAAGATAAAGCACCGGTCACATATTATTCTCCCACTGAACGAGCATTGGAATATGAGGAAAATGTGCCGTCGAAGAACAAGAACGTAGAAACAGAAATTATCGAAGGCTTACCGGGTGAAATAAAGGGCAAAGTCTACAATACGCATTCCGACAGTGTCTACCAGACAGGCTCACCTGTTCAAAAAGCAAAAGGCCCACTACTGAACACGTCGGAGCATAAAAAGTTCACAGAAACGGCACCAGAAATCGATGAAGTTACGCAGACCGAAGTATTCATGACCCCAAAGTCAAATACGGTTTCAACACAAAATCCTACATCAAATTCGGATAACAATGAGGAAAGAAATAGAAATATAATGACCGACTCTCCGATCGTAGCTGAAACTAGAACTCCAGAATTGAATGAAAAATTAGCTGACGACTTAAACGAACGAAACTTTCAATTAGTCACGGGACAGTATATAGAGAGCACTTCGGAGCCCGAAGCATTAACGAAGGACAACTTTGGATATTTCGGCAGAATATCTCCGGCAAATAAGGAAAGGCCGCCGAAAGAATTATCTGAACTAGAATCATCGGATTTGTATTATATCGGTGACGGCGTGAAACTTCCTTTGGAGATAAGAAGACTGAAAGACGGCTCGTACGCTTTATCTATCTCATCGAAAGCGTGTAGCAACATCATAAAGAAGGAGTGTCCATGCTGCGTGCCTCTTAACGGAAGTGTCGTTCGAGCAAAACGAAATATTCGCGGAAAACGTTCGTCGCGAAATAATTTGGAATTCGCGATGCCGGTCGCTTCGTTCGCGAAAGAATATAATTTAGCACTGAACCTTGACGAGAATCTGGAACAACGGCGAATTAATAGTGAAAACGAGTTACTAGATGGAAACGATAAAATTGAAAATAGTGATATAACTGGCCGTTTGCCTTATGTCAAAGAAATTTTGGAGACAGTCGTGGAGCATGGTAGTGGAGAAAGTATGGAAGACGATATAACGACGTACAGATACGATGTAAATAATCCATTATTAGGTAGAAGTAGATTCGTTAAGAAGATGCAGGATGAGTATGAGGAGAATGATGATCGGACTGATCCTGGATATTATGCCGACCGAATGGACGACATGAGAAACTTTTTACTCTGGCTGAAGAAGTTAATTCTATCATCTGATTAATTGTTAAGCGAATCCTAATATAGATGTGTCTTGCATGTTTGACGAATTCATTCTTGGATAGAGGGTGGGACGAATTTTTTCTACATCGATTGTATATTAAGTATTGTATTTTAATTCATAAGGCTCTCTGTGCATGTTCATCTGTACTTTTTTTTTTCATGTAGTTGAGACGAGTTGTATTTTTGTATGATTGTATTCTGTGGGTAAGAAATAAATACCATTGAAAAACAAATATTGCGTTCTAAAATTACTGTCACAAATTCCAAATCCGTTTTTGATCTAGCATGATACAAAATTCTTCAAAATACATCAAACACGTACTGTTATATCTCTTAAGATTCTCTTCGCTTATGCTCAAATGTTTCATCCAAAGATCAGTTATCGTACACGTATTCTTGTACGACTGTGTTCCGTAGGTAGAAAATACAGAAGATTGGAGATAGATACGACAATATGAAATCACTCCCACGCGTTTCCAACGTACCGCTATGGGAAGCTAAAGTTGTGACGAAAATGACGTAATGCTTAAACTTGGCTCCTCAATAAACCGTACGTCGGTCGGGTTTGGTTATGTTCAGCCAGCCGAACCTATAATACGTGTGTGTATACCGTTCTTGTCAATTCTGACAGCGGAACTCCGAAAATGGGACTGTTCGGAAAATCTCAGGAGAAAAATCCTAAGGAAATGGTAGCTATCATAAAATTACACACCAATCCCAATCAAGCCTCAACGTATCTCATTGTAGGTTCAAGAATGGACACATAAGTTACGAAAAGAAGGTTATCAGCTAGACCGACAGGTTAGAGGTGAGTCATCTTTGTATTTCTATTTACATAAGAAAATTGTAACTCAGCGATAAGCAACAAGAATTACTGTGTTCTACAATGTTACATTTTTTCTACTTTTTTTTCTTAAAACAGCGATACAGCGCGAGGAAGAGAAGGTAAAGCGTTCAATGAAAGATGCCGCAAAAAAGGGCGACAAAGATGTGTGCAAAATTCTCGCCAAAGAGATAATTAGGTCACGTAAGGCATGTAACAAAATCTACACGTCCAAAGCGCAGATAAACTCCGTCGCACTTCAAATGAAAAATCAACTGGCAACAATAAGGGTTGCAGGTTCGGTTTCTAAGTCGACCGAAGTGATGCAGACAATGCAATCACTGATCAGGGTGCCCGAAGTGGCAGCAACCATGAGAGAATTGTCAAAGGAAATGATGAAGGCTGGAATAATTGAAGAGATGTTGGACGAGACTATGGATTCTATTGAAGATTCTGAAGATATGGAAGATGAAGCCGATGAGGAAGTTGACAAGGTATCTAAATCTGTCTAGACATTAATACTTTGTAAATTATAACACAAACATACTCCATTTCTTAAGGACAAGCTAACCATTGATAAGCATTTTTTGCTAACTAACACGGTTTTGCTGATTTCATTGAGTACTACACCTACAACTACTAATCACTATTATGAAGGTATTTAAAGAAATTGTATTTTACAGATTTTGTGGGAAGTTACAGCTGGCCAACTTGGCACAGCACCTGCAGTCGTTACAGACACTCCTGGAGCAGCGTCAACGTCAGCAGAGGAAGAACTAGAGGAAGCAGATGACAAAGAATTGGAAGAGATGAAGAACAGATTACAAAGTCTGCGTAGTTAGGGCTAAACTGTTAACTATCTTTTTTTCTGCGGCTTTTAAAGCTACAATGCCTCGAACACCGAAAATCCAAAAATGAAGTACTATTTAACACGCTAAATGAGAAAGTTCATCTCAAAGCATACGCAGCCGAAGAAACGTTTGAAATTCGTCCGTTACGTACAATTGAATACGTTGAAGGAGTTTGAAGCGAATATTTCTTGTTTCAAAGCAACATATGTTTGGGTTTATAATTTGTACACGTTCTCTTCACGTCTTTACGATGCAATAGTATAGGTACCTATAGAAACCGCAAAAGTGATATTGAAGGTATGTGTAATTTAGCCACACGACACAGGTGTAATTTATTATTGATGGAAATAATATATATATCGCGGTACACACCTACTGGCACCCCTGAATAAATTGTCGCCTTACGAAAATAGTATTGATCTATATTTATCTTGACATAGATTCACTAACTTTATACACATCTACAGCGGGAATGTATGATATCGAACGACCTAAAATATTTGTGCTTAATCGGGATAATCGATAGCTGGAAGATAGGTTTCGTAATTTTGCTACGATCTCTAGCCTGGCACTATAGAAGTATTAATTTAATATGTAAATATTGTATGTACGTTTGCTTTGTAAAATAAGAGAGCAGTTGATGAAAAAAAAATCGTTCTTTCGAACACCTTATTCGAACTTCTATTCGTTTACATTTACACCAAAGATCCTCGTTTACCGTGATTGAAGTAAAACAGCATAATTTCGTACTTTCAAAATTTCATTGTACAATGATCCTTTTTTTTACATAGAAATGTATGTAAATATTATAAATACATACATATGTATTTGTGGCACGCGTCTTATATGTACGCACACACCCACCCAGTGGTTTGTCCTTATGTACATCTTGTTATAATGTATAAGTATATAATACTACGTGCACTGTTAACTGCAGTTAGTAATCGATTATCAAGACACATGTGATGCGAAAAAATATGTGCTTCGATAGTGATCGTTTTAACAAACTTAACGTATCTAGTGTTGCTGCATATCCACTAGAATCCCTAACTTTGATCTCATTTTAATAGATACTACTGATAAAACATTTATATGTATCCTATGTTATCTATGGAATCAGTTAAGTTACGATAAAATTGAAAGGCGAAACTATGTTTCGGATTAAAAACAGTCATTAATTTAAATATGTCTGCGCGTTCGTAAAGGCAGTATCCTTTTTGTCCCACGTAATGTAAAAACTCACTGTCAGTTCTTCTCAACTAATCAACATATCAGATTATAGACAAAAGCTATGCTCTGACGAGAAATTTATCAACATGATAGTCTGAGTTATGTTTCTTTATCGGACGAGACATTCCATCTCCTCTATGTGCATCGTACTTTACATAAAATACTGCTATATACTGGAAAAAATTTACAAATGATCTATAACCATATTAACAATAGATAGTTTCAACTGTGCTCTGGCTTTGCTTGGAAGTCTATGCATCTGTGGTGCAATCTTTCGCAAGAAGTATCTGACTTCATTTTTTATAGGAAAAATAGTTCTTCTCATTGTGCCACTCATTGCCTTTTTTCTCCTAGACTTTGGTGGCTTTGAAGGCAAATTGGCAATCTCCTCGTACTCCGTGTAATATTGTTCCTGCTTATCGTCCACCATACCTTCTTCTTCGTCTAAAGTTTCCAGGGAATGAGACACCATAGCTTCCTCCTTTACGTCCATGTCATCGGATGTTATTTTCTCTATACTAGGCTCAGGAGAAATAGACAGTAGATCTATGAGACTTTTATCTGTTTCATGCTTCACCTCTTGCATCACTGTTTCGCTGATCAACACCTGTCCATTTTTTACTCTGTGTTGTTTTATCTGTATTTCATTAGCATTATTAATCACCGCTGCACTCTTTGCCTTGCTTTGTTTCTTGGTGACGTTGTTAACCCTTTGCTGCTGCTCCTGTTCAGGTAGATTTATTTTAATCAGCAGACCTGGTGGAATGCTGGATAAACTATGCACCGGTATTGGAGCGCCTAAATTTGATATGTCTCCTGTAAACGGTAAAATTAACTTCTTAACACTTCCAGCGATGGTATCAGCCACGACAGGTGTAACATTGTTTGTTATAGTTATTGGCTGAAGCTGATCCACAATCTGAATGTTCCAATTTGAGGTTGATGGAAGTGGTAACTTTCTTATCATACGATTTTCAATATTTGGATCAGGCCTTGGAATGTTTATTGATGTTGGCCTCCTGGACTTTCCACGCTTCTTTGCAAGCGGGGCAGGCTTATTATCTACCTTTGGCTTTTTGCTAGAGACTAGGGGTCTGGCAAAAACTTGCTTCTTGACTCCCTTTGCAGAGCTCAAACTATTCGAGTCCTCAATCTCTTGCTCATAAATAACTTGGTCCTCCATGGAAATTGAATTTGATTCCGTTACATCCTTGATTGTGGGAACTGCATCGCACGGTCCCACTTTGTGAAAACTCTGTCCCGTTTGAAAGTGCTTAGAGCAGAGCACCAATTTTCTGATTTGATTGGGTGACATTTTTAATAGGTCCTCTCTACCCAAAAACTGACACCATCTCAAACACCTGCCTATCTCGTATGCAGGAAACGGATGGAACTTGTACCTCTCAACCTTGTTTCTTGGATCTGATCTAGATCTACCACAAGCTGCACAAGCCTGACTGTCTAAAACAGCGGATGGAAGAGGGTCTAACTTTTTTATTTTCTCTGCTGAACTAAACAACTTTGGTTCGGAAACCCATTCGACCATGAAAGGCTCTGCAGCATCTAACTGATCCGGATTACGGATATTGGGTACAGCGTTATCTACCAATCTGTTCTTATACCCCTGCATAAACTGTGATTGGTCAAAGTGCTTTGAGCAAATATAACAGAACAATATCTCCTTCCTGGTTAATCTATAATAAGAATCAACCCCCACAAAATCAAGCCACTTCAGACAACGGAATTCCTCGCCAGGAAAATGATGAAACGTTGCTCCATCGTAATCCAATTCTGGTGGATCTCTTCGTGACCGACCACAAAGAACACACGTTATATTGTAGAGACTCTGCTTTGGATCATAGACTGATGGTACAGCGGTACAGTTTAGCTTGTCATAATACTCGTTCAAGAAATCTTTCTGCTCAAAATGCTTTGAGCAGACCATGCGCTGTAACAACTGCTTCTTGGTCAGTTTGTACAGATCCTCTCGACAGCAGAATTCAAGCCACTTCTTGCAGCGCGTCTCGTCAGCAACAGGAAATCCAAAAAAGACATACTCTTCCTCCCTGTTATTCGGATTCATACGAGAACGGCCGCACACAACGCACGGATGCGGCATTTTCTGCGCAAAACTGTACAGTCCTTTATCGCATTCGTCACGTCAGAAGTGTCATCTTGTCGTGGGTTTCGATTCTGCCAGGAAGGTTAACTCGAGTTCAGGTCAACTTGTCGAAAATTTTCGCCGACGATTCCCTGCTCCATATTTAACAACTCTTGAGTGTACCTTCGTCCGGCATTCCGTAGAATTCGACTTTTGACGTGTTAACGAAACGAAATTGCTCGCTCATTCTTCGTCGTCTTGCATAACAAGATGCATGAATAAACATGAAGTACATCAGAAGAACAGACCCCGGCAAAAGCGTGAGATCAGACAACAGGCGAATTTTAAGCCCTGTTGTCTATCGTGATGAAACATTGAACGTAAATTGAGATATATGTTTGTTGCAGGAACAGTCATCGAAAAGTCCAGGTTATGTTCCTTTCCACAGCGTCTTTCGCATAACTTTAAAGTGGTGTTCGATCTTATGGCCGACGACTCGTATGTATTCGTGATCAAAGCGACACGATGTGTTAAATGAACGAAGTACTTTTTTGCGAGGGTTTCAGTAATTTTAGGAGAAATAGAACCAGCAAATGCGATACTGAGTTTCCATAATAATTGCGTGAACGCAAATAATGTTAATGCCTTTTGCAAGCATTTCATTAATTGCAAAATAAATTGGAGAAACAAAAATGCGAGTTTGCACTTATGCTTTAATACGGTTAAATTGCGAATGTTTTCCAACGTCGCAAGTATTATTTACATGTTTCGTTTAATAAACGTTTTCAATGTCTAAGTGGAATCGATTTTGTACAATTTTTTGCGTCAAAGCTATTTCCATGATTATATCATAGACACATATCTTGTCCTTCAATTTAGTAATATGTATAATTATAATACAAACTCACCGAATTGCAGCAGACTTGATGCTTGATGAAGTTTTTCCTTGCACCAACTGCATCAGTAGTCCTGATGTCCTATAAAAATCAAAATTTTTGTTGTTATCGAAATTGAGCAAGGTCACAAGAACCCTTCGATCAACGATCAAATATTTTCTCACCGAATATGTCAAGATCCGATACTCCCCAGGCCAATTTTTGCACAAAAACTAATCATCACTTATAATGGCACAAAAATACGATACAAACGAAAGACAATTTCACAATTTAACATGGAAAATACATGAATTTCGGGCAAGATTGAAACGACAAGAAACGACACAACTCTGTCTGGCACAGGTTTGAACAAAGCATTGTTGCGCATGCGTGCCCCGAATATTGCGAAAAGTTAGTTACACCTTTTGCCGCATCCTTTATGATGGCAGCACCTGCTATTCCAAACTGTTTCCTGCTAGTTCCGTAAAATGTCGAATGTTATGTACGTACTGTCATTGAGAGAATGATAATTTGTACGCTCTAAATGCGTAAGTGACAGTAGGATTAAATAATGGTAAGGGGCAATTTGAAGAAATAAAGATTGACAAAACACAAAATTGTTTACTTATTCCTATAGAGCATGAAACGAGAAAATAAGCTAACTTGACGACTGACAGCTGATAACGTGTCAAGTTGTTGATTGTTATACATTGGGTGGCCTATTAAAATAACGTCCACGATGGCAGAAAATTCTAATAATCCTTATGACATCAATGGTCAGCACTTTAATTCCGACATGTATTTTCAAAGAATGCTTAAAGTAAGCCTGTGTACAAGAAATGAACATTTTGTTTATGTTTGTTGCGTGTTTATGTTTAATAAGTTATGTGCTTTTCCTCCTACAGGAATGTACTTTGAAGCAGATTATGGATCATGAAGCAGAAATCATAAAAAACACACAAATTTTGCACTCTGATATGCAGACATTGGTATATGAAAATTATAATAAATTCATATCCGCCACAGATACAATCAGAAAGGTACTTCTATAAAGTTTAGCCTTTAAATGAATTAAAACGAGAGTTTGAAGTAATTTTCTTTGCAGATGAAGACTGACTTTAAGGAAATGGAAGAAAATATGGATTTACTCGCTAAGAACATGGATAGTATTACCTCATTTTCTGAACAAATTTCATCCACATTACAAGGAACGCGACAACAAATTGCCAAACTATCTTCAGTTCACAGTCTCTTGAAAAAATTACAATTCCTATTCAAACTACCAGCTAATCTTAAGAACAAAATGAATGATGAAAATTATGCTCAAGTACATACTTTATGAGTTCTTCAACGCTCCTAATTCTTTATACTGGTCAATTAACATATATTGAAATTTATAGGCAGTAAAAGATTACATACATGCACAACGAAGTTTAGACCAATATGGCAACATGCCCTCTTTCCAAGGAATACAAAAAGACTGTGAAGAAATCTTAGAGGAGCTGAAGTCAAGGCTTAGGATGCAATTCCATAAAAGAGACGCATCAACCAAATCTTTAGCTGAAAATGTAGACCTGCTGCTTCAACTGAACGAGCCAGCTGATTCATTATGTGCAGAATTTCTAGCGCATGCCGATGGTCGATTAACGGAACAATTAGAAACACTGAAAGACATGTGCGAAAATGATATAATCGAGTTCATAGAAATGGGCAGTTCTGGATTTCTCAGTGATTTACGTCTAATCGTAGCGTCGTACAACGGCATGTTCATAACTAAAGTGACTCTAAGGGACGGTGTTTTCCCCGATGACACGAAAGCAATTTCCCGCTTAAACGTGTTCATCATGGAGAACATGAAGAAATACTTCGACTTAGTTGGCAAGAGAGTAGAAGATGTGGCGGACACGGGAATTTTAGTCAGGGCACTTGATAGATTTCATAGGAACCTTCAAGCTATGAATATGCTCTGCAAAGAAACTGATTTTGCAAGGTAATGCATAATGCGCTCTCTTTAAGACGCTCCAAAACGATGACGCATTGTACAGGTCATGCACTGTTTATCCCATTGGACAGATGACTCATCATATGCTACTTACCATGATTAGCATCAGAAATCGACCGAAAACAAGTTGAAAATGCCTCGTCAGTGTTAGGACCCACTGTATTCACACAACTCTCTATAATTTCGTTAGTTTTCCTATCTGTTAGTATGTTTATAGCTTGCAATCTATCATTGATTTTTTGTACAGAATTCCTCCATTCGTTTAATATCACTTCCCCTCAAAGTTTAGCTATCTACATAATTTAATTCCTCATCCGGAAGATTACCACGATGAGATACATGTTACACAACTTTTTCTTTATGTTACAGAACTGGTACTGATATAGTTATAAATGCGGGAAGAAAACAATGTCGAATGCATTTGCACTCTTTGAAACAGCATCTGAGCGAGGCGTTGGCTAAAGTCAGACAGACTCTGGCAACAAAAATTGGTGAAAAAGATAGCGACGTCAGTCTGGCAGAACTGCAGGCACTACTAATTATGCCTACTATCGAAAAAGTCAAGGGGGTCTTGCAGGATCTGTTAGTATTCTTGCAGCCAGACTTGTCGTTTAGCTTAAAGAAAGAATTTCTGCAAAACTTTTGCGTTGACGAAGTACGAGAAGGTTTGGTTGTCGGATTCTTACATCATCTCACTGCGATTGCAAGCGGATTTTGTTCCGGATCTGACATTCCAAAATTTCCACCCACGCTCCTATTACTGTTAAGTAAAATGTGTGTGGAATATAAGGAAAGTAATGTCAGATACTTGGTACGTATGATTGTCCCTGGCAGCTAAGAATAGTAATATTATACCTGTTATAATATTTGTTATTACATTGTTTTATTCCTTAATAGCTTAATACAACCAGTGATCTGTTCAACATCGAAAGATATGTATCATCTCAAAACACGATTACGCCCGACTCAGAAATATGCGAAAATTTCCAAAAAGCAGCACAGAATTTGTTGAACCACTACGTGCGTATCCAAGGTTTAGCGGTGTCGCAAATGTTAAGAAAATCAGTCGAGACACGTGATTGGCTGCATACAACTGAGCCAAGGATAGTGAGAGCCGTGATGAAAAGAGTCGTTGAGGAGATAACAGCAATTGATTATCAAGTTGCCGCCGTGTATGAAGATTCTGACGGACAAGTCGACAAAAGCAGTGATAGCAGCCGAAAAACCCACAGGCAAGTCTTTCGATCAATAAAAATTCGTTACGTTGCCGTCGCCGCACACAGCTGCGTACGAATCTAAATCAGAGTTCGGCAGTATTAAAGTTGTTTTGAACCTAATATAATTATTAGTATTAATTCCTTTTAGCCGAATATTTTGTATGGAAAATAATAATAATTTCTTACTCGAAAAAAATGATCTCTGTTTATTCAAATAATAATCCGAACAATTAGTTGATAATTTTGGTTTCCTGTTACTTCTGTAGAGAAAGTACTTTTTGTATCTGAACATGAGAATAACAATTTGTACAAATAGTGAATAAATAATTATCCCAGTACAGATCTTCTGAGTAAAATGGCTTCCAACTCTGACATGATTTTATTTCGCAGTGCTAGTGTTTCAAGGCATCAATACAGATCAAACTGGTCGTCCTATACTCCAAATCACATAGACTCGTCTTTGGTCACCCACATTCACAAGCTCTTCTCGGAGCGAATTGAAATCTTTTCGTCGGTTCAATTCAACAAGGCGTCGATTCTTACCGGAATCATCAAGATAAGTCTGAAAGTGAGTATGAATGCGTTGAGGAACAGCCTCGAACGTCGACGATAAACGTTCGTCTGCACTGACAAGGTACCGTAATGGGTGCAGGTGCTGTGCAACGATCATAATGACAAAATGGCACGGCTATTATTCACTTTGCATCGCGGATACCTTACTCTCGCCGCTACATTGAACTCGCTCGTTCGAGATAAACGCACGCAATGCAAGATTCGCTTTGCAACGATACTAGTATTCTTCCATTCATAAAATCATTACCGATTTCATTTGCAGACGTTTTTGGAGTGCGTGAGATTACGAACGTACAGCAAGTACGGTTTGCAACAAATACAGGTCGACACTCATTACTTACAACTATATTTGTGGAGATTTGTGTCTGATGAAAAGTAAGTATTCGTAATCAATACAATTTAATACGTTTTACATGGCAAAATTATATTCATATATTTTGTACAGTGTCGTACATTTGTTGCTGGATGATATCCTGGGTAGTGCAGTGCACAGATGTCTTGAACCTGGTCTAATGGAACCGAGCCTTATCGATGTTATATGCGAAAGTGCATGAAATGAAAATATTATAAATAAAACGTATCATACCGTGCATAATAGTACATGATAAGAAATAAATTAAAATAGCTTTTAATACCAACGCCCAGCTAATCCGCACTGTCTCGTATCGTATAACCGGATTCGAACATTTTCCTTATTATCCTTGAACGTTCCACGCGGCAGCAGTGATTTAAAGCCGCTAGTTGCAAATAACGTCCAATTGAGATTTCGTTCAATTGATATCCCATGCTAGCGACGCACACAAAGGTGTGAAGGATAAATAGGACAAGAGTTTATGCTATATGGGGCTTCACCGTACCCCCTTGGCAGTGGCTCGACTTAATTTGAACTTCCTCTCGCTAGATGAGATTCATTCTCCGAGTATCCGGCATAGGCCTACGCACCGCATTCTACCCAATTTAATAAACTCTTCTAAATTACTCGCCGGGGCCGTCCCGGGTTCAATCATGAATTTCCCTGGAAATTCCGAGGAAACTCTCCAAGTTCGACCTCGATCTCGCAAGAAGACAAAAGTGAATCGTCATCGAATTTCTATGCGCATAGATCGGACCTCGATGAAGATTCGAGGAAATTATTCATGGGATCGATCGACTGCGATCTATCGAAGATGAGACACGCGGACTGAAAGGGGAGATATCGTTAACCGAGGAGCACACATGTGGCACACGTGATCTCGAAAAACACCTGTGCATGTGTGACTACTGTGTACGCGCTATGAAGAGGTGAATTTCCGATGGGACGCTCCATTCCAGCTTAAACGGCTGCCACATACATACTGCGAGCGTCACGTTTTGCGTCTTGTAGTACGTGTCGCGGCTAATTAACCGGGCTGGGCGTAGTTTTCTTGTGAATTGGTCATGTTAATTAGTCTCGTGTTAACGGTACTCGGTAGTTAAGCAGGTAAGCGACTTCATCCGATCGGACCAAATTGCGGCGGGACAAGATCGGCGTAGCATATGCGTGCATCGACGCATTTCCAAAAAAAGAGAAACAACCAAAAAAGCACCCGCACTCGTAAATTCAGCATTCGAGCGTCGCTGCACGATATCTTTCGAAACTAACGATTTCGGACCGGGATTCGTCTCACATGACTCACAAGTCCACGATAGACAAATCGTATAAACAGAAGCCGATAGCGATAACGACGTCGTCTTTAATTATGCGGCAAAGGAACATCAAGCGTCCATCCATCTTTGTTCGCGATACTGCGGGAGTCGGTCTTCCCGCGAGGGACTAGTATCGTGAATAATCCCGTGTATACAACTCTACCGCCGAAACGTGCGCGTCCGGTTCGATCGATCTCCGAGAGATCGTCGGATCGCCACGAAAGTTAACGCCGCATTCCCGACGCAGGCGGAAGTGACAATTCTGACAGTCTGCCCAGGGGGACGCACGTGTAAGTAAACGGGGGCGACTGCGCTCTCGAAGGCAGCGCGTTCTAAAGGGGATTGTACACTAATTAACCGCAGTTGCAGAACCGTAGGTTGCATTCAATCAGAAAAGTGGACCCGCATGGGAAAAGCCTCGCCCGACGGGGCGTGCGATTATCACAAAATGACCAAACCGTATACTTCCACGCCCTGCGTCGCTCCTTCACGCACGGCACACATGAGGGTCGACGCGCGTGTTGTCGGGCTAATCAATGGACCGCTCTTTTTTTCCCATATTAAACCGTACGACCGCGCCCATTGTTCGTCAATCGGCACCCGTGCGGGGCACCCAGGGCTCGCACCTTGTTCCTGAGTAAATTCAATCTCACACGAGGGCGACGAGGCGCGACGTGAATTCCGCTCGAACTCTCGCCGGGCCTTTTCTTCGACGGTCTTTAATCTCGATTAAATTTACAAGACGCCGGTGGAGCGCGCTGGACGTGACGCTTTGGCCAGTCGTTTGCTCCGTGAATGGCTTCATCGCTGGCCGCGCTAATTTGTCGCGGCCGCAATGTGAGACGAAGGATCAGGCAGCCGGGCGCGGCCTGGGTGGGGAGGGTGATAGTCCTGCTTCGACTTTTCCTTTCGAAAACAGCCCGAAAACTTTATCTGCCGCTGATTCACACGCTGACGAAGCGTTCGGGACAATGAGAGGCACGGTTTCGCGGACTTTGCGGAGTGACACGACGTTTCACGCCGCTTTAGTTAAGCCTGACACCTTTGTGGTTTGCCACGGAGCTTGACTCTCTGCTGTTGCTCGGAGAGAACGGGTGCGGCGACGTTTTTAACCATTTTTGTGTTTTTTTTTATTTTTTGTTTTTAGATGTCGATGCGAGCAGGTGAATGGGCCTGCGATAGTTGTTTTGCGCAAAGATATTTCGATTTGTGACCGTATTAATGGGCGGGAGGAATTATCGCTCATTACTGCGATCTCAAACTAAACTATCTTTACCCTCTGGAAGCCGTCAGCGAAGCAGTATATTCGCATATTCGAAAATCGTTGGTCACGGGGCAAGAGTCCGTGCAAATAGGGAGAGTGATAAACTTTGGGCGCTGGTCAAATTTGACGATCGGTCGGGTTTCGAGATATCACGGGACCAAGGGCCATGACTAATGAGGGCCCGACGAAAGCGTGCCGTTCAAAATTCGAAGTTCAGTCGGTTCTTTGGGTATATAATTCGGACTGCAGGCGAAGTAGCGCAGTTAGTAATTGGTCAACGAGTGCAGAGGATACCCACGGAGGACTTGAAGAGTCTGCCGCCCAGTTTAATTCGCTGCTCCGCGCGCTAAGTAGTAGTGCCGTAGGTGATGTCGTCGAAATTCACCTCGACACGATTACTTTTCGCGCAGACACGCCTGCGTCCCTGCATTCAAACGTCCGCGCGCCGACCGATCTCCGCAGTTTTCCAAACTTCCCTCCAGTGCGGCGTAAATCAGTGCTAAACATCATCGAAAACATTTTAAAAAGTCGCTCATACACAGACCAAAAATTCGCGAAGACCCCTATACATTGTCCCATTCACTATTCTCGCAACCAACATTACTAGACCATAAATTTCGTGCAAATCTTCGCTTCGCCGGCAGCAGAAAACATTCCCTCGCTCCATCCACAATCGATTCGCGCGCGTAAATCATACCATCGCCCCTGCACGGCGTTCTCCAAAATGGCGGTATCAATCCTAAAAGCCAATCTCCAACGAGCAAACTTCAGCCGCGTGCTCTAATTCGAATTCCATGCGAACCCGTAAGAACGCGCTGGCGCGCACGTTCAGCACACCGACACGATTGCCAAGAAACACGAGCGATCTCGTGGTTACACGGATCGCCGGAGCGTCGAGCGGTGCGATTTAAATCGGCATACGGGGGGCAATAAGGACCCGGTGCGCTCGGTGAATGGTTTGATAACAGACGTCGGTAGGTTGAGGGGATTCAGATATTGCCCGTCGGTTAGGCCGGACCATTCAGTGATGCGGTTCCTCACCGTCCGTCACTGATTTCAATTGGTAAATTGATTTGGAATGGTGGCGAGAGAGGGGCCGGCGGCGAGAGACGTCGAGAGTAAAAGAGTGAGAGAGAGAGAGAGAGAGAGTGAGAAGTGGCGCGGAGGGAAGGGTGTACGGAGTGCGTGGAAGAAGATAAAGGAAGGGTACCACCACTATCACCAGCTCGCACATCGCGCACACCGTGGCAAAATACGCCGGCAGTGTGGCGGAGCCTCTCCTACCCAAGCCGTTAATAGGTAGTGAACGCCGGTTGAATGCTTAATGCACCGTGCTTCTAGGATTGAATTGACCAATCATTTCCCGCGCGGCGAAGAGCGGCCAATTACAGCGCTCGTCGGACTATATTAAGCCAATCAAGAGCAGTTTATCGTTCAGTCGTCGATTCGCTCTCCCCCGCGTCACTGGTGTCGTTGGTGCGGCGCGCGGACCGGGCATGCGAAACGTCCCTCGGTCTCTTCTTTCATTTTATAGTCGAGCGGCTCCTCGCGCGAAGCGCACCCACGGGCCACCACGCGAGAGGGGCGCAGCGAGTGAATTTTCGGCCGGTTTTCCTCTCGACGGCCAGTGCGCGGTTCAAGGGGCCCGGGGCCAGATTAATTGTTAACGTCGATCGAGTCCACTTAGAACTTCCTTCTTGCGTAGGAACGCTGCGACGCTTCTTACGGAAATCTGCCGGAGGCTTCTGTGCGAGAGTAAGGTGGAGAGCAATGTAAAGACGCGTCGTTCTGGTTTCATTCGTTCGTAAGTGACCGTCGAGTATTCGAGTCCTTCATTCCCAAAGTCCACGGGCCGCGAGAAGTGTAGGTGTGCAAGCGAATGTGAGTTACAGAACGAGGACATAAGAGTTTGTGGAATTTGGAGAGTTCGAGGTACCGTCGATGCGAGGAAGTGAATTCGGAGAGAGAAAGAGAGAGAGATCGTTTTTTCCGTGCTCATTGCGAATTACGGGCGCGCGACTCGTTCTCCCTCCCTTTTCGCTGAAAATTCGAACAGACCAATCGCGGGTACGGCGGACAGGTACCAACGCGCCATTGGCTTATCCGCGTTGAAATCCTTCCCGCTCGCCATTTTTCGGACAGAGAGGCGTCGAGAGAACGATAAACGGGAGCTCGAAAAATCGTCGACAAACAGTAGCCGCGACGCGGTTCGTAAATGTTAAAGGTTATGAGATTTCCTGCGATTGTTTTGACAGTGTTTGCGTGAATCACTTTGGTTATCACCGCGTTCAGCGCGCGAACGATCGAAATGCGTCGCTATTGACGCGTGAAAGGTATACAATTTCGAGTCGCTCATGAACGTTGGCCATGCATTCATTTTCCGGTCCAGCGAAATTAGGTTTGCATGGCATTTTTCGTTGGGTCAGGATGTATGTGGAGGAGTAGTGTCGAGACGGTTTACTTTTTCGAGAGTCGTAGTATGATGGACGAAGATATGAATGGGGCTGGCGAGATTTGGACGAGTAAGGGGATGGAGAACCTCTGACAGCTTTGTGGTGTGGAATTAGCGTATCTTATTGTTGCCATCCTAGCCACTGTCGCGTAGCTTCTCCCTTCGTACCATCGCCAGAGGTTCTCCACATTCAAAGTGACGCACAAAATTGCATCCCAGAATCGAAATTCTCCCGCAAACTGCTTCAATCTACAATCTAAGAATTTTGCCCGAAGAAAATATGTTTTTCTCTCCGCGTCGGTTCCATTTATTAACCGACTTCATTTCGTATCTGTAGAGCATAGATATCTAGAAAAATGTATCATGCAGACCAAAGTCAAGCATAGCCTGCCCGAAACTCAGTACCAATGATAGCCTGTAAATTTCTTGAAAATTAGTAAATAATTCGACGCAGAAGTTTGACCGTTGAAAAGTTATTTCTTAATATTCGTCATTAAACAATACACCAGCATTGATTTGATAGCAAAAAAAAGTCTACAGATCCTCTAAGACTGGACAAACATAATTTTGACTTTCGCCTTGTTGCAATATATTCCCGTAGGCAAACTGTATTTCGTTTTACGTCTACCCGACAATGAACGGGCTAACGTTATAATTGGTCACGAAATTTCGCTGCACTGGAAATACCGCACGCTCTCTCTCTCCGTGGCGGCTCTTTATCTCGGCGACTTCTTGACCCCGTACAAACGATAGTACGAACTATGAGAGCGAGAGGCGGAGAAAAGGAAGAGTCGTGGCATCTAGGATCAAAACATCATCATAATTACTATGTTCCATAGTTAAACTTCCACATTACACACCCCGCGCCTTACTAAACTGACTCATTCTTCGGACTACAGAAATGCCAACCGGAAACGTTAACTTATATCTACACACAGCTAAAAGCAGAACAAATTAGCTCTCAATGCAACTTTAATAACAGAACGCGACGATTTCTCAGACTCACGTCCCGACGCGCTGCAAGGCGCCAAGATCGAAAAAGCGGCAAGGTAAACCATCCACCAAACCGCCACCCCAGCCACCACCGACGCTCGCCCGTCTTTGTACCAGAACGACATAATAGGGACTCCCGCATACGGGGCATTTCGGTCTCGAAGGGACAAAGTGTCTCACGAACATCGAGAGGGGCCGTCATTGGCAGGAATTACGTTAAATAGTTCTCCGACTTCCCCCCTTCACTTCCTCCGCACTCTCTCGCGCTCCGTATCCCTGCCCGCCTTTCGAACACTGACTCTCTTTCTTTGTCCCTCCCCCTCGAAGCTTCCCTGCCCCACGCATCTCTCGTCTCCGGCTTTCCTT